>JAKOGI010001553.1:0-142500 GCA_029747015.1 Carnegiea gigantea | reverse complement strand
TATTTTTTCCTCAATCCAAACAAGAGAAAAAAACCTCATTTTTTTCCCTACTTTTTTTCCTTCAACTTTTCTTTCCAACAAATTTTCTAACGACTAAACGGAGCCTTATTGTTACTGCATGCTAATATGTGTTGTTTTTTAGCTACAGTTGTTGTATCAAAAGATTTTCCACTCCAAAATCTCTTTCTCAAATTTTGTATGGATCCATTAGAACCAACTTTTTGTGGGTAGTGATACGTATAAAGGTAAGACCACTTATATCTAAATCACCCCATACCTCATGCACGAGGAACGTAACTCATCCTAGGAGTTGTCGTTGTTGTATGAATGATAAACAATTCATGAATCGCGTGAAATTATTGTACCAAAGGTATTAATTGCAAAAAAAAAAAGTTGTGGGAATTCAACAATTAGTTTAAAATATTATAAATTATTTTTTTTGTACTCACATATAATTATGGGAGTGCGGCTTTACCTCTTAACTTTGAAAAAACAAACTAATGTAGTTTTTTTTAACAAAGGCTCAAATAATTTGTCCACATATTACATGAATTACGAATATAATTTATTACACCTTTAATATATAGTTATTCCAATTGGAAAAGCTCAAAAATTTCCATACATCACATAGGTATAATATAACAATATAAAACCTCTTAATTTTTGGCACATGTCACTCTTGCAAATTTATCCTTGAAAAAAAAATCCATCATTATTATTAGAATATATTAGGAGATAATTCACTGCATGTTATTAATGAATTATACCAAAAAGTCATGCATTATACGTTTTCAAAAGTCATTTACAGTACTTTTTACAATTTCTGGGTGGTAAACTGTCAAACAAATTTTTGGTTGTAAGGTTATCTTCCGAATGACACATATTCATATTCTTATTGTAATATGTGAAAGACTGAACGTTTTTTAGATCTGCAAACGTGTGTGATAATTTTATGTTATGTCTTATTGTCAAACTGCAGATTTTGACGATGTACAAAGAACCATGCATCAATGACTCTTGTGTACACGTTCGACTAAGTTAATAAAAATATATTTTAATATGCAAGCAATCTTAATTTGTATTGCCTAATAACTGCACTTAAATTTAAAAATTATTTAAAAAAACAAACTTCAAAATTTTATGTGTATCATATGAAATATTATATAGTTTATTATTTTATATATACGTTCACTACAGTATGATCATCAACGACATTCATGTGCGTAAATCAGGACATAGAGTAATGCGAGCATACAGTTGAATGAGATTCAAATTATCTGTTCGCACTATCTAAGTAGGCTAACTTTTTATTTTCTTTATTATTAGTTGTGTTGTTCATAAAATATATTCAATACATCATGGGTACTGTCAATGTTAATATTGGTTACGTGATTTGTTCAAGTAAATAACAAAATGATGAATAGAAGGTTGATGATCCTTTTTTTTTTTTTTTATGTGGTTATAATGTTTAGAGTTAAACGAACACAAGAGTGATGAAGATTGTTACAGTGTACCAACACATATCGTTTCAAGTAAATAACATATCATGGGTACTGTCAATGTTAATATTGGTTACGGGATTTGTTCAAGTAAATAACAAAATGATGAATAGAAGGTTGATGACCCTTTTTTTTTTTTTTATGTGGTTATAATGTTTAGAGTAAAACGAGCACAAGAGTGACGAAGATTGTTACAGTGTACCAACACATATCGTTTCAAGTACTTTGACACTTGGTTTCCTTGAGCAAGGTATCGGGTTCGAGTCTTGTGAATAGAGAAAATCTATGATAAAATAATTTTACCCCTTATTAGGTCAACAGTAATTCGATTATAATAAAATGGGTGATCAAACATCAAAACAAAGATAGTTGCAATATGGCATTTTGAGACACCGTTGCTTTAATTGGAATCAATTAATTTTTATATGCCACGATTCATTAATTGATTAAGACGATAAGAGTTACGAGGTTGCATTGACCATCCTATTTGCCCTGACTCATATAATGAGCTGCATGTTTGCATGTGTCTGCGCTTATTTATTTATTTTTTGGTTATTTCTACCTCCAATATCATCAAACTCATGAGCAATGTAACATATGATGTATCAAATCATGGATTTCCAAAAAAGATGCTAACCCCTTCTACGACTTGATATTCTTGTGTATAAATGTAATTATTTTTTTTAACAAGGGTAAATAAAACCAAAAGGATATTAAGCGCCTCTTCTCACAAGAGTGCGCCCAACTACATCATCTGCCAAAATAGCCCTAAGAGCAGGAGAAAAACAAGTATTTGAAGAGAAGGACGTTGTAACCGAGTGTCCAAACTTGGAAAGCCAATCAGCTGCCATATTTGCTTCCCTGAAAATGTGGGTAATGAGTAAATTGATACCTTGAGTCTGCCAGATATGTATGTCTTTGATAAAATTTGTTATTTGCCAAGGAATTTGGATCTATTCTTGCAGTGCTTGAATCACTATCTTATTATCACCTTCGATAGCTATCTTTCTGAACCCTGCCTGAATTGCTGCTCGTAGTCTGTCTCGTAATGCTCTCGCTTCTGCAACTAAAATAGATGTATCACCGTAATAGCTCGCTCCTGCCTTTACAAGTTTTCCCGTCCAATCCCGAATGATGAAACCTCCTACTGCTGAAGAGTTGATGAGAGATCCATCAAAATTGAGTTTGACGAATCCTGGTGATAGGGGATGCCACCTTACCATATGAAGTGAGGAAGTAGGGGAAGAAGAAGGTTCCCTAAAAAAATGATCAACCGACATACAAGTTCGAATTCTCCACTCAGCATTTGCTTTTTTTGCGCGAGTTAGGCATGCAGTAGGATTGAAAATTTCATTATTGAAAACTGTTGCATTCCTAGATTTCCAAATACTCCACAAGATAAATGAGAATTTCTGTACCAATTTTGGATTGTGGGAAGATTGTATCTTGTTCAGATAGTGTGAAAAATCATGGCAACCTGTGGGAGAAACGCTAGCAGGAAGCCATTGATGTTGTGCTGCTAGATCCCAAACTTTTTTGACCATATGACAATCTTTGAAGAAATATTCTATAGACTCGATATCATCGAGACAGAGGGGGTAAGTTAGGTTGATATTAAGCCCCCTGTACGAAGAGTACCTCATTCAGGTAAGGAATTATGGCAAAGTTGCCAAAGGAAGACTTTGATTTTAGGCACGGTATCAATATTCCAAATCCATTTGTATGACCAAGGTGATAAGTAATGTGTATAAATGTAATTGCAGGTAATTGCTTACGGCATGATTCGAGAAATTCTACAAGAATTTAATAAACTACCTACCTCACTAGAACATATCTTCTTTTTGCAAAAATCTATGATAAAGAACTCTACGATTGAGCGTGTTCCTTGCAGATCATTCTTAAGATGAGTAACCAAGTGAGAAGTTTTTCCATATAACGAGTGAGAAAAAAGTGGATAGAGACGACGAAAGGACAGGGAGTAAAGCACGTAAGAATGGATAAAATTATTGACATATAAGAGAGATCGAACTGTGAAAGTATGTGCAGTACAATTGATAAAAGGCGATGAAAGTGTGTAAAAGGTGATAGAGTCGTAGTTCGATTTTTTATCTTATTTTAATTGTAGGATAGGTAACATAAAGACAATTCAATTTTATATATATTTTCAAATGCAACCAACGATAAGAATTTTTGAAAGTTTTCATATTTGACCTTGCAAGACAACAAGAAGGGAAGACGAACGAGCAAAAGGATCTAATACGCGGCAGTGAAAATCAGGAGGTACAAAAGGCGCCGTGAGGAGAAATAGCGACTCCTGAAAGGAAAAAGCGTGAAATGGGTGCGACACTGAAAGCTTAGATCTCGTTTAAACCCACACCACCACCATCAAGAAGCCGGTGAATTGGTGATCAAATCTCCTCCCATCCCCCTCAATCTCTCTCCTCTCCCCCAAATTCAGCAATCGAAGATGATGTCGGGCAATTACACCTCCATTGGTAATCAGAAAGTCTCCGGATCTGTTCCTGTGAGTCTTGATTTTCAACTTCTCAATCTTCCATTAACCCTAATTTTCAAGTATTGCTTCCCAGATCTCATTTGATTTTGCTTTTTTTTTTTTGCTCTCTTTCTTTGCAGGCAGTTGCAGATTCCGGCCATATAGCTGTTCAATTCACCGGTAATTTCTCTTTCCCCTGCTTGGAATGCTTGATTTTTGATTTGGTTGAGCATTTGTGATGAGGATGTGTTTTGTTTGTATTTGTGGTTAGATTCGAATCTACAGACATTTCCACCATCGGAAACCAAAGGCAAGATCTCTGGCGCTGCCCGACCACCTCGAGATGCCGACGGTGCGTTCTTTGAAGCCTTAGCTTATCCAATTGATTGAATTACTCACATTGGCCTCAATGTTAGGTTGTACTTGTGTTTAACTGATGCAAGGTATCTAGTACTGAGTGGAGGACTGAGAATGAAAGATTTCATGCATTAGTTGCTTCCATGGACCTTGGTTGATTTGGGACTGGGATATCGCTTTTGTTATCTTCCTGTTGTGCTCTGATGAATTATATACTGTTGCTTTGCTTTATGAGTAAAGCTGTTTGATCTCTTCTGCCCAAGGGATTCTGACGAATTTATGTACAGATTTGTGTGTTTTGCCTGGAGGGTTGGCCTCCGGATCTCCTATGATGAAGTTTATGGCAATGCGTTCACTTAGTTAAGGGTCATAACAGTATACAGTATGACGCATAAACAGATTATTACTATTGAATTTTTGTGGAACCCTGTGTATTAATCGTGGTGTGCCTGAGTAGGTGCTCTATGTGTTTTACACATGGATTCAAAATGTAAACGGCTGCATCGGAAATGTTTTGCGTTGGTTGAACCGTGTTTTCGCCACAATGTGGAACGTGATTTCCGCATTAGAACAATTTTTTTCCTACTGCAACTGAAATTGCATTTTGGATCATTGGTTGTACACGAAGCGAGGAGCTTATCTCCACAGTAGGTAGAGAGTAATTTGGCCGGGCATAATCTTTAAATGGTATACTTTATTGAGATGCATTCTCATATCATCTGTATTTTGGGCCACTATGTTTTCCCTGACTAGCTGACTTCTAGGACTTGAGCTGTTGAGCCTTTCTGAATTGCCTGTAGAAATCTCAAAACAGAGGTGGGTGTGAATGAGTTCTATATATCCATCTAAACCAACAAACTTAAGATAGGTGAGCCGTGTATCTCTATCTAAAATACTCTAGGAGATTGCAGTTTTGTTCTGTAGATGTGGGTCTTCAGCAATCTGTATTTAGCAGGGGTTATATTTTCAAATTTGGACTTGTGCATAGAAGATTGGCTAAAGAAAATTTTAGATCCTAGTGATGGCAGATAAGACTTCCAATTTTGTGAAACCACTGATTATCAGTAAGTACTGTGATTAATTGATACAACTAACTATTTTGAGGAATAAAATGATTTATTAAAAAAAGTAAGAAACCAAGAGGAGGATGTGAAGCAAAACCCCTGTACAGAAGATTAGTTATGATACACAAAAGATAATAATTCAATAACTACTATTGAAGAACAGTATAAGTTGAGTCCTCAATATCCAAAAGCAACAAAGTGTAGATTAAGTTGGAGACTCCTATGCAATCATCTGATACGGGGGCCCCAGTGATTTAAATTGTAGGAAATGGCGATGGGGAAGGAGTGATGTACTGAAGTTTCAAAAAGTAGGTTTTGATGGTAATTTTGAACTTGAAAATTCAAATCCTACCTAATCCTTTGAGGAGAAAGGTCCCTCAAAAAAAGGACTTGTTGAGCTTGCAAAAAAGCTAATGATGCACTCATAATTCATGAAGGCATCAAGGTCAATAATAGGATGCCAAATGCTATGGGTAGAGTCCTACTCTGAATAGCTAGAAATTGAGACAGTCTCTGGTCATCACTAGAACAAAAAGATGGAAAATCTCTTTCAAGGGTGGTCTATCACTCCATTCACAAGTGAATGTAATAGAATTTGACTCTTAATTTGGTGATGTTGCTGATGTGCCAGTCATATGTCAATGGGGTTAGCTATGTGTATGCCATGTCGGCATTTTGGTGTTTAACAATAATTGTGAAGGTGCAAATTATTGCAAAAAGTTGGGTTGGGGGGGGGGGGGTTTGGATAGTTCAAGGGGATAGATGTCAATACCTCCCCCTTTTCCCTTGACATAGTCCCCTTCATTTTTTCTGCTAAATATCCGTAGGACTGGGGACTGAATCCGGTCATCCAAAGTATTTGGTGTCTATTTCTGTCATTAACTCTGTCGTTTTCCCTGTTCCAGACACATTCTCGAAACCAGGTGGCGGAAATGATGAACCTCAATCAGGTGGTTGGTTTAGGATATTTTCTGTTGCTGCCTACAAACCATACTTTGATGTTGATACATCTGATGTCCTGGAAAGGATTAAAGAATCACTATTTCCTTGGAAAGGGAGTTTTACAGAAATGATCGCTAATAACCCAGATTTGTAAGTTTAGTTATTGCTGCTATATCAGAATGTGTATGAGGTGACGTACGTAATGTCTTACTTGAGAAATTTCTTCAGTTCGAAACAGTTTTAATTTGCTTGAGTTTGGACCAGCCTTGCTTTTTTTTTTTTTTTTTTTTTAAATTTTTTTTTGGAGTTTGCAGTATCTGATCTGCTGGACTGGAAGAAGATAGATACCCCTTGTCTGGGTGGTTACGATTGTCCTTGTTGTAGGCATGTAGTTTCTTGTTTTATCTCTGTGCTTTCTAGTTCTTTTTGTTGGGGGTGGGGGGAATTAGCAGGAGAACTTTGCTGAACTCCCTGCATGATACTGAATGGGCTGTTATAATCAAGATCTTAGTTAAGATTGATGGAGATATGTGGGATTGAATTGTAGGATCAGATTGACTGTAAGATTCTACGACATCTTTTAATTTGCAAAAATGTTCATATAATAAGATCAATAAAGTGTTTTAATCACTACTATAAGCATAGAAACAATTGCACTCTTACAAATGAATTGAACCCCATTGGCATGGTTAGTATTTTTCAGATTTTAAGGAAATTGGTATTATACTGATAACAAAATGAGGCCTCTTTTTTTGGTGTGTGTTTTTTTGGGGGGGGGGGGATAGGGGGAATTTCATTTGGTGTCCTCCAACTTTTGGAAGCTCCCTCTAGTAGGTAGCAAATGTAAATATCCAGATGATACCACTCAACTTTGAACAATACATCAACCATGACTCATGGTTATTTTTTCGTTCAAATTCTATAGATGGCCTTGTATTTTTACATTAAAAACCCCAGAATGCCCCTTCTTTAAAATAACACTGACATCTCTCTCTCATTGCTAACCTTTGACCTAACCCCCCAGCTCGAATCACAGGTTGCCGCCCCCTTCAACCATAGTCCTTATTAAGGGCATAGGGAAATTTCATGTGGTGTCCCCCAACTTTTGGAAGCTTCATTTACCAGATGGCAAATTTAAGTATCCATATGATACTGCCTCGGCCTTTAACAATATCTCAACCGTGACTTGTTGCTAATTTTCCTTCAAATTTGATAGATTGACTTCTATTTTTACATTAACATCCACCAAATGCCACTTGCTTAAAATAACACTGACATCTCTCTCTTTCATTGCTCACCATTGACCTAAACCCCCAGCTCGAACCACAGCTTGCTGCATCATTCAACCTTAGGCCACCAGAGTAACCAAGGGCCTTATTAGGTGTTTGCTCTTCTAGTATATTCACATTGTGTGCTGCAGGCCAAACTCCACTATCCAATGAAAAGCATCCGCAATTAATGATTTTTCCAGTGGGCTCTGTATGTTAACCTATGAAAACCTTAAGGCTCTTTCCTTTTTTTTGTTTTTTGGGGGGGGGGGTTGTTTGTGAGTCTTATGACGGAAACTGGCATCTCTTGCTTGCAATGGATTCCACAAATTAGTAATGTTTTGGAATCAGGTTCCATGGCCTAATTAATTATAAGATGAACACAAATAATCATGGACCCATGGCCAATGGGTTCTGCCAGAATCCACATATTAGAATGTTCTGCAGTGATATTTCACAAATGTGTACTCTTTTACTTTATTTATGGTTCTTTAGTTGGTTTGAAATGAGTGTTGGATCGATTGACAGTTTCCAGATTGTAATAATGGGATCGTAAGTTCTGAATCTGGAGTTTAACAACATCAACCAATCACTTATCCTCTTGCAGTTTCTCTGCTCTTCTGAATCAGAATTCTTTGCACTTGATCCTGTTACTACCAAAGTTGGTGATGATTTTGTGTGCTTGCGGTGGGATGTGGGTGTGGGGAAGGAGCTAGGATAATGTTTCTTTGAAGTACTACCAAATCTGACTATAGTTGTTCAATTCCAAATGTCATTTCATGCAATGACTACCTGTCTCCTATATTATCATGTGTAAATCACTGAAGTCTGTGCTTAACTCGGCTTTTTTCAGTTGATATTTCGACAATGTCATAACCCCCCCACCCCGGGGCAGGGGAGGGAAGGGGGTTCCATCATTATTGTTTTCCTCATTTCATGTGTGATTCATCAATTCCCTTTCGTAGATATTTGATGAAGCAAAATGAGTTTAGGAAGTTGAACCCATGTAACACATCTGGGCATGCAAAATCTTGTTATTTTCCTGCTTCTTGAATTAACGACTTGTTGGTCTACTTTGAGTTCTCATATGCATTTTTGCAATGTGTAACATCTTTTAACCCCTTATTGTTAATGATGCAGATATGGACCATTTTGGATATGCACGACATTAATATTCATAGCAGCATCTATGGGTACATTTGTTACATATATGGCACACAAGCTGCAAAGCAAAGACTGGAATTATGATATAAGCCTAATGACATGGTCTGCTGGCTTGTTCTATGGTTATGTGACCCTTGTTCCTTTGTGTCTTTATGTTGTCCTGAAATACTTCTCAGCACCATCCGGCCTCGTCCAATTGTTCTGCTTATATGGCTACTCTTTGTTTGTGTTTATACCTGCATTGGTAAGTTCTTTGCTCATTACGTCTCATGATGTCTACTTTCTGATAATTGGAAGAGCATCCTTTTCAAATTCTAGAACCGCAGTACTACGACATCTTGTTTCCACTTTAGATCCCTTGAATGCCAGTCTTCTGAAGTGGATCCTGTTGAAGGAGGGTTTAGGGAGATCTAGATGTGACAGAGCTTATCCCTGAAGGTGGAGAGGCTCAGTGGGTGATTAATTTGTATGGTTCAGCGGCGTGACTGCTGCCCCAGTTGCAATTTTTTTTTTTTTAAAAGACTTTTAGTACGCTGGGGAAACAGGTAGCAATTTCACTAGTAGTGTCTTATATTTGTTTGTATCAAGCGCATAAAAGCAAGTAACATTGCTGTTAGTGAAAACACAAGGCTCCAAGAAATCACCTCTTTGTTGGAAAGGGTAAGGTTGGCTATGGTTGGACCTCCCTATAGCTGTCTTAGTTAGGATGCATATTAGAGGGTGGTGTTCTTGTAAAATAGAGCTCAGATCTTTGTTTAGTATTGCTATCTTCCTATGTAATGTCGTCGGAGGACTGCCTCTTGACCTGGATACTATTAATATTATCAATGAATTTGAGCTAATTAGCCTCGTGATTTGCCTGCAGTGTTTATCAGTCGTGCCCTTGGAAATATTCAGATGGGTGGTTGCGGGGGTAGCTGGGTTTATGTCTGCAAGCTTTGTTGCCCTCAATCTCAAGACCCACATCGCATCAGCTGGTGAAAGATGGTTCTTGATTGTGTTTGCAATATTCCTGTTGCAGGTGGCTTTGGCAATTGTACTCAAGATATATCTGTTTACAGTGTCAGTGTAACATTTTAGAGTCGGTCCACTTGATACAGAAGAGTAAAATTTGTCACTAATAGAATTTTAGTTCATGTAGTCACAGTCACAGATTGACATTTCGGCCCTTGAATTCAGAGGGTCGATACTCGGAGATACATCAAGTCCTCTTAAATTGTATTCATTCAGTTTTGGCTTATAAATGTTCAGATAATTAAATCATGTTTACTCCCCCTGCTTGGTTGGCTAGATGTTAAAACACACTCTCTCCCCGGCGCCCCGGGGTCCCTCCATGAAGCTTACTTGTGTCATATACGTTATGGCCCTGTTCGGCAAACAGCTAACTGTTAGCTGTTAGCTGTTTGAATTAACTGTTTATAGAAAAACTGTTTGATAAAATTAGCTGTTTGTAACAAAGTTGTGAGACAAAAAGTTAAGTCTTCAAAAAGCTAATCAAATTAGCTTTTGGACCCAAAAAGCTCTTTCGAAAAGTTATTCCACCAAATATCTAAATTAGTTTTTTCACTATGTCAAACAGTTAATTTTAGTCAAAAAAGTTCTTTTCAGTCAAAAAGCTATCCAAAAAGCTGTTTACCAAACGCCCATTCATAGTTACATGGTTTTCATTTTCAAAAAAAACAAAGGTTTTTTCCAGTCGAAATTGTACCACATATGAGTTTATAGACCCGCGTCTATTATATTAAGCAATGCTTGTACGAAGTAATGAGATAATCTTTTACAAACAGTGATCCTTAACGTTCTAGGTATATTAATACTCTTTTGATCGAAGTATTGTCAGGAACAGCTTCATGAGCCATTCTCCTTGATTTTACTCTTCACATTGGTCACTAGCTAGTGCAACGCTTTGACGTGATAGAGCGACAACATAACTGCCTTCAAGCACACAAACACATGAAATGCCAAAAAGCTGCTCAAAATTAGGAACAGTCCACTCCAGTAAACATGTCCTAGTAATGCAAGCGAGCAGTGCGAGAAATTAAGGCAGCATGTGAGGTTAGGTTTAAAAGGACAATATTGAATGATAGACATAACATGTAATTTAAGCATTATGGGACCAAAATTGAGTATTGTGCTAGATAGTTGTGAAAAATTAATTATCAAAATACAAAATGGATCTAATAAATCAATCAGGTACATGTGGGAACAACTTAATATTGAATTAGTTACCTTATTTGAGATATTTCTTACAAATGTATGCGTAACTATGTTATGTTATAAGACAGAAAATTACTTACGTCCCTTGTAAAAGTAATTATATTATGCTACAATGCGAAAATCACCGACATTATTTATAGGATGCGATAGGCACAGAACTCGAGAGAGTAGTTAATTAGTAGCTTTTTGTTACCTTGTTGTTTCCCTCACCTCTCGTCCTCAGTCCTTACCCTCAACCCTAACACCCCACCAAAAAAAAAAAGAAGGAAAAAAGGAAAAAAAAAGTATGAGGGAGTTTGAATCAAATTGTCACAGCAGTTGTCATAGGCCCCCACAGAGTGACCATTTCTCTTGACTTTCTTCACATATAATTTCCCCACAAACTTCAAATGAAACCTTTGACAAGACTTGCAAATTCTTTCTCCTTCAATTTCTGTCTCCCTTTTTCTTTTGTCTCTCTTAGGCAACCAAACAAACTGTACTTCAAAGTAAATAAAATACAAAAATGCTACTTCTTGGGAGCAAACTTATGTCCAACATACTGTTATTAATGTTCCTAAGCATCATTATCTCATCTTTGCGCCCTCAAGTATGCATATCATCCACCATGGATGCACAAAATCAAGCTGTAATTAGTGCCAATGATTCTTCATATAGCAACGGCAGCAACAGTGACTATGAAGGGTTTGTGGCAAACACCGAGAGAGAAGTGCCTACTGGTCCTGATCCCTTGCATAACCACAGGTAATCGTCTCCCTCTGTCGTAGCTTCTTGGCTATGTCTGGACCTGGTAATTGGGTTGTTCGGTTATCACTTATTAGATCGGTTCATATACGGATTTGGCTTGCCTTCCTAGCTCGATACTGGTTAGCTCTAGGCTTTAGTAGTTTGGATGCATGATTGAAAATTTTCAATGCTTAACTAGAAAAAATTTTGTTGGTTCTATAATGACTCACATCAATTTAACAATTTTGGTAGGGAGTTGAGATTAGATTATCATATTTTGAGTTTGGGCCATGTCTAGGTTTGGGTTGTTGCACTTGTCGCTAAGGCAGGGAAATGCAACATTCATGACATCACGTGAGAGGACAGTTTGAGTACAGTATAAAACCTATTCTGCGCATGTAACTATCAGCTTAAATTTTTAGTTGATTTTGGTTTAATTGATATGTGGTTAGTTTTATCACCTTCGTCTCTCTAATAATTACCTTAATCAGGACATGACATACTAAAAAAACATCTGATTTACAATAGGATTACAATACATAGATGTTGATGAAACAAGGTGGAGGCCGATGAGCTCATAGGTCAACTATACATGTGTGATGTGGCGTATTTATATTCGGATAAAATACAGATCAATATATTCATAATTAGGATAAAATACATACGATAATATGTCCCAATCTGATACATTTGACAGCTCTGGCACCTATATTATTTGAATGCAATTAAGCAGGTTTAGCGGCAAACAAAATCCTAATATTGCCCCACCATGTTGGCTTAGACCCTATAATGGCCCCCCATTTTTGTGGCGCATAATTCGGTTTCGTGAGTCCTTTATAAACCATAAAATGGTTCAGCCCACAGGCTACATCTAGGCTTTTTAAAAACCAACACGTAATTAACTGTACAATCATTAGATTAAGCTTTTTCTATAGTTCGCCCTAATCGAGAATGTCTTATCAGAAAAGTTATAAATATAGATAGTTATGTCGTAAAGTTGCAATAGAGTTTGTCTTGTGTGGAAACGTCTTATTCAGAACAGTTATAGATGTAGACAGTTATACTGTCATTTTAGTAAATTACCAGAATTTAATTAAAGTCAGTATTATACATATTTTTTAATAGGTAAGTAGCGCATGCACTACGCGCCCCCTAGAATCGACTTCATAGGTTGGTAATGAGGTGGTAGAGAAGGGCCAGGGGCATTGGCCTTATCCCAAATATAAACCCTAGAAGGACATCTTGGTACCCCCAAAATGAGTCTTCTTAATAACCCCTATGGGGGATTTGTTGATAAACGAGGGAAGTTGCCCTTATGATTCCATCTTCGGAGACATTGGACGTAAACTCCAAGATCATCTAGGTTGATGAGAAGCTAAGTGCAGTTGATGAAATATTTTACATAGGGTCCTTTAATTTAGCATTACATGCATGTTTAGACTTAAATTTTCCATTTAGATTGTTATTTTACATAGGGTCCACTGAAATTGAGAAGAAGAATAGGGTTGATAAGAAGCTAAGTGAAGTTGATGAAATATCAACGGCACATCACGAGAAAGGAGTCGCCCAATAGAACTTATTTTGCTTAAAGATACGATCTCTAATCGACTGATGCGATAAGATAAGATTCCATTTCGTATAGATAGAAGAATCAAAGTTAACTGGACCATACACTAGGCCACTTGTTTCTTACAAAGAGCAAAAAAAGGGAAATAGAATAAATTCCTATGATCTCACCTATGCAATCCCTAGTGTGTAGCAATCTAAGATTTCAACCCAAGGTTATCCAGTAAAAGACGACCGATTTATTTAATAAGACTATCATTATTTCTTACCAGCAAAACTGATATTTTAAAGAAATTTATTTTCATAGATATCATATTTTACGAAAGGTTTTTTAGGTAATAATTAATTGAAACATGTTGATGATGACGTACCATTGATCACGGATCTACCCTTCTTAGGATTTGTTAAACTAGGGATCCCACACAACACACATTTTCACGCTTTGCCTCAATTAGTTTTGCATGGGATCCCTCATTTTGACTTCAGATGATTAGAAGCTTATGATAAATGCATTATTTTTGGACTTTCTTAGTTCTTTTGTCGTTTTGGATTTTTCATGTGCATTTGTGCTATCTTATCTTTAAGAAAGGGGAAGGTCGTATTAGTCCACTATGAGTAAGAATTTGAGGGATGAATTCTCAGTACCTAACCCTCCTCTTTTCCTCCCCACCCACGTACCTATAAATTTCAAGCTTGTCATTTTCAATGTAAACGAGTTCCATAAGATCCATGTTCAAATCAAGTATGCATATATATATATATATATATATATATATATATATATATATATATATATATATATATATCTCTCAATTTTACTTTGAAGTAAATATAGATGGTATGAAACCATTGATATTTCTGTAATTCTTCTTTGCCTGTTCGTCTAAATTGCCTTTTCCCTTCTGGTGAACAGAGAAGATCAAACTTGAAAGGATAAAAACAGAAGCCAGAACACACAAGCTTTGTACAAACCAAGTCACTCGAGATCAGTTCAGCCATGGCTTCTCTGCTCAACCCTATCTTACTTGATTAGTAATTTTATCCAGACTTGTTGATTTCCATTTGTGAGCGCATTAGTAACCCAATTTGATTTTGATACAATTTTACATCATCTAAGATATGTAAAATCTTTCTTATCATTGTATTAATTAGCAACTTATCATATACATACTAGACTTCAAATTGGCAACTTTGTGAAAAATTCCAAGTGAATAGCATGACGAGTCGTTCTCAAATTCAAGACATTGTATTCTGCTTTCCGTTTGTTCAATACATCTCTATAAATTTGTACCATACGCAAATTCTGAGTAGATTCAATATGATAAATGAATTCTTGTTAAAATCAAACAATTGATGTCGATTAGATAAATAACATCTTGGTGGACGATAGCAGAGACCTAAGTTTAAATCCTACTTACATCAACCTTTATCATATTGTACACCAAAAGCCAAAAAAAAAAAAAAAGAAAGAAAAGAATGTCTATTTCTATTTAATTTCAAATTTTTTCAGAGACCGGTTACATGAAGCCAATGAAAAATATCTGAAGTGCATGCACATTTGAGCAACCTTCATCTGAAGATTGCGACACTCCAATCACATCAAGTAGCATATCCTAATTCCACCGCAATAATTAGAATGCCTCACAGAATGATTACAGCCCGACAAAAGGCAAATTCATGGTGAAGATCTACAATCAAAGGCAATCACTCCACATAATGTCAAAAAGTACAACACAACCAAAAAAAATAATATATTCCACTACAATGCACCAAATTTCTGAAGTCTAAAGCTTAATCAAATGAACTGACTGGGTTCTAAGCAATGCCAAAAAGCAAGACTCAAACAAAACCTTGCCCTAATTTTCAACTTTAGCAGATAAAAAATACGCAAACCCTCCAGCAAATTATGGATCACCTCGTCCAATAAAGGGTTTGTAATCCTTGTCTAATTTTCAGTGTCACCGTAGAATAGAAGACTGGCATTAAGCTTTAGACTCCTTTCCCTGGGCTTCTAGAAGCCCAGCATCAAGCTTTGGACTTCTTTCCCTTGGCTTCGGGAGCCGGTTTGCTTTGGAATGGTAGGAAGGACTTCCCACCAATGTATGGTCTCAGCACTTCAGGTATTTCCACACCGTCTTCCTTCTGGTTGTTTTCCAGAATACAGCACAGTGTCCTTTCAGTTGCTGTGAGTGTAGAATTTAACAAATGCACGTATTGTTTTGTTTGTTCATTGCTCTGCAACCAAACACAACCACAAATTAATGGTTACTGAAAACACTAAACTTGCATGCTGAACCGTGCGTGCTGTGTACAGCAAGCGCAGCGCTTCGTTTTAGATAAAACACCAATGCAAAATTCTAAAGAAGATGGGACGGTTTGTCAGGTCGTCACATGGATACATGTAGTTCAGTCTGAGTAACATAGGTTAAGAATCAAGAGGCATCCTTCACATAGGCTATAGCTTGATTGGATGGGTTTGGTAGGTATTTTCAAGAGATGATCATTTCGCTGAAATTTAATTAACCTGAATATAAACTTCCCATGCACATGGAGACTAGATGAATGGATGAATTGGCCAAAGGCATCCATGGTCTGCTAAAAATAGTTTCCATGGTTAACATTATGTAGATTGGAAGTCCCAGACCACAAATATTCAATGCAGCAGAGCATGGGAATAGAATAATCTATATTAGGCATGGCCAGCACATTACTTGTAATGAAATAAACCCAAATTTAGAAGACAAACCTTTTTCTGGCCAAATCGAATTTCTAGTCTTCTTGATTGGTAATCTGTACAGTTCGAACATGATACCAACTCTCGGTATGTTTTAGAAGCAGGAAACCATGCTTCCAGATCATATTTCTTAGCAGCTGCATCATTCAGTGCACCAGAAACAATGGCCACTATCTGATAGGGAAGGTTCAGCTGCAATAACATGAATACAGGTAAATTAGGGAGTAGGAATAAGAAAACAAGAAACTCAGCAGTGACAACAAATATAAATCACATGCCCGAAGATCACAAAAGGGAATGTCGAAGCACTGAGTTGAGCAAAATTTACACAAATAGTCATAGTGATTCATATTACATATGGTCTTTAAAGGGATGGTAGCTGGAAAAGTTTACCTGCTGATAAAATTCTTCCGAGTTTTTGAGCATTTCCTCATGCATCTCCCATGAGTCATTCCCATTTGGGCTTGTAATGCAAAATTGCTCAACTTTCTCAAACTGATGTACTCGGAATATTCCAAGAGTATCCCGACCATGCGAACCAGCTTCTTTTCGGAAGCATGATGAGTATCCAGCATATCTGGCAAATCAAATGCGAGTAAGCATACGATGCATTTTTGTGGTTCACTCAAAGGTCAAAACAAAAAGGATGCAACCTTATTGGGAGCTGTGACGGATGAATCCAATCATCTAAGTGGAAAGCACAGAGCGGCTGCTCAGCAGTGGCAATCAGATATTTATCGTCTCCTTCCCCGGTTACCTGCAGAAGAACATAAAAATCAAAACATTCAAAATCAAAGATCCATCCATGTTTCATTTAAATCAAAAAACAATAATAGTAAGACAATGAATCAAGGTTCCATCCATCTTTCGACAGGTGTACCTCACATTTGACAACAGAAGGTCATCTAAGGGAATTATTTTTTTGTGGGAGGGGGGGTGGTTTGGGATAAGATTCTAATGGAAAATGCAGGTTGACGTCACGAAGAAAAGAAACAATGACAATTCCATAGCAACATATTTCATCTAGAATAAAAGCTTCTCACTGTCCATGGCACCTCCTATCCGCCCATCCATTACAGTGACGGCAGAGAACATGACAAAAACAACTATACACGCAGAACAAAGGGAAATCCACACAAGAAACAGAGCCACTTATGCGGTGTGGAATTGTTTTTTTGATAAGGATAGGTGGACTTGTTACCTTGTAGAGTTCTTCATCGAATTGGGCTAATTGTGCACATTTAGCCATGATATCTTTCCGCATGAAGAATGGGGTCATTAACGGTGTATATCCCCTATTTGTGAGAAAAGCTAGACCAAAATTGATCAAAGCTTGATTAAGTAGCACACCATCCCCTTTTAAGTAGAAACCTCTGCCACCAGCCACATTGGAACCTGCATATTTCAAGCATATTTAGCACAAAGAATGACACAGAAACCAAATAACATATTAGTATATTTGGAGGCATGATGGCATTAAAGTGTGGTAGTGACCGAAGTACAGAGCCAACTACTCTGTGACAATACGGCAAGACTGGTAGTTCTGCGTAATCAGCTGGCAAACGAAATGTGAAAGGAAGGCAACAAAGGAGAACACCCCCCCGGGAGGTGGGGGGACTCCACCTCCCAAGTGACGGCAAGTATCATAGAGATGCCTCATCTGCACGCGCTTTAGAGGTTAGCAAGAGCTGTGCTAGATTGAATGGATCTCAGCATAGCCACAGCTTGATCTTTCTAAACCTTACATTCCAAGTCTCAAAAAGATTTGAAGAATCACATCATAGACAGAAGTATTTGGCTGGATAAAAATAGCCACTGCCAGAGAAGACAGTTTTCCAATGCATTGCAACTCCACACTCCTCATAAGTCATACTCCAATATTTATGCAGTTGAAACTGGATTATACCCAAAATTCTCTGCTTATCAAGCTAAACAACGATGCACCTCCCAATTTATAACCCGATACCAAATGCAATTAATTTGAACAAGTACATAAGGCTATACACACTTGTCTTTAATTGTGAAACTCAAGCTTGCTTTCAAATTGAGATGGTCAAGACAACCAATATTACAAAAGCATATTTGAACGTTAAAATAAGCGTTCCTAAGGACCCAATGCTGGAGGGGCACCCCTAAGCAGCCATGCAAGTGTGAAAGAGCGCATGAGTAAGGAACGCATAGTCAACTTCTTTCAAAAATAATAAATAAATAAAATGCAAGGCAACTAGACACAGAACATTGACATAATAAGACATATATTTTACCTTTCTTTGTATCAACAATCCCAAGAAGCTCTACAAGCTCAACATGGTTTTTCAACTTTGGCTCTGTTCGCTTTTCTCCCCATGTTCTAATCACAGCATTGTTTGCCTAGATCATAATGCAGATTGTAAATAGATGAGCACTATAATGCAGAAAGGTATATGAGACCTAAGTTACTCTGAGCTGAATTCTACATGCAATAATTCCAAAAAAAATACAAATAGATACGTATATCAAAACTAACCGTAAGGGTACATTAGTTCATCCACATCCATATCCATATTCCCATACAACATACCTCATCATTGCTGACAGGGACTGAATCATGAACAAGATTTCCAACCAATGACAGCTTAGCATACAATTCAGTTTTAATTTCCTCGACTTCAACTTCCTTTTCTGCAGATGATTTCTTGTTTTCTTCAGTGTTTTTTATCATTTCAGACGCATCCTCACCAGCCTTCACAAACTCCCTTAGTCAGATCAAGAGAAATAATGCTCCGAAATGATGCAAGCACAGGTAATGTGATACAACACTCACGATTTTCAAGCGAGCAACCTCCTTATTAATCCTGTTGAAATCCTTGCGCAAGCTCTCGAGCTCAAATTGACCTATCAGAAGATCAAAGAATCAAAAAGACAGAATAATAATAGAACCAACCTCTTTTCCCATGGTGACATTTTGACGAAGCTGGATAGGTTACTTTTAAAAGAAAAATAATATCTGGACATAGCGAATAAACCTTGCAGACATGAGAAGCTAATAACGTAGCAGATAACAGGAAATCCAGCAAATAACAAGGAGAGGGAAAAAAAAACAAAAGATCTAATATATAACACCTGATCACCAGCAGATCTCTCTTGGTAAAGGCATATGTAGGGAAATTTGGGAACATAGTAGGGAGAAACAAACCTATTCAACAAGGTTATTTTCACACGAATTTGCCAACGGATTTGATGAAATCATGGATTCAAAATGTGGCCGATCCGCGAGGAAACGTCCGCATCGGAAGGGTTTTTGAGTTAGCCGAACTGCATTTTTGCCGCGATATGGAATACGATTTCCGCATTAGAGCCATTTTTCCATATCACGACCGAAACCACATTTTGAATCCTTGGACGAAAACATAACTAAAAATGGTTTCTTCTGGAGCTGGGAAATCACAAAAATGGCGCAGGGTAGACACATAAAGTGTCAGGCCGTTGACCATGGTCCTTACAGGCAGATTGCACACTCAATAAGGGTTTCTTTGAAAGTTGGAAAATCATCGAATTTGAAGTAGCTGAGCTTGAGGATGCAACAGAATACAATAAATTTGACTTAGAGCAAGAAGGCAAGTACAGTTTCACATAAAATTTGAAACCCTAAACAAGTTTGGATGCATATTTGGCCTTTCTGACACTAGATCCGTTACAGTCTTACAGATGTACAGACTCCCCCTTTTTTGGCATTCCCTTGGCATCTCTCTCTGTCAATTCCTAAAAGAATTACTAATTAACTTCCAGTTCCACACTAACAACACCCTAATCCATCCATTTTCTACAACCAATCTGTCATCTTACCCCTCAAATTTCAGCTAAGAAAGTCGAAACTCTCTCCTAACCTATACAAGAACTAGGGTTTTCCAATCTGGGTCCTTCAGTAAACTACAGCAACTAAAAACTGATGCTTAATTACGCCAAAAAATGCGACAATTCCTTCAAAACAGCACCCTAATTCATCCATTTTCCACCATCAATCAACCACCTCACCCCTCAAATTTGAGCTGAGCAAGTCGAAACCTTTCTCCTACCCTATACAAAAACTAGGGTTGGCAATCTGGGTTCTTAACTAGACCCCCACTACCTCAAAGTTGATGCTTAATTACGCCATAAAATGCGACCAAAACTTCAAAACAACATCAACAAATGAGAAAGAGAGAGAAAGTGAAGTACGTTTGCGCCATTCTTGATCAAGGCGGATAATCTCATCGACGATGGCGACATCAGCAAAACGACGGCGCTGAGACTCGCGAATGATTTCAGGGTTTCCGCCCTTGTCTTCTCTGAAGAGATTGATGTCCAACATCCCTACTGCACTCGCTTCCCTTCTCTCACTGATTGACGACGAAGATGAAGGCTTGGAGGAGAGAGAATGGATGAGAGAGATGCAGTGGAGGCGGAAGACAGCCGGGGGAGAGAGAGGGCTCAATAGGTTGGCGTTCAAGGAGAGTGATAAAAACGCTCCTCTGACTCTCATCTACGTACGTGCAAAGGGGTGGAGGAGGGTCTTCGGTCAACTCACACAAAATTATAAACGCCTAATCTTTGTTCCTTTCAACCCTCCCCAAGATAACTCCTGCGTCATTCTAGCTGTAGTTTCTTTCAATTGGAGATTTATTTTTTTTTTAATGGAAAATTGGATATTCAATTGTAAATATATCATGGGACTTCTTAGGTTTGATATTTCTAGTTTTGTAGTTAATATTTACTCGTCGTATTGTGTGATTGATTTTTTATACTATTTTTTTTTTGTTTTGTGTTTTTAGGTCAATTGAAGTTATTACGTGTAAAAGCTCGATTATCATAAGCTATTGCATATTTACCATAAAATGCTAGCCAGCTTTAGGACCTATTCTTGTCAATTATAATGATGAGTGTTGATTGATGTTAAGAAGTACTTCTAGATAATGAAATTATACTAACAAAATTTGACTAAGCTACTGGGAGTTGATTTGTGTTTATCAGTGTTAATAAGTGGTAATTATCACTGTTGACTATGAGTACTTATGATAAGTTAAAAAGAACAAACTATTGGTTTCCTCAATTCAAATGTACTTCTACAATGCTTTTTTTATGAATAAATTTGAAAGTCGACTCTTTTCATGGGGAAAAAACGAGAATGGAATAAAAAGACATGGAACTTAATAGCACAGGAGTGAAAAGGAAAATAATTTTTCCTGTAAAAGTGGGAAGGAATAATATGGAATGGTATAAATATAAATTAATGAAAAAAAATGTGAAATTTTTTTAGAGAGTGAAAATGATAGAAAGCAATGAGAAGAAATGAAATTTTTCTTGAATGGATGGGGAAAGATAGTAAGAAATAGAAAGGAATAACCAGAAATAATATGGTACGGGATGGAATCATTTACCTACAGAAACAATAGGCCCTAAGATGGGCATGAAAGTGTGACTTCAACGGACTTAGAGCATTCCTAGTGGAGTTCTATTTTGTGGAACTCTGACATGCCATGTCAGCATAAGTTCCACAGTTCTGGAACTTGCATTCCTTCATTTTCTCAGCAAATGGAACTCATGTCAGCACAAATGATTTAATATTTGCTGATGGAACCCACAACTAAACATATTTTATTTGTTTTATGTTGTAAAATTTGTTTTTGTATGCTGGGTTTTATATAAGTTAAAAATAAATTTTATTTTTCGGATGAAAAAATATGTAATTTATGTTTCCGGAAAATGTATTAATTTATTTTAAAGTATCTAAAAATTGATGAGTTAAGTTGTATTGGTTGAACGATTGAAAGCATACGGAATATAATGTAGAATGCAATGAATACAAATGCAAATATGAGGATTGACATTGAAGAAAATTACAACCCAAGTGTTCGATATTTAAAACACTAATTTAGGTGACCAAAAAAAATACAACACAAGTGAATGACGAATAACCCTTAACATCTATGGTTGTGAGTTTTGTTGTGCCCTATGTCGATTCCATATTTCCTCGATTAGGTCTGATTGGAGACGTGTATGTAGTGCTGGGTCATGAATTTATGTTACTCTACGGAGGTAGGCAGCATAGCACGGATGATGGCCTTGTTGGACATTTAGTTGCGGGGTGTTGTCCTTGACATCATCGTAGTCGAAAGCAAGGTCATACGAATCTCGTTCGTCCTCGACGATCATGTTATGAAATATAACACATGCCTTCATTATCATACCCAACTCACCTTTGTCCATGTTCCGAGCAGGACCGCGAATGATAGCAAATCGGGCTTGTAGAACTCCAAATGCTCTTTCCACATCCTTCCTAACAGACTCTTGACGTTCGGCGAACAATCTTGCCTTGGGTCCTTGGGGAAGAGAGATAGTTTTCACGAATGTTGCCCATCTTGGATAAACACCGTCGGACAAAAAGTACCCAATATTGTACTCGCGACCGTTCACGACGTACTCACATTTTGGAGCCTGACCCTCATACACTTCTTTGAAAACATCTGATCGGTGAAGAACATTTAAGTCGTTCAGGCTACCTGGGCACCCAAAGAAGGCGTGCATATCCAAAGGTCATATGAAGCAACGACTTCAAGAATCAAGATGGGGACTCTGTAAATCCCTTTTGCGAACATCCCTTTCCAAGCCGATGGACAGTTCTTCCATTCCCAATGCATACAATCTATACTCCTTAACATGCCGGGGAAATCACATGCCTCGGTAACTTGCAATAGTTGATCAACATTAGCTTGTGTTGGTTTTCTTAAATACTCATCGCCAAACACTTGAATGACACCGGCAGCAAAGTTTTTCATACACTCCATAGCCGTGCTTCCTCCAATCTTCAAGTACTCATCCACATAATCTGCCGATACCCCATAGGCGAGCATACGCATCGCTGCGGTGCACTTGGTGAGCAGCGACAACCCACGCCTACCAGCACAATCGTGCCTCAACTGGAAGTACTCAAATCGACTACTGAGGGTGTCAACAATGCGGAGGAACAGGTGTTTCCGCATCCGAAATTTACGCCGAAAGTGGGTTTCGTTGTAGATGGAATTATCTGCAAAGCAGTCTCTGTGGAGGCGATCGTCTGCATCTTTTCGATCCCTCCGAATGAATCTTTTCTTCTTTCTTGGTCGTCGGGGTGATGAAGGTCGTCCCCTTTGTCCATGTTGCATAGCTAACTGAAATGACTCCACGTGAAATTGATTGTTGAGTATGGCTTCAAGAATCGAGGAGTCATCACTAGAAGAGGATGACTCCAGTACGAATCTGAGATGATCTATTAATTCTGTGGATGATTCATCACTTGAAGAAGATTGGTCACTCATTTTGTTGTACCTGTGACAGAAATTTTCAAATGTTAGGGAAATTCACATATTAATAAAGCAAATTAAGAGAGCATCGTAGTTAAAAGTGAAATATTAAAATTGAACTCATTAAAATGAAATTAAACATCTTAGCTACAATGCAACATATAAAAAACTTTGAACACTGTGATGTGAAATTAAAATGGAACTCATTGAAATAAAATTATACATTTCATTACACAACATAAAGCAGTTCAATTACAACAAACAATTGGGAAAAGAAAGAACAACAAAAGTACAAGGTAAACAACATATTATTCCTAAGACATGGGTGTCAATCTAAAGAAGGGCTAGCATTGGACGAAGACAATGTTTGGCGGTATCGGCTCCTAATTTCTTCCTGAAGTGGACCATATCGCGCTTGATCCTCCGGACACATCTTAGCAATGTCCATTCTCAATATCTTGTCCTCATACTTCATTTGTTGGAAGTACTGATGAGAGTCTATTAGTTCAATAGCTCTCTTAGCTGCTTTTGCCTTCACCTTAGCGGCCTCCGCCTTCTTCCCTTGTGCGATGACATATCTTTCGAACATGGTGCTATTCTTCACATTTGTTGTCCCCAAGGTGGATAGCTCCTTCGTGACAACATCAAGCACCAAGTCATGCACTCTCTCTTTCGCCTTTCTTTTGGCGGCTTTTCTTCCAATGGGGCGGATCAATCCACCAACTTGCTATGCTGCTGTATCTTCACTAGCATCCGTTGTTGGTGTGTTGGGGGTGCTGGGTGAGTCGGATGTCTCACTCTCAAAGTACCCGCCCACCTCATTGATCCTCAAACATTTAGTGGCCATATCTGCAGATTGATCGTAATTGACCTCCCATTTCGGTTGGTCCTTGGGTAGCACCTACCAATGCAACAAGTCGAACGGTTTGCCCACCATATCAACGTATAGATCTTGGGCTTTCTCCATAATATCGTCCTCATTTGCCCCATTTGGATTCGCCCGATGAGCCTGGCCCACACAAGCGGTCCACTTGGTCACAAGTGGAGCTGCTCGGTTCCAACGGGCGTTGCAAACTTTCGCTGCTCGCTTCGTAGCTCCATCGGGAGCGTACTGGTTGTAGGTGCTTGCGATCTTTGTCCAGAACCCCGTTTTCTTTTGGTTAGCCCCAATAAGGGGGTTGGTACTGACATTGATCCATGATCTCACCAAGTGACGATCTTCTTCCAATGTCCACTTGGAAGTCACGCCGACACTCTCATTGTGGGTGGGGTTGGGTGGAGGACGAGGTGTTGATGAGGTCGTATTATTAGGTGGGGGTAGCTGACAAGGAGGGGACATTGAACCGTAGTTGAAATTTGGAATTAGGGGGACATTCTGGCCTTGGAGGGGAAAGTTTGTTGGTGGTTGAGGATATTGCATATGTGGATATTGTTGAGGGTATTGTGGATAATATTGCCAATTAGGAGGGTTTGGAACAATATTCATGTTGCTCGCAGCATCCCGTTGTGAATTACCCCAGTTAGTAAGCTCATGAAAGATTGTGGGTGATTGGGATCCATTTGATAGTAAACACCTACCAATTTATAAATTAAAAAAATATTCACACACTTAATTTCTCACATATTTTACAAAACAATATAATTTTAAATTCTAATTTGTAAACATTTCAATTCTAATTTCTAAACATGCTAACTTTAATACATTTCTAATCGGCCACATAATTTCTAACACATTTTCAAAACTAACAAACCACATTAGAAAGTTAACATTTGAATTGTAATTTGCATACATGCTTACTTTTACTCATTTCTAATCACACTCATAATTTGTAACATATTGTCAATGATAAGAAACCATATTAATTTCTCACATTCACACATTCAACTTCTAACATTGGGTAAACGACAACGAAAATAATTTCTCAAATCAAGCATTTAATAAATTGTAAGTAACAAATATTTCAATTCTTACCCTACCAATATTTAAAAAAAAATAAATAAACACAAATATTAAATTCTAAGTAACACATACTTAAATTCTAATTTCCAAACATACCAACTTTAGGTTTCTTACATATCATGTTGCAAAAGAAGAACAAAAAACATATTCTTACATATTTCTTACCGAGCAAATGTTTTTTTTTTAAAAAATAGCACACACTTCATTTGTAGTAACATATTTTTAAAAAGACAAACCATATTAATTTTTAAACATTTGAATTGTAATTTCCAAACATGCTTACTTTTTTGCTCATTTCTAATCACACTCACAATTTGTAACATTCACACATTCAATTTCTAACATATTCTTACCCTATGAACTTATTTTTTGTTTAGAAAAAAATAAGCACACACTTTATTGCAACATGTTTTTAAAAAGAACGTGCAATAGTAATTTTCGTATTGAAGCGATTTAATCCTAACTAACAAGTATTTAAATCCTAATTTGTTAACATTTCAATTCTAATTTCAAAACATGCTTACTTGTACTTATTTCCAATCACACACATAATTCCTAACATATTTCCAAAAATAACAAACCATATTAATTTTTGTAATGGAACACCTCAAATTCTAACTAACAAATACTAGCACATGCTTACTTGTTTTAGGCATGCTTACCCTACCAATTTTGGTTTCTTTATTAAAAAAAACACATTCAATTTCTAACATATTGTAAAAAACAACAAAATTAATTTCTAAATTCAAGCAACTAATAAATTGTAACTAACAAATATTTCAATTCTAAGTGAATATTCAAATACTTCATATTCTTACATATTCTTACCCTACCAAATTTTTTTGGTTGTCAAAACCACCATTTACACACTTATTTTCTATCATGTTGTAAACAAGAACAAAAAATATTAAATTTGTAATCATGCAATTAAATTCTAATAAATACATATTTAATTTCTAACATATTTTTAAAAAGAACAAACAAAATTTGTAACAATTTCAACACAACAATAACAAAAACTTTGAATTACTTACAATTGCCTTCACTTCACTTTAGTGTTCAACTTAATGGAGAACTCCAAAATATGTCTACAAAATCCCACAAAACAAAATATATTAGTTACAATATGAAACAAAAAATATTTATACAAAATTAAAACGAATTACATACAAGTATTATTGCTTACCCAGACTTGAATTTCTTCCAATTTAATAAAACTCAAAATTACTACAACAATTTTAATATCAGATTTGAGAGAGAGTGTGAGAAAGGTAGATAAATTTTTCACAATTTTTGGAACCAATTCATGGAGCAATATTTATAGAGCAAAAATTGAACCCAAAAAAAAAAAAAATCGGCCAAAATATAACCGTTGCACAGCATTTCCCAGGTCCAATGACCTTCTCAGCCCGCTTCCCCACGCCCACAGCCCAGTTCAGCCTTTTCCCTTTTTTTTTTTAATTTCCCACCAAAACGCAGCACTTCATGTAGAAAGCCCCATCCAAACGACGCGTTTTGACCCGCTAAAGGCCAAAAAAAAATTAGAACGCAGGGCACCACGGCAGACCGATCTGCCACGCGTGTAAGTGCCCCGTGTCCTTCGCTACCATAGGTCCTGGGACACGCGTGTGACACGCGGGCCCCACCCATGACCCGCGTGCCTCCCGCTGCCAGTGCTCTTACAAGAGCTCAGGCTAAAATGCACCTCAATGCAGAAGCTTAATACAGAGCCTGTCTCAACTCTCAAGTCCGGGCATGTGCACTGAAACTAAGGAGCAAAAACACAGCTGCAAAATCCAATATCTCAGAAAACCCTGTGAAACAGCAAAATTTATTACATAGAGCGAAATTTTTGTGTTTTATCCATGAATATTGAATAGTGAATACTCTCTTTTGGAGCACAAGTTAGTATTGTAGCCCCTCACTACATCTATCTGTATGTAACTGGACACTATTTTACATTTGCTACAAAAGAATGATACAACAGCCTGGGCCTTGGAACCCCAAGAAGGGGG
Source organism: Carnegiea gigantea (assembly GCA_029747015.1). Lineage (NCBI taxonomy): Eukaryota > Viridiplantae > Streptophyta > Magnoliopsida > Caryophyllales > Cactaceae > Carnegiea > Carnegiea gigantea. The sequence goes on along the minus strand of JAKOGI010001553.1, from coordinate 115,196 downwards.
GGGGGGGAAGAAAGAAGAAAAATCATATTTCATACAGCAAGGCAATTGACTGGATGCATTTTGACAAATTGCTGGCCCACACGAGTCTGGAAACTTTAGCCATGACCTCCCGGAAAAATGGTTTCAGATTCTGACCATGGCAGACTGATTGGTCGAGACCCCGAGCTTGTCTCTCACCAGGGAAGCCACAGAGCTCACGCAGCTCAATCATTTCATAGCTTCGCAAGCATTTCTGACAAGTTCATCGGTTTAGCTGAAATGCAAGCGTGGCAACTGAGGAGGATCAGGGCTAATCAGATTTGCCCATAAATTAGCGAGGATGAGAAAGTAGGGTTCGTTGTTCCATTCCACCACCTTCAAGTCTGGTTACAAGGAAAACCAAAGGCGTCACAATCAACACCTTCAAAGATGGTAAGAAATGTGAACAAAAGGCAAGCGGCAGGTCGTGAAAGATTCACAGTGCAAATTGCATAATTGATGACAGCAGTGAAAGAGCTCTCAACTTGGTCACTTCCCTAACACATTGTTTGGATTGATAGAGAGAGGGAGAAGGGAAGGGAAAAGAGGGGAAGGGAATGGAGGGAAAGGGAATGGAGGGGAAGGTGATTTATATTCACCTTATTTGGATATGTTGTAAGAGGAGATGGAGGGGGAGGGAGGAGAACTATTAAAAATATTTCCTTCCCCTCTTTTCCCCCTCATTTTGGGTGTGAATAAAATGAGGGGAATGAGGGTGAAATATTCCCCTCAGTTCGCCTTCCTTCCCCCTCATTTAATATTCCCAAACAAGGGGAATAAGTGTTTATTAACCTTCATTCTCCTCCCCTCCCTTCCTCTCCCCTCAATCCAAACAGTATGTAAATCACTAACGACATATAAAATTGACCTATTATACGCTGTGAAAGCATAGCAGTATGACATAAGTTTAATAAAGATCACTATTAAAATAATATCCCCCCCCCCTCCCAAAAAAAGAAAAAAAAAATTAACTTCTTCAACATATCTGCTCATCTTATCCAAAATCCACATCATTCCAACTAAACACCAAACGCATTAAAATAGACCTTGCATCAGGACTATTTCATGAATTTTACATGCATGTAAGCGGTTATTACAAGCATTTCATGAATTAATATGCTCTGTTATCATGAAATTATAAAAGTTGGCTTCATAAGTGTATCAACAATAACCAACCATATGCCTATAAAATGTGTCATTCTCAAATGTAAATATTTCCAACAATAAGCAGGCAGATTATTATAGCAACTAAACGTGCAGGCATTGTAATCTCCTTCATATCTAAGGTTTGCACATCGAGATTCTTAATAGGTAGGAACGTTATGAAAGATGGGGCATCCGCATTAAACTTTATTTTCTTTAACCTACTAATGCAATTGTTGATATTAAGGGACTATCCCACCTACCAAAAGATTCTCAGGGTTGGAACCCCATGAGGCTGCCATGAGAAATTCCCCTTGATACCTCCTAGGCTCCTATGAGGCCAATTTTTGAATCAGGGAAACGACATAACATTAAAACCTAGAATCCATTACCTGATAGCATTTCTTGAGGCAGCAAGCACAGCCTACAAGTTGATCGTCGTTGAATGAAGACATGCTCATGCACAGCAAGCACATCAACATTTTGAATGTTTTTGATGAAGGAAATAAAGGCCTTTGCTGCTTCATTGAGTCGAGTCCCAACATTATCTGATATTTGTTGCAGGGCTTCCTCCAAACCTGAAGTTGGCCACAAAGACACACACTCCTCCAAAAGACCATAAAGCTGTTGTGGATCCGACAAACTCAGAAGCACCCAAGGCTTGAAAAGTTTGGTTGACAACCTAAGAAGCTCAACAACCTTGTAAATCTCTCCCAAAGTTTGAATGTACTGCTGACCTACAGCAATCAGATTCCAAATAAGTCCCATAGTCACTGTTATTCAAGCTTGGCAGCACCACATCAAACTTTGGGAACTTGACATGGGCCTATGAATTTGGATCCGCTACTTTCTGAAGAATCAGTGAGCAGTTAGTCTAGAATTAAGGTCAGGTGTCTGTATCCATGTTGGAATATCAAGGACTTGACATGGGTACTTCCGGAACAAGAACAGTCCAAGTAGCATAGTATACAACGAAGATAACAGATCAATTTTTTTTTTTTTTTAAAGTTTTCATATTGATATCAGAATGTTTGCAGTTTGCATAGCATGGCACCCTGATGAGGACTCAGTACCTTGATTGTCAGACAAAATTTGGCCCTGCACATTCTTCTCCAATGCCCTTTCCCAGATCGAGGCACCATGTTTCAACTCTTGAGCGCAAACACTGACAATTTTGGACCAACTAGATACATAAACAGATTGATCTTCAGCTGATCCCAGGGACAGAATATTTAGAACTGATGTTGCATGCCTTAAGAGTTCAGCAGCAATCCTCCAATCATTTGTTGCCTATAAACAAATATGTGACACCATCAACCAAAACCAAACAATAGAATCATGGATGACTACAGTCATAATGAGCAAAATTCAATTAACTTGGTATCTAGCATAAATAATCCATCTTTTTCCCCCTTGAAATGATTATCGCTTTAGCAATGGAAGACCAAAAAATATTGGCCACAACCCTGTATAAACATGCCATTGATTTGATTCTCTACATTATTTAAAAGAACTACAGCTGAAATCACCATATCTATTACAAAAGTGAGAAATGACAATATGATCGGGGCTTCGAAATAATCCAAAGGGAGAAGAGCATACCAACTGTAATCTTTCTGATAATGAATATGCTGATTCCATTACTTTGCATTTTGGTCCTTGCAGAGCCTCAAGAACCTCATTGAGACAATGGCTTCTATTTAGGTGTCTCTTCGAAAGGACTTCTTCAGTGGTTATGTAGCCCTCCAGTAATTTGTACGCTTCCTACGATGAAAGAGAAGCAGATTAGGAAGTAGCAAAAATGAAAAGTAAACTGAATAAATAATGTAACCAACAGATTGATTTCCAAAACAGAGAAGTAAACTCTCAACCTCAACATCATAGCTTGAAGATTCCACATGCCCATTATCACCATCAGTATGAGTACTCTGAGACTTCTAACAGAAAGCAAAATCCACATCTTCACTTCTGAATCACAAATTGTGGGAAATGAAAACCAACAGAAGAAAATACCAACCTTGTCCACATTAAGTTGGTGCGAAAGAAGAATGAATAAAAATTCCCTCAATTTCACATAGAGATCCATACAGATTTGCTGACTTGTCATTGCCTCTGACAGAAACTGGGGCACAGCTCCTGGGCTAGCACTGGAAGACTGCTCTTCAATTCCTGTTTCTGAGAGAGCATCTTTGAATTCCCAGGAGTTATCATCCCAGTCATCATCATCACCCACTGTAGTTGTATCCTCTGTTTTTTGGGGGGAGTGGACTCCATTTTCAGCAGGGCTTTTGTTACAATCAACTGACGAAGTGGGCTGAGCCTCACTGTATAAATTGGATAATAGATCGTGAATCGATAACCCCATGCCCTGGGCATTGAAGCCGTTTCTAGGATCGGAAGTAGGCTTCTGGAAGATTTCATTTTGTTGTGTCAAACTATCACTGGATTCTTCCAAACCATCGCTGAAAAGGGACAGTGGCAAGGGTCCTCTAGAATTTTCTTGCTGTGTCTGGGGATCCTACAATTGACAAAATAGAAATCTTAAAACTGTTGGAGACAAACGCAATTTTAGTGGTGCTGTTTTGTACCAATCAAATTTAACTACTTAGAGTTGCAGGGTGGATGGAAACATGATTGTCATAGAATCTAACACAAAGTACACACAGACTATTAGATAAAAGAAGAATGCAGATACAAATAAATCTACAATTATGACATAAAGACCTGTGTATCCTTCCTCAAGAATAGAAATCCATGTCATTGTCCAAACAAAAGCATCATCAAATTCTGTAAAATGCGTGTAAAGTTCAATGGTGATGAACTGATGATCAAGTGCAAAATTACAAGTACATAACATAAGCATCGGTTTGGAAAACTCAAGCAACTATATTAAGCAAACAAATGCAGATGTCTACTATACACAATGTATAACGACTAAAATCTATGAAATGAACCACAAACCCTATGAAATGCAAACCTGCGTTTTCTCGCTAGGCGAATGTTCTACAACACTGTGAGAAGTGCATTGATCCTGCTACAACAAAAATGGAAAAGAGAATAAGATACTACATAGCATCAACTGTTGCCTAATTATACAAAGTTCACATCACCTCTTTCTGGGACGCAAGTTCTTGAGATGCATCGATGAAGTCCCCAAAATCATCAAAATCATCATCTTCATTTGTTGGACTTACACTTATTCCACTTCCATTACCCATCGCTTCATTTCCCTCAAACAAATCCAGCACAAAACCATTAGTATTGACTGCAGTTGAACTGCTGTTCAACCTCACATCCATTTCATTTGACTTATGGATAGCTCCATGATGCGCAGCAAAAAAATCAATGAACTGAGGGAGGGAATCGTTGGAACTATGCTTCTGCCCAGCTGAAATTGAAACATCCTGACCTATGAATCAGCATGACAATTAAACATGTCAAAATTGATGTCTCAACTTCCAACTCCATTTTCCTATTAAGTCACAAGACGACATGCCCATAACACCATCCTCACAGAAAAAAGTAATTTGCAACACCAACAGCTTACAAAATACATAAGCATACAATTGTGTACATCCAGGTCCTCATACCCTGCGGCCTGCTCCAGACACGAGGCTTGTGAGTGGCGTGAGGTGATAGTATGATATGGGGGAAAATGACAATCTACAATGATTCAAAAATTGATACTTGCTCCTTGGAGATCCTTTTAGCATGTGCAGTTAAAAACATGTAAGTTCTACCACAGTCCTTGCAAGGTAGGCCCAGAGACACAAGCCCCTTCTTCATTCTTTGGAATCCCCAAAACCGCCTATTTCCCACATCCAAGAAGCTTATATGTCTCTAAGCTACCTTGCCAAGGACTACCATATAACATCTCCCCAAAAACAGACTTCCATATGTCTATATATGCATATACTTTCATAGGGTATGCCTTATTGAACTATCCCCATTCCCCAAGCCCTCTTGTGCAATATTGGTTGCAGAGCACACTGAAGTTGCACTCGATGGAACAGTGAGTAATATTAAACAAGTCATTAGGCACTTCCAAGTAGCGTCACTCTAGAGAAATCATTGCTTCACATCCAAAAAGCTTTATCAAACGTGTACATAATCCAAACATCAGAAGTTCAAACAATCATTTAGCAGAACAACAAGCATACATAAGTACTTTTTTTGGGGGGAAGGGGGGATCAACAATACCGGCCTGCTTCTCTGGGGTCCTCACCACCACCTCTAGCTTAGCTTTGGATCCAGGTAACATAGAAGCTCCCTGCTCCTAACAGTGGCAAACCAAAGCAGATGATCATCATTATCGGCACCATCTTGACTTCATTCCTAAACAAAGACAAACAAATATTCGAAGAAACTCACCTCGTTTTGTTTCACAATCCCATTCCCAGGGAACGCACCCATAAACTCCCATTCATCGTCTCCCTCATCACCATCATCCAAATTATTCCAATCTGGAGCCAACCCACCCGAATTCAAGTCCGATCCAATTTCAGCCTTGATCTGCTGGCTTTGAATATGCAAATTCCCCAAAACTCCACCTTTATTATTGAATCCACCTCCATTAGTAACTACATCAACCCCATTTTTTCCATTCTGGGCAGGAAACTTCGGATCAAACAAGCCATTCGAATTCAAATCTGAACCCAACGCACCCGAATTCAAACCCGACCCAATTCTAGGCTTAATCTGCTGGTTTTGAATACCAAAATTCCCAAAAACCGCATTATTGAATCCACCGCCATTAGCAACTACATCAACCCCAATTTTCCCACTCTGGGCAGGAAACTTCGGATCAAACGAGCCATTTGAATGAATATTATCCTTAGTATCAAATGATTTTGAATCGGGCTCTACGACTTCGCAAAACAGCGATACGGGCAACGCTCCTTTGGGCATCTGGGCACCGTTGGAGTCCTGATCGGGCCGTATTGGAGCCGGGTCGGAGGGGGGTCGGGTGGGGGTGGAGGAAAAAGGGTCGAAGTTAATGGAAGCTTTGGATTTCGATTTGTTGGGAGGAGTAATAAGATGTGATTGAGGGAGAAAAGAAGAGAAGCCATTGAAGAAGGTAGCTTGAGTTTGAGGTTGAGGGTGGGGAGGGGCGACAAAGAAATCACCCCAATCGTCGTCGTCGTCTTGGGAGGTGGAGGTGGAGGTGGAGGTGGAGGTGAGGCCGCCATTGATGGCGGTGAGAGGTTGAGATTGAGGTTGAAGGGTTGCAAACTTAAAATCCCCAAAACTAAAACCCTCATCGTCGGCCATTGAAGGGAAGCTTCTCTCTGGATTTCTTCCCTCCCCCTCTCTCGCTTTCTCTCTCCCCGATTTCTCTGCAAAGGTACTATGAAATGTACAAAGGTAATTTTGGTGAAAGTTGTAGTTTTAGTTGGTTTTCCTTTTTTTTTGTTTTTTTTTTTTGTATTAAATTACATCAACCCCCAAAAAAAAAAAAAAGTTGTGATGTATGTCTTGCCACAAGACACTTTTAAGTGTCTTGCCTTATGATAGTTTAACATATTTTATGATTTAAAATCATAAATTTTTTAATGATTACACTTAATTATGAATTGCTAACTTTAAATATTCGTCGGCTACATCGATAAATTATTAAATGATACCCTAATCGTATTAACCCTATCCGTGAGTACATATGATACGCGTATTTTAGAAATGTGATAAATTATAGATAAGATGACTTTATATAATTTATTTGTTATAATATACTTCTGCTATTTAATCTTATCGTTTTTTTCAATTTAGAAACATAATAGTATGATTTTTAAGTTAAAACAAGACACTCAAGACACTTATCATTTTGCCAAAAAAAAAAATCAATGCAACAATTTGAGAAAGAGGCTCCAATAATACACATTCAAGCTTGTTTGGATAGAAGCAGGAAAAAAACTCAGAGTCTAATAAAAATACAGAGTGTCATTCAATGTATGTCGGAAAATTCACAAGCCATGTAATGGGAATAAGGGCGAGTTCATTAAAATTAGTTATTTTAATAATAGTTAGTTGTTTCACTAGCTGTTAATGATTTTATTAGCGATTAGCGGTGACTCACTAGTGGTTAGTGGTTAGCTGTTCAATTAGCAATTTAAAATAAATACGTTTGATAAATATAGCTGTTGAAGTAGTAGATTCATATAAAATGACTAAGAGGGGTACAATAAATGAAGGCTTTTATTAAATAAAAAGAATAATTTTGTAATTTGCAAAGCAACCACTATGTAGAAGTTCTTGAAAATTACTTTCATTCACTTTTGAAAAACACTGCATAAATCTCTAACCACTACCTCATCTATTACTTTACCGAACACTTTTAAGTAGTAGTTTGTAATATTTTGATCACTACAAACTACTAATCTTTAATTCAACCTCTATTACCGAACACAACCTAAACATTTTACTTATGCCCTGTTCTTTTCGTTGGTAAATTGGTGTTGGTAAAACAGTGAAATTAGTTGAAGTGGGTTGAAATTAGTATTTTTTTATTGAAGTGGGTTGAAGTGGGTTTAAAATTTGAAGTTGGTATATGTTTTGAAGTTGGTTGAAATTGTGAGAATAAAATTTTGAAGGAGATGGGTTGAAATTAGTTGAAGTGGGTTAAAATAGTTTGAAGTGAGTTGAAATTGGTATTTTTTATTGTGGTATGTTGAAATTAGTTGAGGTGGGTTAAACTATGTTAAAGTTGGTAAATTAGAAAAGACCAACGGTAAAAATAGGCCCTTATGCTATAAAAGATGTTGATAGTTCCACAACCCCAAGCAACAATTGATTGTAGCTGTTCTTGTTGTTAATCTAATGTTGTATTTTTGTTAACTCTTAAAAAGACTTATTATCCATATTCAATACAAATTAGAGATTTATTGTCAATGTTCAATACAAATCAAATTCATCAGCAGTCAGCACTAATTATTATATTGACCTATCTGAACAATTATAACACTGGTGAAGACTTTAGTCATATTTCAGGGTGATAATTTTAACATTAATCAACATTCATCAGCTATTGACCTATTGTGTTCAACTTATCATAAATAAATACTTATTTATTCATATTGCTCTTTTCAACTTTGACATAACATAAAATTTATTTCTTTGTATTTAAATAAGATATTGCTATTAATACTCTCCTTTTGTTTTCTTTGCAAAAAAAGAGACAACTACTATACATAAAATCATAGAACTTATATACTCTCCTTCTATTCCATCAGTATCATTGGATTTTATCCATTTTTGTGATCCATAAGATCACCAGTCTTAGACTCTGTTCATTGGTAAATCTCAGTTTATTAACTTTAATCCACTTTAATTCATTACTTTAATTAATTGTTGCCTATCATATAAAAAATATATCAACTTCAACTAACTTCAACTTACATTAATCTACTTTAACAAAAAAAATATCAATTTTAACTCACCTCAATCAATTTCACTCATTTTTCAACCCCTATTTTTCAACGTAAACAACAGACCTTTATCGTTTGGAAAACCATACTAGCTAAGCCTCATTAGCCACACATTCAATACCCATTTCACATATACATTTATTTTAAAATTTTCGATCATAATAAATATGAAATAGGGATATAATAAATATGAAATAAGGACAGGGAATCTTATTATCTCCACAATGTTACTTGCGGAATGTGGAGTGATCCAACTTAGAAGGGCTTTTATATCATATTTTTGAATATTGAATATATATACCATAGATTGAGACCCCACCTTGGTTTACCCACATCATGTACATTGTAAGGTAGTTCCTTGTTTATAATTCGAATTATCAAAAATGATAATTTTTCAATTTTTTAAAACCCATTTCTTATTTTTAATAGTTCCCCTTTTTTATTTTAAAAAATAAGATTGATGTGATCCAGGGTATACCATTCAACAGATCTGGATGTACCATATAAGCATTGCACTTGCACATGGCCCATGTAAGTGTTGCACATGTGAGACCAGTGCCAATGTGGTTCACACAAAGACCCTTGTTGTATCCGTCCTTCACACTATGGTTGGCTCATAGCTTTCTAAAATTAGCCCTCCTTTTGGGGGTTGGTGGTGATGAGGGAACCCCTTTATTGTATTCATATTTTTATTCATGTATAAGATAAAAATTGTATAAATTTATTTTTGATACCATAAAAATTTAGAATAAGACGTTTACTTTCGAAAATTTTACCAAATATCTTAAAAACTTTGCTAATTATATTGATATTTCAAAATTTTGACCAATACTCTAAAAATTTTGCCAAGTATATCCATATTTAAAAAAATTTTACGAGTGCTGTGCCGAGTATATCTATATTCTAAAAATTTTACCAGTTGTATTAACAAATGTTGCACCATCATTATTGAGAGCTTGAGATGATACACAAAAAATCTATTATTCAATGAAAAGCCCCAAAAAGCCTCTTTTTCGAGATTTTATAATAACGTCCTAGTTTATTTTCATGCCCTCATGCCTCTATTATTCCCTCATGATCACAGCTGTACATAAATCAAGCTATTCCTCTAAAAATTACTTTCTTTTAAAATGCACCATAAATCAAGCAATTATTCATCAACAACAAAAATACCTTCCAGTGTGAGCCTCATCAAACGAGGTTTGAAGAGTTATAGATGTAGACAGCCTTACGTCTACAGACATTCTTACCGTCAAACTATTATTTAACATTACAATAATTAATAACCGACTTCTTCACTAAGAAAAAACCAAAACCGCTTGATATTCGTCTTACTTTTGTTGCAACCACATGAAAATCCAACCACAACATACAATCAGCCATACACAGCCTTAATTACCATTTAACACACTCATAAACACCATAAAACCAACCAACTACTAAGCCAAAACCAACCCCAGCAGCAGCAAACCAATAACATGCCCAATCAACATGCAACTCACGCCAACACCACTAGAGGCAAAGCTCCCTCCAGGGGTGCTAGTAGTCAAGATCACCACCATCCAATCGTCCTCCGACCCGAGCCCGGCTCCGGTGAACCTCGAGTCGTTGATGTACCGGCCATACCCGGTCCGGGTGTAGTTGGTTAGGACTAGGGTTGGGACGAGTTTCTTGACACAAACGGGCAGGATGATCCCATCGGTGGTCTTGTTCGGGTCAATGTCGCATTTCTTGAGGATTTTCGGATAGTTTACGAAGGGGGACCCGGTGCCCGACCGGATAGCATTGGCAGCCGTGGTGGCGACGCACGGGTGGTCCTTCACTTCCTCGGCGAGCTCATCGGCTAGGCATCCGGCTTGCTTGTTCTTGGTCAAAGGTGGCAGTTTTAGGGAGGATCGGTAGCTGTTTAGGCCTTGGAGAAGGGTACTTTCGTCATCTGAAACATGTGAAATTTGTTTTTTTTTAAGAAAATTAAGGCCATTGATTAGTTGAATATGAATGCAGATGAAATTTGTCCGAGGTTAAAACAAAGATTTCCCACATAATCAAAAAGAAACATTGCTACATGAAATTTCTTTATCTTTTAGTGCAGAAGGAACGCAAAATCCGACATACGTGGAGTTTAAATTGAAATTTCAACTATTAACTCTCAAAGATTTAATGTGGGTCGTATTTTCATAGAATTTTGAAAGATCCAAATGTAGTCAATCTTATAACTAAGATTGAAATCAAAGCAGGACTTGAGAAGATTCAAATATCTTACATCTAATCGAAAGCACTCTTATTAAGAGAGAGACATACATAAGTGCGAAATTTAAATTTAGATTTCTAATTTCTCATAAATATATCAACTCTTAGAAATTTCTACTAATAATTTACTTACCTGACTCCACTGCCATACGACCATATATATATATATATATATATATATATATATATATTTCGGCATAAATACGAACTAAAACAAGAGTGTGTGTGTGAGAGAGAGAGAGAGAGAGAGAGAGAGAGAAGGGTGACCATCACTAGAAAGAACAGGTCGAGGAAGAATCAAAAGAGAAGCCTGAATCAACAAACAGCATATCACCACCCAAGGAACTCTGCAACTGCAACTGCTACTGCTACTCATCATCACCATCTTACTTGCCATTCTCTCTCTCTCTCTCTTTCTCTGTATATATGACCTGTGTAAACCGTAATTATGTTCCAAACAAGTAAGAACAATGATCAGTAATTTATTTCTCTGCAAATTAGAGGAACTGAAAAATTACAAAATGATTAAAAAAAATACCAACCTACAAATTTGCAGAGACTTGTAGTTGTAATTCTGCAGTTAATTTAATTTTCTTTCTTGTTAATTTCCACTGCGCGCATTAATTCATGAACAACTTGGAAGGGGGAGAAGAGAGAGGAAGAAGGGAGGTTACTTTTAAGAAGCTGCTAAATTGCCACGTGGCGGACATGCAGGCTTGCACTCATGCATGTAGGTCGGCGTAATTTCTTTCAAATTTCCAACGGTACGTAGTTATCATCGTGAAGGTCATAGTGAATGTATTTTTTTTCTTTTTTATTTTATTTTGGGTGTGAATGATGTCATGCTTGCATGTTAATCTGTAAATGATCTGGGGTTAATGGATAAAATTATTACATACTTTTGAAAGTATATGTTATTATTATTATTATTATTATTATTATTATTATTATTATTATTATTATTATTATATATTTCAATATTTATTTGTGACATGAGTAGTTTATATATCTTACTTATATAATTTTGAAAAATATATAGGGTTGATGTATAAGTTTTCTTCCTCATCTTTTGTGATTCATGAAAAATTTAAAGAAAGCGTAGAGATCTGCCAATATATATATTATACACGTGAGAGTATATACTCTCATGGCTATATCAGCATGATATATCCAAGTCAGTTATATAATTAAAAAATTAACAAAAATAAAAAAAGTTACATCTACTCAAGAATATTATCACATTCTCTCTCCTCCCACCTCAGCCCCCCTCACCTTCTCTTTCCTTTGCTTCTTTCCTCTCCTAATCAAATTCATCTTTGTTTCTCATGATCCATGCTTTTCATTAATCAAACTTTTATCTGTTGTTTAATCTGGAATAGAATGTAGAAAACTTTTCTTTATTCTTCTAATCAAATTCAATAATATTAAAGCTTTATGTTGGTTGTTTCAAGTCAATGCTATTAATTAGATCGAAAGCTATTGTTCACCAACAGGAACAATTGCTAATTCAACCCGATTGGTCGAATTGTTAACATCCAGCAATGATTAGTTCAAGTCTTCAGGGACACCAACTCTCCACTGAGATATGCACAATCAAGAAGCAATTCACTGAAAGAGAGAGAATGAAAGAATTGAAGGCAAACAGGATGAAGTATACAAAGTAGGGATACATTTACTTGAGCATCATTTATTAGGTTTTTAACCTTTTTTTTATGCTTTGGATTTCATTTGCTACAATTTAATTGTTGATTTCGTAGTCATAGTTTGATCATTAAGGTTTGTAAATTTTGTCATCATCAAAGGAAGTTTATATTAAGGAAGGCTTCTTCGTTCATAATTGTATTGTTGCTAATACAAATTATTCAATTAATTATTTGTATCATATTATTTATGGTTTCAAAAGAATAGGTGTTCATCTTGGACTTGTCTAATTAGTTTCAAATTTTACTGTATTTTTAGCATAGTAGTTCTAACATTCATATATCGCATAATAGGGGTTAAAATATAGTCAGTCAAAATAGATTTAATTGATATTCTTATTATATCAAATGAACAAAAAATCTTCTTTCAGTGAATATTATCTAAGTAGCCAATAAACAAACTAGCTAATCTTAATAAACAACATCCAAATATACACTGCACAATTATCCTATCCTAGTAAACTTTATCAAGATAACCAATGAACAAATTACCCCGGCTTTATGAACAATTAAAAGGGTCTAATATTTATTCTTGCAAATTGAAGTTGTCATTTATCCCCTCTAGTGTTGTTCATTAAGAGTCTCATATTTATTTCACATATATGCAAGCTTAGCTTGTTCATTATATCTGCCAGCATTGTTCATTGTCACACTAAATCGTGTTCACTATATTTTTGTCCACTACTTCTACTCAACTAATCCACAAGGATTATGTAATTAAAAAATTATCATGAATAGAATTTTTTTTTTAAAAAAAGCTTCTTCAGTATATAAACTTATTTGCAAAGCCAAACTTGTCGTTAAAATCCCCCCCCCAAAAAAAAGAAAGCTTGTCTGAACTATATTCACAAATCAAGTACATAATGTTCATTCCCAATTTACTCTTGTTAAATAGGTATTGTAAAATTTTCACCATATGTTATAAACAAATATTCTACCACTAGAGTACTTTTTTAAAATATCCAATAAACAAGTTGACGAGACTCGGTGAACAATTAAGATTCACATGCCAAGAGTGAACACGATTGAAACAATAAACGAACAAATTGGGCACCCGCAGTGAACTATGTCACAATATGTATATAAATATCATGCTATGGTAAACTTTATTAAGATATACAAAACAAACCATTTGGCTTACATATATACAATGTTTGCTCAATTTCTCCTCTGGTGTAGTTCATTGTGACACTGCAAATTGTTTACTATAGTAGTTGTTTTCGTTTACAACTTCTACTCAACTAGTCCACGTAAAAAATATGTTGACAACCTTTATTTGAACAATGAAAAAAAAATACAAAAAATCTCACCCAATAAATAGCTAAAAATTATTCATGAATCATGAATCCTACTCTTAGTGAGCAATATCAAGACATACAATGAATAAGTTGATGAGACTTAGTGAACGATTACATAGTAATCGTTTTTATTCATATTTTTTAAAAAATGAAAATACTTCTATGATAGAGAGAAACATTAAATATATGAAATTAAAAGAGTAGATGAAAACAACATTGCAACTAAAAAAGCAGTTACCAAATACCATTTAGCTAATTAGCTTTTTAAAAGTTTTTAATTTAGAATGATGTGGTAATTTATGAATATAAATTGGCCTATCACCAACCAAAAAAAAAAAAAAAAACGGTTATTGCATGCAACTGATGCAAGTGTGGCGGTTATACCTTGGTGATTTTTTTTTTTTAATTCGTAAGTATGAAATGTAATTTGGAAAAAAAAAAAAAACCCTTACGGATGTGACAGTTACACTTGTCTGGCATGACCCAAGAGTATAAACTCCGAGTGTATAAAATAATTTGCAGAGATCTGCATGACACGTATCAACTCCATGACATGTATCAACTCCATGCCCACTTCCACGTTTCTCCCTCATGCTCTGTTCCTTTCCACTACACATACGTGCACCCTACATATAAAGGTGCGAGTTACCAATGCTTAGGCTGATAAGAGAGAGTGCATGTGGTTATTAGCCTATATATGCTAGTACGTATTGTTGCATCTTGTAGGGCGTTCTCAGCCGCATCCACCACCACCACCGCCAACGTCATTGCCGCCGTAGGTAGAGCGTTTCCTAGGCGGAGCCACCATCAGTTGCAGAAGATACGATTCATGGCGTCGGGAGGAGACCAGTTCCCGCCTCAGGTGCAGGAGAAGCAGCCTGGGAAAGAGCATGTCATGGATCCTTCCCCTCAGGCTGCTACCCACCACTACAAGCCTGCCAACAAGCTCCAGGTAAACCCCCCCCCCCTTCTCTATCCGTTGAGATAACTGATATCGACGTCTCTCTGTCTGTCTGATTTATATGCAGAGGAATATACACAACCATGTATGAATTAAACAATATTCTCAATCCCTTAATGGCAGGGAAAAGTGGCCCTGGTGACAGGGGGAGACTCAGGGATAGGAAGGGCAGTGTGCCACTGCTTTGCCCAGGAGGGTGCAACCGTGGCCTTCACATATGTCAAGGGTCAGGAGGACAAGGATGCTCAAGACACCATTCAACTACTCAAGAGCGCCAAGGGTTCTGATGCCAAGGACCCAATCGCTATCCCCACTGACTTGGGGTATGACGAGAACTGCAAGAGGGTGGTCGATGAGGTGATCAATGCCTTTGGCCACATTGACATCCTGGTCAACAATGCTGCGGAGCAGTATGAATGTAGCACAGTCGAGGACATTGATGAACAGAGGCTTGAGAGGGTTTTCAGGACTAACATCTTCGCTTATTTCTTCATGGCTAGGTGAGCGCGTGCACGTACACCATGCATGTCTTAGTACATGAAAATGTGAATTACAGTCATCTGGTTTTGCAGTATCTATTTGAACATTTATAATATTTTCCATGATCATCACCTTCTAAAGCCAAGACTACCTACATCTAGATCCTGTTATTTATGTGGGATTTACACTGAAAGGTTGTTCAAACATATACTTCTTTTTTTTTGGGGGGGGGGGGGGGGGGGATAGTTTTTGATGGACTTGATGTAAGTTTAGTATCAAAACAAGCAAGTTTGTGATCTCGGTCAATTTTCATGAACATGTACAGGCATGTTCTGAAGCATATGAGAGAAGGGGGCAGCATCATCAACACTACATCAGTAACTGCATACAAAGGCAACCCTAAATTACTAGACTACACATCCACCAAGGGAGCTATTGTCGCCTTCACTAGGGGCCTAGCTCTTCAACTCGTGGAGAAAGGAATTCGGGTCAATGGGGTCGCCCCTGGTCCTGTTTGGACTCCATTGATCCCAGCCTCCTTCAAGGAGGAGGAGGTCCAGAGCTTTGGCTCCCAAGTGCCAATGAAGAGGGCAGGGCAGCCAAGTGAGATAGCACCTGCGTATGTTTTCCTCGCTAGCAATGCTGACTCCTCCTACATCACTGGACAGGTCATCCACCCTAACGGTGAGTAGCCTCGAATCGCTTACTTCACCATTTGAAATCATTTATAGACTTTTGTTTGAAGATCAGCTCACTGCTGTTGATCTGCTTATGCAGGTGGGACTATTGTCAATGGTTAAAAGACCATGCGTGATGAACGGTGATCGAGTTTTTTGGGGAACGGGTTTGGTTCCGGGTACATCGGGCAGGAAAAGGGTGTTTAAGAAGATGTCTAAAGACGTGTTTTGTGTATGGAGAAGTTGTTGATCCAGTGGTTTTGGTGTACATAAACAGTGTAACATAAAGTACTAAGGACAATAAAGACGATGCTTTCACTTAGCAAAACTTCCTTTTTCCTCTGGGTAAGTATGAATGTCAAATAAAATCATCAGTGTTGGGCAGATTGTGATCCTCCAAGTACTCAAATGATGGTCCTAATTAAGTGTTTCATGTCTTCCAATAGTATATGCAGATAAGCCTGATACTCTGTTGTAAGGCCCTCTTTGGGTAGATTGTATATAACAGTGAATGGGAGTTTTTTTTTTTTTTTTAATTAATTTTAAAGAAAGGAGAACCTGGGAATTACCCTGTTTCCTTCTAAATTTTTACCTTTTCTTATCGATTTTACATGACAGTAAATTAGGTACAATTTTAACATATATTCCTGATGGCAAAGACTCAAAACAAGTATTCCATTTGAACTTTTCTCTGATTTTCTTTGGAGTACAAAGTCTCTCTGCTATGAACTCTTACTAATTCCCATATAAGCTATCAGAAGGTACTCACCACTCCCAAACATGGCTAAAAGATGTTCCAGTCGTGATTAGGTTCTATTAGAGCATCAAATTCAGAGACCTGTATGACAACCTTGTGCCATTGTATTATGGGTTCTTGTTTGGGATGAACTCCGAAGGACCCTTAACTCTTCTATGTCGCCAGAATTCTAATAACGTAACAGGCCATCATGGAGCTTGGCAAAGCTCAAGCATAGAACTAAGAATGTGCTAGCGAGAAGGCCTTTTCAATACATTAAGCTGATAAAACAAGATCCAAATGAACATATGAACAGAGTGAATCTGAAACACACTTCACAAATCAAATCAGAGCAATATTCAACAATATCGAATGTAACCAAAATCTCCTTCATTTCATTGATGCTTCGTAGATGTTGCTCGAGGATTAAAATAGATTTCTGAAACAAGTCAGAGGACTCGAACGACTAAACAATGGAATGGATGTACAGAACATGTAGTACAGTGGACTTAGTGACCTGAGATTCCTACCATGAGAAAACATTCAATGACAACAGAGTTGAGACTTTTACTACAGCTTTAATGGGATATATAATTGAAGCTCATTCAGAAGGATTGAAGCATATCTCCACACCCTTGCCACCAATCATAGCGATGAAGCATTCAAAGCCGCAAGATTCTAGCTCAGCAACTACCTTATCAACTACGACATTTGATAGAACTGAATCACATGGTCAAGGAAATGGTTAATAATCAATATATTAGTAAGTTTAGAAGTAAATATTTTAGTAGGTTCAGATAAGCATATATTTTGAAAACAAGTACGGTTTTCAGTCCGCTCAAACTGTGCCAGAATTTCGTCAAGAAGTAAAGATAGATACTTGGCAGTTGGCAGATCATTTTGAAAACAACAGAGGGTTTTCGGTCAACCCAGAATTGTTGATACTGGCAAACTGCAGTTTGGGAAAATCTTGCCGTATGCAACTTAAAGTCTTAACCTTTACAAGCATAGGTTGATCACAATATGAGTTTGTCATAGGTGAGACCGTCTCACTATGGCACATAGGGCAAACGCAGTTGTGCCAGATTGGCGGTCCAACAAATGTTAACATGCAGTTCAACAAATGTGACCATATAATTTGAATATCAGCATTTCCATACTTTCCAGTCTAATGATCATTCATGAAAACCAAGTTGGTAGAATGTTAGAAGGATACGTGTTGGCAGTAGAGTCAGCACACAGCCTCCTCCGCCAGCTCCTGTCAGCTTAGAAGATAACTTGTACTTTAGTGTGGTTCTAAGAACAGTTTCTATTGATGCATGGCTCACGCCCATGCATTGAAGTAGGCCTTGGTTCATTTCCATCAGCTCTGCCAACTTTTCTTCCTTTTCCGTGATAGTAATATCATCAGTAGCTGGTGTTTGGATGATAGAAGCCAACTCCTCGCTAACAGAGTCTATGGCACTGAAAACAGAAGCCATAGCATCAGGATGACGCAATGCCCTCTCTGACACTCCAGCGACTAATGCTTTTGTGTTTCTGCCAACCTTGGTATTAGTTATTAGCATTTTTAGGAGCAGATTCGACTTGAGCTGTGTAATTTCACCTGACTTGAACTCTATCAAGTTACCTGTAGCATAAACCCAACCACATCATGCACATCCAAATGTGCCTTCCTAAGAAGTCATCTCAGTTTTTAACATACATCAACACAGCCACACAGATGACGAGGAAGCATAAACAACTATTCATGCTTGGCATCTTTCTGAGTGACATAATGTGGCAGGCGTGGATTTTTGGCCCCAGTTATGAGGGATCATTGTTCTGTTGTTCAAGAGGAAAATTAATTGTAATGAGGGACTGAGGGAAGATGTGATGAGGGAAGATATGAGTACAACAAACAAGAAAGGGGAAGCTTCAAAGTTTTGCCCCCTTTTGTTTTTTTTTTTTTTTTGGGGGGGGGGGGACACAAGAATCCTTAGGCCATGACCACAATTAGAGAATTCACTCTGGATATTACACATGCAGAATGCTTTCTGTGGAGTTATTAAGGGGTTGGGAGCAAGCCATCAAGGACGCATCAGTGAGAAGAAAAGAGACGCAGATAAATAGATATGATCTAGGACACCAATTGAGATGGCATACCATAGGTGCTCACTGTGTTGTCAATTCCAGACGGCTTCCCATGAATGATCCTTTCTCCTTCAAGTGCCCATTTATTTACCAGTTCAAGCCCACTTTCCTCAAACATTAACCAACCTTGTTGGTTGTGATCAAGACCACCACATGATGACAATGCAAGCAGGGCACCTGAAATTGATACACAAAATGCAGCGGATGAACCCAATCCTGAACTTAGAGGAATCTGAGATGTCACAGTCACTGTAGCTGGTTTGTACCTGATTCGCCGAAAGAACAACTTAGGTTACAAAAATCAGCTCTACAACTCTTGATGGCTAAATATATTGGACACCATTGGTAGATATCAAGAAGAACTAATTCAAAAAGAAACTAGTCAAGATAGAACTATCATAGACAGCATGATCAAGCACAAAAAGATCTATTGATAATAAAGACATAAGAGCTCATTCTATGCTATGAGCTACAACATGATTTACTACGAGATGATATGACTGAGATATACCCTTGGATATTAATATATAGCCAGAGAAAGGCAGAAACTCCAGAAGCCAGAGCAATTTTTGCCTCTGGAAACATTTGCTCATCAACAAGCGTGGCTAGGGACCTAAGTGACTCTCCTGAACAAGGTTTCGGTGTCGAAGGGGTGGGACTGTCAAAACCTGGTAGTACTTCCTTAATTCTCCCCGTTGTCCATGAAAACTTTAGGTTCATGTCCTTGAGCTCCAGCTTCAGCATATCGCCATTATCTGTAAGAAAAAACAGAAAGAACTCTTAATCAAAGCTGCTGATGCAAATATTTCAATTTTTTTAATGGGAGAAATATTTCATGCATACCAATTGAATACCAATTGTCTAGCAGATAAAAAGTAGTAGCAATTATGCACAGCGAGTGATGGGAAGTTCATCAAAGAGATTTTCTTGATGATAAATGATCAATCAATAATTTTGCTGAGGTTATTGGAAAAACATCTATCAAAGTACAGACTGTCTAGCGCTAAAAGGCACATACTTTGGCACTATTTACCAACATTATGATCGACCGAATATGATATCAACAATTCTTCAGGATGCAGCTGAACTTCCAAACATCTCAAAAACTATGTGCTTTCCGAATAAGCAACAAGATTCCAATGATATTGTGATTCATCATTGTTCAATTTTTTTCATAAAGATTAAATTGCAGGAAATAGAGCCCAGAATGGAAAAAGAACTAAATTAAGTTCATCACAGCCTCAGCAATTCCACACTTTGAGGGCAAAATCTACCATAAAACCCTAATCATCTTCCCACATTGATCAACATACTCCTCATTCCGGAATAAAACACAAGGCAAAACACGACAATCCCGTGAAACAGAAATTCTTCATAGACACGAACAAAGATTTGGCGAAATTTACATCAGCAAAACGCAGAGAGAGAGAGAGAAAGAGAGAGAGGATGTAACCGGAAGAAAAGCGGAGAGAGGCGGAAGTGTGGAGGTTGATGGAGGCGGCGACGGCGGTGGAGCCATGAACGACGGCATGTTCGCCGGAAAGAATGATTTTTCCGGGAGCTCTGGCAGTGACCTCCATTATTAACTGTTAAGGATGTACGCTTTGATGAAGCGACTCAATGGATTGAGGTTTTTTTTTTTTTTTTTTTTTTTCTCCTCTCTCTTCTAATTCGTCCACATTACACTCCCGCCGGCGACCGTGATTTAGAGAGACAGAAAGGGCGATCGACAGATGGGATGCCCAATTCGGGAATGCTTACTTTTCTAGAAAGGCATCCGGGGTGGGAGGTCCCACTCCAACCGCCTCCAACCCCCATGGGGACCAACATTTACATTACGGTTCCGGGATATGCTCAAGTGAATAAAATTATATGTTTAATTTGATATAATAAATTGTTTGAGTATATAAAATAAAATACTTGACTTTGCACATTGGAGAAATAATAAACAAGCGCGAAGAGAGAAGGACCTGAATATGGACACTGTTAATCTACCTAATTCTAAATATGTTAGACAAAATGAACAATACGTAGATACTAAACGTGTGTAACTACACATAAAAACATACCAATCTCAGCCAAAAGAACATGTTCGGGACCATAGACTTAGACTTATGATATAATTTGTAGATTGTGGCGCTTGAGAATCAATGTAGGAAAAATAAGGGAAAAGGAAAGGACTTGTTGCTCACGTGCTCAAAGGGTTGTCTTGACTATTGACACTAATTGCATATCGACACTCCAACAGTCACCACACGCATTTGGATTTGGAGTCTGGACGCACCCATAAGAGCAAAATGCAATGGTGATCCATAATTTTGGATCACAAGTGGGGGCCTACACCTCCACATGATCTCGTAAGCCAACTTTTTCCCTCTTTTCTACATCCTATGGATCACCAACTTGGATCACAAATAAAATAATATTTTATAGACCTCACCACTAACATATTATTGGGTTTTAGACTTTTAAGAGCTTAATTGGCAAAAAAAGAAAAAGAGAAAATGCGTTGAGGGCGGATCACGGTCGTAAACTGGACCGTAGGGCAAGTGAAGCGAATCACTGATGCATGGTGATTTTTGGCTCGCGAGCCTTGCATTGCAGGTGCTCTAAAAGATTGCCTATTTCTTCATTGTTAGGGGTGTGGGAGAATTGATATCATGAGAAGGGAAAAAAATCTAGTATCGATAATTAATTATTGTACCTTCCTTTACACTAAAAAGATATAGGGGGTGTTTGGTAAACAACTTTTTAGTTAAAACGAGTTTTTTTGATTAAAATTGACTATTTAACATAGTAAAAAAGCTAATTTAATTGTTTGGTTGGATAGCTTTTTGAAAGAGTTTTTTGGGCTCAAAAAACTAATTTGAAAAAGCTAATTTGATTAGCTTTTTGGAATAACTTTTTGAAGAATTAATTTTTTGTCTCACAACTTTGTTAAAAACAGCTAATTTCACCAAATAGTTTTTCTATAAACAGCTACTTGAAACAGCTAACACAAACAGCTGATTGAAACAACTAACAGCTAACAACTAATACAAATAACTAACAGCTAACAGCTAACAACTATTTGTCAAACAGGGTCATAAAGTAACCGTATTTATTTGTTTCTTTTTCGTTAGTTTGTGGCTCGTCTTGTCATTTCTTCATGTTTACAATGGAAATTAGTCTCACATTCTCCAGACTATCACATAAGACTAATAATCCGAAGTGTCCAGTCATTTTACTTGATACTTATAGGCCCACTCTTCACTCTAACAAATTTCTTTAGTTCAAATTGACGGAAAGGGATAATACTATTTAAGATGAGAGAGCAAATACAAAAACATAAAACATGGTACATTTCTCCCCTAACCGCGCTAATTATTAACAGCCAACTAGAATAACTTACAACCTTTAAACCAATTAACAGGTCGATTAATCAAAAATTGAGCTCAATATAGAAAAGTGATGTGACATTAAGCTTTGCATTCAACTTCCAACTTCCACAGACATGAATTACAGATGAGTCAAATTCTCTCATCCCATTAGGACCCTTCGAGGATGCATATTCTCCGAAAATTACAATGCTCCCAATATTACAGAAATGCTCCTCCAATGATCATAGACTTACTGAATGTCATACATCTATATTATCCTCAGTCCAATCTACCTGCTCAGAATCATCGTCAAAGAAATGGAGGTAGGGAGTTACCGGCTCGTGCTCACTTGAAGTTATTTCTTCGTCTTCTGATACTTCCTTGGGCTTCTGCCAACCTAAGCACCTCTTGTAAGCGTCATCATAGGCTTCAACAGTAAAACCTGAGGCCAGAAAGAGCTCCACCTCAACGACAAATCGCTCTGTTCTTGCCATCAGGAAAGGCCTTGCAGCATCAGCCACTATGGCTTTGAACTCTTCTTGATTTTGTTGTGGTGTATATGCTGAGCCCTTGGGATCACGTCTGAAACAATTGCATGCAATTGATTAGTCCACTCAGAACGCTGGTTGGGTTGGTGCCACACCATTCATAATTGTGTTCGCCAGCTATATCCCTCATAATTGGCAACAAAGCCTCCAACTCTATGCATATCCAGGTGTCATACTGGCCAAGAAGCCAGGATGACAACTGAGCTTGAACCAACTTATAGCTTGAACCAACTTATTGAAAGAGAGGTGGTTTCCGAGGAGAGTGCCGTACTTGCCCATTTTCATAAATTCATGTCTTTTGTCTAAAAGGAAGAATCAAGCATCCACCCATTATATATTATTGAGTGTCTAGCATGGGTACTTGAGGTGAAATCAAGAGTCCTAGAAACAGTCTTCTAGTAGCATAAAGGAACTAGACTAGATAATCCCTACATGAATTTACAAAATATGCATGACAGAACATAAATTTCAAAGATTGCTTAAAAGGTTACCTTCTCAAGAATGACTCAATCACCCCATGTATGTGATGCATAATAACATCGACGTCTTCTTCCTACAAGGCACAGGCAGTTGCATGACCTTTATTCAACTGCGACATGCCAGCAATAATATAAAAATGTTTACAATGAAAAGCAGAAATGGTCCAACAGAAAGATGCTAAGGTATATGTGTAAGAGCGCTTTGTCGTCTGTATTTCTCAAACTCCACCGCAGTCATGCCAAGTTGAGCAACCACCTGATCTGAAATGAATGGTAAGTATTCATACCAATGTTGGAGTATTAAATACCAACACGAGTACTTTTGACATGAACAGAGTCTGAGCAACATAGTTTCTGGCAAATACACTTACAATAAGCACAAAATCTTTCCAAAAAAGGAGAAGGACCAAGCGTACAGGAGTAAATTGGATACGGGAACCACTGAATTAAAACAAACATCCCAGTGAAAACCTACAAAGAGTGAAAGCACACCTGTATCAGAGCTTGTAGCTCCCTCCTTAACCACTTCTCAAACCAGATGTTGGGTTGAAGGTACTTGCGAGTTTTCCAGTAGCGCGCCACATTAAATGCATCATTTAAAAGACCCGGTTCAGTATAGTAGCACTGCAATCTGTACTTGTGAGCATTTGTAAAGAAAGTACTGCAAAAAATTAAGGTTCTAAAGTAAGCTCAGATGAAGTTTCACACGAGGTTCTAGGAATTATGCATGCTAGTGATCAAAGGAAAGCAGAAATTATCTTCGGTACCTGTTACGGTTATTCTGGCTTATAAAATGTCTGTGAAACGTACTGCCATCATAGCCATAGATGATTGAAAAGTTTTCTGTCTAAAAGATAACGATTTTAACCAGTAAGAGAAAGATAAACAGCATAAGTAAGGGGGGAAAAAAACTATGACAGAAATAAAACCCAAGGACTCAGGAAACGCATTCTTGAGATAACTATTCCCCATTGCAAGAGCAAATCATAAAGAGCTTCATATTCTGAAATTCATCTTCAGCTTTTCAGCAAAAAGCACATTACGTATTGTGGTCAAATTCTAGACTGCATAACCACTAGAAACGATATTTTACCAGCCGATTAGCCTTTAGCTGTGAACAAGAACGACTACCTAGAAGACTATTGAAGATTAGAGATAGAATCAACTAACATTGACAACACCCCCTTTTCTTTTTTCTTTTTCAGTCAGGTGTAAAGAGTACAAACACAATCCAACCAACACAAAATCATACCATACCATGAAGCAGCATTCTTTGCAATTGATACACCTAAGATGAAGATGGGACAAGAGTTCTGGACATTCTGGTATTTAGTTTGTTAGACAAAGACCACAACACCAAATAAATTCATAGAAGTTCCTCTCAGAAGACGACTTTTTGTAGGGATCCAGGCTACTCCCCCCCCCCCCCCCCCAAAAAAAAATCTCTACACCAGTTTCGGTATCATCAGTTTTACCGAAGGGCTACAGATAACTGTGTTTTACATGTATTCTTTAGTTTTGCCAAAGAATGCAGGTGAAACACATCCTAACCAACCCCTAAATCTCATTGCTTTTTTCAGTAAGAATAAGCCACAATCCAATACAAACCCTTCAGCATTTGAATACCACTTAAAATAGTGAACAAATGAGGACCGTTCAACAAAACTAATAAAGATACAGCCATTGACACTTCATTGAGCATCCGAAATAGAATATCAAATTCTAAAGATGCCAAAACATCTGAAAATGAAGCATGTACCCTATAATGATGATTCTATACACAAATTAACGTAATTGCAGACTTCTTAACAACAACCGAGAATCTGAGATCCTAAACTTCAACCAACTTATAAATTAGCATTGCACCACTAATTAACAAATTGGAGAAACAAAAAGTGCAGTAAATTAAGGACCTTGCATAGAGGGCATTTGACAGAGGTTGGCTTTCGAAAAGAAGACGACCGGCTAGAGAGTACTTCAGTCCAACGAACAATGCATTGGTAGCAATATCTGTCTGCGACCAGGATAAAAATAAAATAAAATCCCACATTACTATTCGAAGCTTGAAAACTTGAAAATCAGCATGAAAATCGAACGAAAGTAATGTTTGATTGGATGTAAACAACCTTGCAATGCAAACAAGTTTGTAATTATGCCATTATTTTGATTGGTTGTAAGAAAGGATCGCAATTCGTGAATACAACTACCCTGTAATTATGATTACTATATACTACAAATTATGTAATTATGATTGCATTACAAAGTTAATTGCATTACACGACAATCAACGAAACATCACATAATTCGCAAAGAAATCACTGCAATGGAATGAAATTCAACATATATGGTCTCTTGAATGCATAAAACATACTACAATCTTGGCAATTATATAAGCATCACCGAATCAGTAAAAATGTAAAACCCTAACTGTAGAACCCAAGAAAATTTGAGAGAGAGAGAGAGAGAGAGGGAGAGGGAGAGGGAGACATACGGAAGCAGCGATCCAAATAGGCATCTTGGGTAATGAATCCGAGGCAGATGGGACATGGGTTTGGGGTCGGATTCGAGTTCGGGTTCAGGTCGGAGCTTCCATCTCCTTCCTCCCGCTCCATCTCTTGCGACATGGCCAGCGGAAGGGGGAGTGGCTTTCCTGGGTTAAAGCCGCGAACAATTTCATGGCGCACTTTTCACGTTTTTTCTTTTATTAAAAAAAAAAAAAAAAACACACACATGCACACTCACTCTTCCTTCTTGGCTTCTTCATCCTTTTCTAATGACAAACTTGAGTTTTAATCTCTAATAAGCATTATATATAAGATATTAAATTATCTAATGTTTTATATAAAGTACGACAATTTTTTAAGTTAAGAGTTTTCAAAAACATATACAATTATTAGGTGGTAAAAATTATAAGAAATTATTAAATTAAGATTTTTTATTATTAAAATAGATTATGATTATTTTAGTGAAATTTTATATTTCAATTACCACTGTTAATTGATAATACTAGCTTTAGCTCTTGTCTTTTAAAAATTTAATGCAATTTGATGATGGTAGTGGTGGTAGCGGTAGTAGTAATAATAATGATGATGATGATGATGATGATGATAAGGATAATGATAATGATCATGATAACAGTAACAACAATAATAGTGATGATGATGATGATGATGATGATAATAATGATGATAATGATAACAACAACAACAATAATAATAATAACAGAAATTAGAAATCTTTTATATTTCTTAAAAACTGTATATTTATAGTAAATAAGGTCCGTAGCTATTACCGTTATAAATGTAATATATTTAATATTCTATATTTATAATAGTAAATTTTTTATTGTTTATTATTTTAATTAAAACTAATAATTTATATGGCTTAGAATTAGGTTTGAAATGAATTAAGTTAGGAAAAGTCCAAACTTCTAAAAATTTGACACATGAAATATGCTAGCTTTGGGAAATTTTTACATTAATATATATATAAATACGTATTTTATGTCTATATAATTAAGATTCAATTTTTCCTCTAGTGTTTACATAAATTTACCAACTCCTTCCTCCCCAAAAAAAAAATACAGAAGTCAATACTACAAAATTGAGAAGTTTAATTAGGTGATTAATTAAAAAACTTATCTTACTTATGCTAAGATTATATATTATATAAATTCAATTTTTTAGTTTTCCTGTCCAATCAAAAAATTCTTAATTTTCTTACATATATCGAATGACATACTTAGAGTATTGTCTGTAGAAAATTTTTATTTTTATTTGTAATTTTGCTCAACATTATCCAGTTTGTTTACAATATTAATACATATTTATATTAAATTTTTAATATTTAGATGCCCCGTGCAAATGCACAGGCACAAACTAGTTACTCATAAATGATTGGATAAAATAAGGAGCCACTAGGAGAGAATGAATGTTCACCGTATCAGTTAAAGAGGATTTTGAGAATCACAAATATTAAAGATTGAATCCTATTTGATTTGACATTTATCCCTTTCTAATTATTGAGAAAGGAAAAAATAAGTGGAAGGTTTAATTGAATCTAAATTTATTAATGCATTAAGACCTTAATTTTATCCCACAAACTATAAAATCATGAACCTTATGTCCGACTAATAATTATTTTTCTTCACCTGTCTAATAAAATCTTTTTTCACGACATTTAAGATTGACATGTGAGATTGACAAACAATGAGGTAATGGTTTCATGACATGTGAGATTGACAAACCAATGAGGTAATTAACTGAAGATGTTTGTCATGATCAAATCTCTCAGTAAAAGTTTCCCCTTTTAAATCCTACAACCTCTTAGCCAGCCTTTTAATTTACAAAGTTGCAGCTTATTGAGCTCCATCTTCATGCTTTCAACCTCTCTTTTCATCATCTTCATTTCCTTTTGAGCTTTCATGCATTCTCTGCACGATTCACTGTTCACGTTCATGATCATCTGGTCCTTTGTTCTTCGGTAGAGTGAACCAGGATCAACCATTGATTTCACCATGTTCACTTGCTTGAGCGAGATGAATTGAGTGGTGATGTTAAATGGCAGTCGATCATTCTTCATTGCATGCTCTCTTGCTTCTTTTGATAACTTGTGGTACTCCAGGGCTCTGCATACCCCCTTTCTTTTTTCTTCTGTCAAGTTTGGATGTGCCTGCAAAGTAAACCAAAGGGCCGATGTGTTAGTTAAACCCAACCAAGCTGAGCCGAGCTGGGCCACTGACCTAGAACCCACCAGTCTAGTCCGAGTCTTTTAACCTAACCAGTGCCTTTAGCCACTACTGTTTCTTCTGATTAGAGAGCCAAGAAAGTTACAGTTGACTTGAATACATACCTTGAGGTACCTGTCAATAACTCTGTATAGATTATCATCAGAATAACGTGCATTTTTAGGTAGTGAATCAGCCAGCATTCTGAAATCATGGGGTGACAGGTTCTCGTCCCTGGCCATAAGGGAAAGATACCCATCCATCAGCCTCCCAACCACAAACATCTTGGCACCAGGGTATTTTGACACCATTGAAACATAGGTCTCAACTGCCCTAGCGACAATCCCAACATCATACAAAGTCTCGCTCTCTCCATAGTTCTTCATTAATAGATCCAATGGCTGACATTGCTCTAAACATGAAGCAACTCTCTTCTCCAACTTGGTCGATAACCTCCCATCGATCTTCGTCATCGAACCCACCTTCAAAAGATGAAGCAGAAAGTTGAAAAACACTGAGTTTTCCTCAGCAGGAAGTACCTTGATCAAGCTCTCAACTATCACCCTCCTCACTTGTGTGTTTATGCTTTTTTGGGTAGGAATTCGAATCCCAAAAGAGATCTTAGAAAGCCACTTAGCAGTCCAGTAGGCTATGCAAGACCCCAAGACATCTGCTTTGATGCCTTTCCTCTTGATTGCGGCCACCACTTCAATGAAGTGATCAATTCTTAGAGTCGAGGCATCCTCAAACCACCAGTTCTCATATAACGTTTTGCCATAGGAATCATCACTTTCATTTTCTATCAAAAAGTTGAACCCTTTTGGATCAGCGCAGACTTTCCAAGCAATTGCCTCACAGCATCTTCTCTGAATGAGCAGGTCTCGGGCAAATGGAGAGATTGCTTCACAGGTTTTGAGAACAAGAAAGGTGTCCTTCCAAGAAGAAAATATGATGAAGCTTAAGAAAGACTCAGTTCTGAAAATGAGGTTACTGGTTTCTATTTCATCGGTCATTTCCAGGAAGTCTGCAGCGCAATATAGTGGGGCTGCATTGTTGGCTGTTAGATCAACCTTCCATCCATAGCAGAATTTGACTATTATCTCGAAGATTTCTGCTCCACCAGGGAGGTTGTCTAATCGAATGTTGATGCTTGTGTTGTTTGCTCTGTCTCTGGTCTTTTTCTGCTCAAATATGATTCTATTCAACTGCGCGCTCCTTGAGACCATAGGAAGCTAGAAAGACAGAAACACAAATAGGGTTAATGTAATTTTAGAACTGCATAGAGCAAGAAGAACATCCTAGTTTTTCATGATCCCCATAAAACACCACGTATGTTTGGATATCTTGAATGAGGAAGTTGAATTAAGTCATCATTTTTGGACTACTGTTAGGTCATCCTCTTGATAACTTAGCATCTCTATAAATTCCAAAGAAATTTGTGAAGGATGAACTACGTTTCTCAAACTTGGCTACAAGTTTCTCACATGCGCTACCTGTCTAGGTGTCGGGCCAAAACTAATGCACGACTTTAGTCCTATATCAGGTTTGAAATGCACATACTCGCGCTGGAGTATCAAGTATCCAACAAAGGTATGTACTTGTGGAGTTTGTATAACATAGATAACTGAAGTATCTATGACTTTGATCTTTATTGCAATTTGCACACTATGAGATCTTAGGACCTGTTGTATCCTGGTTTCTCCGTCAAGTGCTGGTTCACCTAAGGACTCGAATAATGAATTTTTTGCCATTTAGAGCTAGAATCAGAAAAGAGAGACGTTACGATCAATTTGAGTGAAAGTTGAACATACAATGTGCAAGTGAAAACTGCTCTTGTTTCCAATCTGTATGACTAAATCACTTGCAAATTTTGTCCTGACAAACCTGCCACAGAACAATTTCAGTTGAGAACAAGCACACACAAAATACGGCAGACAGGCAAAGAATGGAACATAAAGCCAGTTATGCACCAGTTATGTTCTCTTCTTTCTATAGCTTCCGTAGTCATGTTCACTTTAGCTGGAACCATCACGCATCGATTATGCCTTTCCCCCAATACATCCCCCAGGTTCGAAGCTTTTTTATTGTAACTTCTCCTCCCCAACATTGCAGATTTCTTCTGCTCAAATCCAACAAATTTATTCTTCATTGAACAAATTTCAGATCACATTCCTAACCAAATATTGCAAGGTTGAGGGCTTTAAAAAGAGGGAAGACAGGAAGAAACTTACTCAATTGGGGACCAAAGGAGTGATACTTATGGACCAGCATAACGAAGCATTCACATTCACATTACACTTTGGATGATTTTTCAAGCCAAGATTGCACAATTTAGCATACATGGATGACATTTTTTGCTGAATTTTGTGGATAATAGGGACGGTGAAATCAACGGAAGAAGAAGATAAAGTGTTAGCGACTGGAGGAATATATGATTCTAAATGATGCACAGATTTGGAGATAGCAACAGGGAACAAACCCACTTTAATAGCTCAACTACTTGACAGAGAAATACAAGAATGTAACCATGGATTCAAAATGTGGCCGAACCGCGACGAAATGGCCGTGTTGGAATGGTTTTGGAGTTGGACGAACCGCGTTTTCATGCTACAATAGTCATGATATGGAACGCGATTGCCATATTAGAGCGATTTTGCCATACCGCTGCGGAAATCGAAATCGCGATCACATTTTGAATCCTTGAATGTAACTAAATGGTCAAGCTCTACATGTTTTGAATATTTCTTGAATTCTTCACTGAAGAGTGTGTAAAATTTGATGGGTTATTTCTTTTTCTTTTTCTTTTTTTTTTGGCCATGAATTTGTTCAGAACAACCTGTGTGTGATGTGTTCAAGCAAGCATATAAATACAAAAACATATGTAGAGGTAGAACTCAATCTCAAACTCATATATATAGGCATGTGAATTTGATGTGTTCCTGGGCTTCTTTTTTATTGTTCTGTAAACGAAGAACTCAATCTCAAACTCAAAGACGATGCAGTTTGTCGTTCAAAATAAATGTCGTTAAAAAAGGGTCATTGTTTTTTTCACTTGATAAGCATTCAAAATTTTTCTTCAATTCAATCAAAAATAAATAAATAAATAAATAATTCTTCCCCATTGGTTGCAAACTTGCTATGAAACATAAATTAATCCACCACCAAAAGGTCATCTTGTAGAATTTGGTCTATCTTGTGAAAAGGGGTTTGAGTTAAAATTTCACAGACGACGCGGAAGATTTTCTCTCCCCTTTTTTCGTGTCCTCTCCCATGTCACCCCTTTCCCAAAAGTGCACCATTGAAATATAGAAACTTTAGTTGAACTTGCTTATGAATAATAACAGCAGCAGCAATAATAATAATAATAATAATAATAATAATAATAATAATAATAATAAATCAATCAATCAATCAATCATGATGTCAATCCAAATATCATCATAAATTAGTTTAAATAGCATGATACTCATTTTCCAAACAAGAGGGTTGTGAATGAAGAATCTATGGTGAAGAATTATACCCATATATACAGTTTGGACTAAAAGCAGTTTACCCGAAAACATAAACCCAAATACCCCCAAAAGAAAAAGAAAAAGAAAAAGAAAAGGAAAAAGAAAATCTGTCTACATTTCATACTTCTGAACATAGCAACTAGAAGATGGAGAAGCTACCTAAAAACACTTATATTGGTGACCCATGCTTTTGGATCATAAGTGGGGGCTTACACATTCCACATCATTGTACAATCTAACTTTTTCTCATCCTTCTATATCAAATAGATCACCAACTAAAATATATCATGAAACCACATTTAAGCATATTTCACTAGTTTAGTCTTTTATTTTGTATTGTTTATTAATGTGCTGGCCAAAAAAAATGCTGTGAGCGAATCACTGCAGAAAGCCTGACCACGAAATGAGTCGTATAGATGACTAATACATGTAATATTTTAGATTACAAATCTTTGTTTTGGACCGTAATTCAACTAATGTAAGTGCTTTAAGAAAGCTATGGATGAATTGGCAGGGCCCAAAAGAACCAAACCAGTGAACCATGCCTGACCCTTCAGGCGCAACAGGCTGTTTGGTTCGAAAACCAGGTCTCCTCCTTTTTGAATCTGACCACCCCATTGATTGGACCCTTCAATCTCCCCCCCCCCCCCTCTCTGTCTCTCTCTCTCCCTCTCTCTCTCGCATTTGAAACGGCTACTTTTGTTGTTTCCTCTTCACCTTTCCCTCTCTCTGAGGTAATGTCCACAGAAAAAAAATTAAAAATTCCTAGAAATGAAGCAAATCGCTCAACCAAGCACCATGGCCGCCATTAAAACCTCTTCACGACCTTTAATTTTCTTGACCCACCAAGTTAAACCCAAATCCCAGTTCCAAAATCCCATCATTTCAGCAAATTGGGGCAGAAGGCGATCTGGGTCTCGAAGATCTCGCAAACTCATCCTCCATTCAATCGCATTCGTCGCTTCCAATCTCAAGATCCTCCCTGAGCCCTGGGATTCTCTGGCGAGGGAATTCTTGGTCGCCGCCGCGGGTGGTGGTGGAAATGGCGGGAAATTTTGGCTTCGAAAGGGTTTTGGTGGCGGCGGTGAGGGAAGAAACCGAAAGGGAGTGAAATTAGGGTTTTGGGTGCCATTGATGATTTCTTCTGCAGTGGCATTGTGGGTCGTTCTTGAGAGAGAAAGAGGAAGAGAGGGTGATTTGTACTTCTGGGTATTGTTGATCGTTTCTACATTTGCTGTTTACTGTATGGTGAGAGGGTGGAGGAGAGAGATCAAGGATTGGGTGCTGGGGTTTTCTTGTGGGGCTGCTTTGATGGGTTTAGGGTTGAGGAATAATGAGAATTTGGTTAAGTGGGTTGATAAATTTAGGGCTAATTCCCCGAATTTTATGGCCATTGCAAAGAAGAGAAGGACAGCTAGAAGATGGATATAGGCATGTAGCCATCCATCATCTATAAGAGAGAAATATCATCCTTTTGTTGCTTGAAAAATGTGTTTTGTTTTGCCTAGCCAACATCTGAGCATTTACTGTAATCCGGGTTTGTAATTTTTGTCCATTGAGATATCAGAGGAGTTGATTTTTGATGTCATTGAGATTCATCAGTAGATTTTTGATGCAATATGAATGTCCTTTTAATCTTTCTACTTGTAATGTAAAGTTTGGTTATATGCAATCAATATTGCAATGCAAACAAGTTTGTAATTGTGTTTTCATTACCTTATTTGGTTGGATAAGAGTAATGCAATAAAAGAACTATCTTGTAATTATGATTACTGCAAACTAAGTAATCATGATTGCATTACAAAATTGATTGCTTTACATTACCAGTACCATTACATTACATTCATTCAATCAAATGTCACATAAGAGCAATGCTAATTACTGAGTTTCTGTAGGTCTTATATTAGGAGGATCGATGCTGATGCTAAGGAATATTATCATTGCTGTAAATTGTCCTCTAAAGCACTATGATCATAGGCAGGTTCTTGCTCGCAGCTAAACCCAAATCCAAGCAAATCAAATTTTACAATACCCAAACTATTCTCTCTAAGTCAAGGCTCAAGGTATTGCAAGTGCCATACCTCCCTTAACTAGTGTCAATAAGCCCTTTTTGTAGTATAATAAAAGAAATTAAGAGAAGTTCAGTAAAAATTTTACCTTTGTGGGTTCCAAGTTCAAGTTTAAAAAGTGTTAATGGTAACTTTTTAACCGTTAGTAAGAGAATAAGCTATAGTAATTTAAATAGCAATCGTTCTAAATGCATCAATAAAAATTTGACTGTTTGTGTTAGCTGTTTCAATTAGCTGTTTATATTAGCTATTTGAATTAGTTGTTTTTAGAAAAAGTGTTTGGTAAGAACTAGCTGTTTTTAAAAAATTTGTTGGTAAATTTTCATTAATGCCTTTATTTATGAATTAGTTTTTGATGAAATGTATGTAATTTTTCCAAACTTATAGATAATTATGTCATTTCAACAAAAAGTTTTTATCAAAAGGCTAATGAGAATAGCTTTTTCAAAAAGAGTTTTTTTGGAGCTAAACAGCTATTGAAAACAGCTCTTTACTAAATATTCTTTAACTGTTTGACTTAGGCCTGTTTGGCAAAATTAGCGGTTCAAATAGCAGATAGCGGTTCAAGTAACGGATAGCTGTTTAGATAGCGGATAGCGTTTCTAATTTAGCTGTTAGCATATAGCTGTTTGGATGAGCAGTTAAAATAAATGTATTCGGTAAATTTAGCTGTTGGGTTAGCTGATTAATGTAAATTGACATAAAAGGATATAGACAATTTCGAAAAATAAAATTTCCAAAGGATATTTTTTAGCAAAAAAATATGAAACGTTACTTTTGAATGCAAAACATTAATACTATTAACTTCTCAGAAACGCTGCTTAAAACGCTAAACGCTACTTGAAATGCTAGTCAAGACACTATATTATTGAACACTCAAAATTACCTAATGAGTATATTGACTTAGTCAAAACGCCAAACGCTACCCAAAGCGCTATTGCCGAACACGTCCTTAGTCAAAACAGGTAAAATTCTCCCGAACAGCTGTTGTTATCAAATACCCCTATCCCAATTTAAAAGTAACCGAGCATTTCAGCAGTAACCCAACGGGGTGATGAAAGAAAAGCTCTTACCCTAGAAGGTAAAAGGAGCTTTCATGATAAAAGTTAACAGTGCTAAGATGGTGCAAATATATATATTTCTTATTTGTTGATCTACTTATACGTAGACGAGAGCTTTGGAGCAAGCAATTTCATCAGTATTTAAAGAAAGCTAAATGGTGAAAAAACAGATTTATCAGATCAACATGAAATAATGAGGAATTAAAGGTCCGTTCGCCTTCACCAGTACAACTTAACCACTACATCCAAGTTTTCAACAATGTGTACAAATACAACAGAGCTAAGATACAAGCCCCACAGTTTCCCCTTGTATATAAGAGCTCAATGTGACGCTTCAATCACAAGAATCCATCTTTTCTGCATATGATCTCTCACGGAATGGGAGCAGACCCGCAGAAGGAGTCCCGTCTCAAATGAAGTTCTGAAAAATGTGAAGACAACTAAATGATTTACATACAAGATTTACAACCACATTACATCAGTTTGCTAGTATCCTTTTCCTCACTATGCCCTCAAAAACTCCATCAATTCCAAAATGGGCAGATAAATGCTGTGAATCGACCGGACCTGGCAACTTAAATGAGATTGAAAAGTGTCCAGGGGGGCACAAGTTCTGCGACTGCATTTCAAATTTCAAGGAATTCTTATAAACGGTTTTCTCCCCGGTTGTTGTAACACCCTTGATCAATATTTGGCCATCAGGAGCCACATCACAGGTGAAGTCCTCTGCAATGAAAAGATGATTATCAGAAGCAAATCTGCAAAACGAAGTAAAATCAACAACAATTCAAAGGTCAATGCCGTGCCAAGCGAAAACTGTGTCAAGCTCACAGCACAACACACCTTGACCAAGACCAAGCACTCCAACACAAATCTCTCCATTTCCCCTTCATCTGAATCAACTAGGACACTGAACCGTGGCATCCAAGAATGCCAAAGAAAAAAATCTTAGCAAATTTTCAAGAGGATCATATCGGGCTATTCTTAGCCCCTGAACCTATCAGCACATACATCAACATCAAGTAAGCGAAAATGTGGCACTCAGGTGAGCGTCAGTTTGAGTCAGAGGAATCTAGAATACATCAACATCTTAGGCACCCTAACTACAGGTACATACAACGCAGATTATCCAGAAAATATCAAGATAAGCAGTATTCAAGATACTTGTGAACTTATCTACTACCCTTCTACCAGCAGCAAGGGCCGGAATTAGGAAAAACGCCAATGACAGCTTTCTAAGAGAGGTGCTGCACTTAATCAACGGTCAACAGATATATGCTTCACTAGCACATGCAAACCAATGATAGATAATCAAAACTTCTGTATTTCCATACCATTATGGAACGACTGAGTAAACCATGCAGTTCCCTGAAAATTTGGAAGGGGAAAAAGAAGAAAAGGAAAAACCTGATTTATTTTCATGTAGTATTTAAGTTGAAGTTCTTTAACTCAATATTTGATAATCAATCAAATCCGTTTTTTTTAATGATTAAACACTTCCCTGTAAATTAATCCCATATTTACTAATCCCATACTGTTTTTTCGACATTCTAGATGATCAACGCAGAGATAATATCACGGAAATATCTTCTTTTTCTCAATTGCTTTATGAGGAAGGAGCGTTAACTCTTTTTCTCATTCTTGAATTGCTTGAAATGGAAACATGAATCCATTATTCATTTCTTTGCGAAATGAATTTTGACGGGCAATTCCATTTCAGATTATAGTGACCCATTTGATTAAGTTCAGAATATTCCAGAATCCGACGTTCCCCCCCCCCCCCGGGGCAATAGCTGCTTGAAAGGAGGATGGAAACCAATCTCTTGCAGACAAAAGTTACCACGACCAACAAGTGGTAGAGTAATGAAGCCTAATGCAATACAGCATAAATTCTCATGATAACCGGGTTGTCGCATTAGGTAATAAGACAACTCATACCTATGCCTGTAAGAGAGAGATTGAAAGGCAACTAAGAGTTATCAAAAAAGAAAACACAAAAACAGGATACGAAACACAAAAGCTAATAGAATCTTCATTAACAAACATCAATGTAAAGGTAAGTAAATTTCACCTCTTGCAACACCCGGAAGTGACACACGGAAAATGTAAGAATCCTCACTTTCGCCAATATCCATCTTCCCTAGAACTGGGCCAACTGTTCCAGCTGCGGCACTGCCACTCAAACCAATTCCACTCTTCGTGACAGATAAGATGTTAGTCCACTCATCCTCAGTGGGTTGAGAAGGCAAATATATCAGAGCTGGATTAGCACTTTTTGTAGGCTCTGTGTCCCCTTCAGGTTCCAATGGGCTGTAGTTACCATGTGCTGCCAGTGGATCAATGTAGGGCATGCTATTGAGCGGAGTTACATTTAGAGCTTGCTGATGAGGAGGCCTGCATCAACAAAAATTCAAAAGGAAAGATACAACACATTAACATGGGCAGAGCAAAGGAAATCGTTTGGAGGGTGAATAAATCGTCAGTCAAGTACTGAAATATAAGATTCCTTAAGCAAACGGACTTCTCTAATTAATGCAGATTTTGAAATAAGATACAGCTAAAAGGTCATATTTTTACACAGTCCTTTAATTCATCTTCTTTTTCAAAAAAAAAAACAAAGTCTGTGTCCGACATGATGCGGGACAAATGAAGTCAGAACCCAAAAAAGGCAGCTGTATTGCTTAACCCATTAACATACAGAACATGCAGAAATTGAACGGAAGATCCAAGACACCTTAGTCATTCTACCAAGATTTCAATATCAGATAGCAGATTAGCAGGCACAGATCATGCACTAAAGATGCTGGCCTGAAAAACTAAACAGTCACCATCACCCAAAGCACTTAGGACACAGAGAAAAGCAGACAATTTAAACTGGTTTCCATATGTGCCTCCCAAAGGTGCTGATTTACAGCACAATGATAGTGAGCTCAATGCCAAAGATTGGATCACATCTACAGATATCAGCTGGTTTGGAAGATCTGCGAATGTTTTCTTTCTTCACCAGTATGAGAAATTTACATTACAATCTCTCTCTTACTCCGAAGAACTTGATAAGAACGGTGTATTACAAATGGCTAACCCATGGCTAATAGTGCTCAATGCAACAAATATACAGTTTTTAGAGCCATGCCCCATGCTATCCTTTGGTTCTTATTGATGCAGAGAAATAGAAGAGTTTTTAATGGGGTTGAAACTTCACTGGAACAGTTCAAAGACAAGTGGCCACTCAAGACTTGATTCTTTTAGTAGGAGGAACAATCCCCCCCCCCCCCCCCAAAAAAAAAAACCTTGTTCAAATGATGAGCTATTTTGTGCGTAACCTATGTTCTTGGTTGTAACTAGCTTTTTTGTAGGATGCTTATTCAGCATCCTTTCCTGTAGGTTTCTCTAATTATTATGAAGATACCACTTTTTTCCTATTAAAAAAAAAAAAAAGTATTCCACGAGTACATGCAACTCAACTACATTAAATACATATGTCTAACATTGGGCTAAAAGATTCCTCACAGAAGAAGATTCTGTAATAAAAAAACAAGCACACAATCTTCAAAACAAGGAGAGCAAGGTCCTTGTGTGACACTGATAAAGCATCCGAGAATTAGATGTTGTTTCGTCTAGATTCAACAACACTTGCCGCAAGAGTTCTACAAATCA
Source organism: Carnegiea gigantea (assembly GCA_029747015.1). NCBI lineage: Eukaryota > Viridiplantae > Streptophyta > Magnoliopsida > Caryophyllales > Cactaceae > Carnegiea > Carnegiea gigantea. The sequence goes on along the minus strand of JAKOGI010001553.1, from coordinate 76,968 downwards.
CTTATTCATGGAAAACATATTCATGATGCCATACTCAACTTAGGTGGTTGATCACGGTCAACCACATAACATCATATAGACAGGTAACCCATAACCCTACATGGCAATATATGATCAATTTCGACCATCAATAGCTCACGTAACGTGTAATTAACACATAGAAGGCCAACCATACGATCCCAACATCACACGAGAACTTATGATGTGTGGTTCAAAATTGCTACGTTTGGCCATCTAAATTCGGAACGTTGATGTCCTTCCCCCCTTCCCCCCCCCCCCCCCCAAAACAAAAACCAAAATTGATCTCACTACATTTTCAATCATCACGACAATGTACCTTGTTCTAGCACATAAAAAACTTCCAATAAGTAAGCTTCTATACAAAAGCTTCAGAAGCTACATCATTCACCTACCCAAACTTCAATCTTATCAATCCAAATAAGTCACGTTGCACAGAGAACAAGAAGTGCCCAAATGGATTTCACCAAAACAGGAATACCCAAAAACATGTTCACACAGCCACAGCTTGCTCAGTCAGTATAAATTTCAGACGGTAACACATTATATTGAAATTAAAACGTGAATTCACACGCATCAATAACCCTAATCGTCTCGATTCAACTGCCACTACCCCCCCCCCCAAAAAAAAGAGAAGGCAATCATAAGGGCCAACTGAAACAAAATGAACTTTCAGAGTAGTTCTTCATAAAGGGTACCTGATCGGATGGGTCGCCATGGAAACTAAAATTGCAGAGAGAGAGAGAGTCAGAGAGAGAGAAGTGGGGTTTCGAGGGGGGAAGCTCAGAGCACTGGCTTTTACAAGGGTGATGACTGATGTATCTGATGGTGAAAGCGAAACCCGTATGGACGGTCCGATCCGGCCGGACCCAGTTTGGACATGACTGGACCGGGCTATCTATAGCCTGTGGCCCAACCCAAGTCGACACAAAATGTGATGGCATTTAATTCGTGTCGTTTTGTTAGACTTTATTATATGCGAAGCTCATATCATAATATATACTCTTACAAATTATGTAAGTACTAACTTTTGCCGCTCCCTAATTTTTTTTAAATGGATTAACCTAATTTAAATAGTTGATCGGTCAAAATTAGTATGAGATTTCAATTTGAATTGGGTTTTTTTGTTTTTGGTTGGTTGAGTCATTAAACTAATCTAAACAGATTCATTAATGCACTACAAATACGTAATCTCTATTTATATGAAATATAAATCAATGAGGCTTGTAATAAAGAGTTTATACTCAATGCATAATGTAACCATAAATGTTTAGCAAATAATAATAATAGTGTAACCACAAATGCAAAACTTAATGAACACATAATTTACTTTAAATAGTTGATCGGTTAGAAGTAAAGAGATTTTAATTATTCTTTTTTGCATATATCTATGTTGAATTGGGTTTTTCTTTTTTGGGGGGTTCAGTCGTTAGACCAATCTAAATAGATTCATTAATGCACAACAAATATGTAATCTCAATTTATGTATATGATAAATAAATGAGGCTTATAATAAAGTGCTTACATTCAATGCATAATGTAACCACAAATTGTAGAACGTAATGAACACATAACCTACTTTCAAATTTCAAACAAACCATTAAGGTTTGACTTTTAACAATTTTAATTTTTTAGTATGCTAGGTTGATAATGGGTTCTACTTGACATACTTTTCTTTTATGTATCTTAACTAAATCTTTTATGTATCTTAACTATATAAAAATAAATGCACTTAAACCCATTGGCCGAAAATAAAATATCAAATATATAAACTAATCAACCATATAAGTTATGCACAAATAAACTTTAATACTTTCAATGAAAACACATTGTGTTGTGCTTCTTTTTTAAAAAGAAAAATATGATGATTTGATTAGTAATACGTCAACCACCACTTACAATGAAAATAGTGAATGAACAATTGTAGATCTAGAACATAAATATGAAATTCAATTTTCAAATAACTAATACAAATCTCACTGATCCCCAGATCCCGTAAAAGTGGGACCCACACTGGAAGGTGGTGGTGGCGTTGTTATTAATGCAAATCTCACTGATGTTGTCTCCGAAATTTGGCAATATTACTATGAATAATCATTTGATAACTTTGTCTCTTTAGAGCATTCTCAGCCACTCGAATGCATTCCAATGGTGAGACTCGCAATTCCAACAAGCATGGCACGCAGGACTTGTAGCCAAGGCAGAATGCATGATGCCTCACCGGGAGATGTCTGCAGTTCCCCTCTTCATTCCACTTTATTTTTGTCCTTTAGTGCTTTTTTATTTAATTTATTTTTAAAAAAAAAATATTATTTAGGTGACTTTAAAAAAACGTTGCATGTTATGGGATGGGTTTATGACAAATGTTTTATTGAGTGATCTAAATTGAAATTCTATGAGTTGGAGAAATAAAGGAATGTGAGTTCCAAAAAAATATAGTTTCTAGTGATGGTAGAGTTTCAAATTTTGGAACCTACATTGGGGATACTCTTATTTTTTATGGAGGACCTCACAATCCGTGCTATAACGATTTAAAAATCAATCTTCATCAAATGCTTTAAACCAAACTGATTAAACACAACTTTCATAGAAAGAGAGATTAAGACTCCCATAAAAAGATAAAATAAAACTTTTACATATAAAGCGACAGACTTTATAGTATTAAACTACATACTGACATAAAAATCAATCAAAATGGAACTTATCATTAATAAAAGTGTCAATGAAAATCACTTCAAAGAAGTGGAGGCTAAGATTTTCTTGAAAGAGAGGAGAGGAGATCAATGATATTTGTTGATACATTGTGCTGTGCTTGACATGATATTAAATTAACCCAGCCTCGCACCACCCAACCCCAACACCCCCCCCCCCCCCCCAAAAAAAAAAAGAAACTAAGGAAAGCAAATTACCATCTTCTTTCAAAAAACCCATATTTATAAGCAACTCAACACATTTAAAAACAAGTGAGGAAATGCTTATTTGGCTATTATCCAGCAGTGATTGAACCCAGGTGTCAGCACCATGCTTTTCATGAGGTGGGTTTCCTTGCATGACCACTTCACTTTGCCTTCCTTTTCTTTTTGCTGCTCTTCCTCCTCCACTCTACTGAGCTGAGTTCAGAGCTTTAAGCTTTTCACTCCCAATCCCAGAATCCCTCTTCACAAATCACAACAGGTGATCCTCTCTCTCTCTCTCTCTCTGTTTCTCTCTCCCCCTTCTTTTTGCCTTCCAATTGCATTTTATCATTCTCCCAATTTCTGATTGAATGTTTGTTCTCCTTCCCTTTTCCCAGAAAAACCCATTTAGGTTTCTTGCTGGTTTAATCTGAAAATCTGGTGTTTGTTGAGAATTGAGATTGCCCAATTTTTCTAATGTTGATTTATCCTCTGCTTGTGGTTTAATAATCTGCAACCCCCCGCCCCCCTCTTGTGGTGCTTTTATTTAATTTAAAGGAAATTTACCCTGAATTGTTCTGAGGCAGCAGTTGTTGGTTTTAATTCTTTGCTATGGATGTTTGGTTCTTTGGATTGATGCTTGGAAGAAGTGTGAATGAACAAATGTGGTTAGCCCACAATGTGGCTTGTCTCATCCCATAAAGTTGGAATTTGTGAATTGGATTCATTTTGTTTAGAATGTGTAATGTTTACTCAAGGACTTTAAGAGAGTATTTCATCTGGGTTCTACAAATTGGGTGCAATTTAGGAGAAGAAGATACTAGGCAGCTTCAATGGGCTGTCACATTGGTTTTTGTTAATTTATTACGTATACATACTATGAGGAGCACCCGTCATCGTGCTCTAGACCAATCACGGTCTTGAAATCATGTTGAAGTCAGATTAGTCCTGGAAAAGGGTTGGGGGGGGGGGGTTAAAAATGAAAATGAAATCAAAATCGAAATCTGTACAAGTCTTCCATGAGGATTGTGTGTGTTGGTGAAGGGTCAGACGTAGCAACCTCATTCCGGAATAACAAAGAGGTTGGCCTGTGTTATTGCGCAGCTGAAACATAGAGCCACAAAGTCTTCCATAAGCAGTGTGTGTGTGTTGGTAAAGGGTCAGACATAGCAACCTCATTCCTGATTCCTGAAGAACAAAGAGGTTGTTGTTGGACCGTGTTATTGCGCAGCTGAAACATAGAGCTCACAAAGTGTAAGTCATTGTATTTGGCGATTAGAAAAGTGGATGCAATATAAAATAAATGTCAAATTGTAAAGTGTGGTTAACCCAAGACCCCATCGATGCGGTGGTCCTGGATTTTGCACTGTATGCTTCCAGCCTCATGAGGCCTCTGCGGTCTGCATTCCTGTTCTAGGTGATCAATCTCCTGCAGTCGCATCATAAATGGAGCAACTGACTGCAACTTCCTTGGGTGAACCCTGATCTCCAAGATTTTGCATTGTATGCTTCGGGCTCCGTCAGGCCTCTGCGGTCTGCATTCCTGTTACTAGGTGATCAATCTCCTGCAGTTGCATCATAAATGGAGCAAGTTACTGCAACTTACTTAGGTGAACCCTGTTCTCCAATGAACGTCAGTACTTGAACAATTCACTACCTTAGTAACTTCACTGCTAAACTTGGAAATATTCTCCTTCTCTATAGTTTTTTGCTGCATAATTCAATATGTTGCTTAGTTCGAATTATCAATATCTTTCACTTGTTTTGAATTCTCTTCTTCAGCTGAACTTGAGCTTCTGATAAGCATTGATGGTTGGAATTGAGTGACTCGAATTCTGTGTTTATGTATTTGGCCACTGCCTCATTGATAACTTCCATAATGGCAGCTAGTTTCATATTGAAGATCATATTTCCCTTCCATGTTCTTTGGGAATTAGGCTGTATTGAGATATTTGATGGTGCTAATTCATCTATAGCTTGGTGGTGTTGAAATTCATAGGAATTAATTCTAACATATTTCTAATTATCCTGTTTCTGGCATGGTTCCTACACAGGACCCTGAGATAAAACTGTTCAATGCAAGATGATACCTGGTGATGATCGATACTTTCTCATGTACTTCATAATGGGCACATACTTCGGACCAGATCTCAAAGAGGAGAGGACCCAAAAGTCTGCTTTGCAGAGGTTAGCAGAGGGTCTTCCTCCCTATACTTCAGAGCAGCTGTTTGGTTCACACATCAGAGCTTCTGAAATCGAGCAAATATACTATTTCCTTACAAGGAAAGCCGAAAAATCGCTTGTTGTTAAACTCCCCATATTGCACCAGTTCATTGAGGGCAGCTACCCTTGCCAAGATGAAGAGGCAACTGGCATTTATCCTCAGTTTCCGGCTCTCTTTCCACCCCATTTGCATCCCCAAACCGAGTCTCTAAACCACAGCAGAATCATAGGAAATGTTGTGTTCATCCGTAACCCCGCCATTTTCTACATCAAACAGGAGGATATTGAGAGGTTCAAGAGGCTAACAGCGCTAGAAGATCTCTTTGTAGAAAGCAGTACTGCCCAGCTTCCAAACTCTCCTGTTCAAAGAGAGGAATTGGACGAGGAGGAGGATGGGGAAGATGTGCCCATCGCCAAATACTATCGTGTGTGCCAAAGAAAACGCCGACTGAATGAGATTCTTGGGTCTGGAAAGCCACGGCCAAGGCAAGTGCAGCAGTGTAATGGTGCCCCCAACTCATGCGAATTGACTTTACACCCATCTGTAAGACAGCTGAGAACTGAAGTGAGCGATGGTCCTGGGATGGTGATTCTCCCTACTCGACCAAGAAGGGAGGTGTTGGATCGCATGGTTGGGGTAGCGCGAAATGCTTATGGTCTGACTGGGAGTGCAGCACTGGGTCAGGTAGGACCTGTTGTAGGCCTGATGGACATCGGTGAATCTGAGGACTCGTACTTGTTCCGTGTTGCCCTTCCAGGAGTTAAAAGAGAAAACAGTAAGGGCATACTCTCCTCTTTTCAATCTCCAGTTGTGTTGTGTTTCAAAACTAACTTGTAGAATATTGAATCTGACAAATTTGGATGAATGTGGATAGGTTTAGACTAATCAGGACTTCATAAAATCTAACTTTGCAAAATTCTGAAACATGGGTAAACCACGTTGACAAGAACAAGCCCTATGCATCAATAATGTCTTTGCTTAGTGGAAGATTAAATTGCTTAACGTATTAGGTCAGAAGTTGATTTCCCTTTTCGTATAGCCAATTCTATTACACGACCCTTTGTCTCTCCTCTAAACCAGAAATGTTTCGGGTTTTGCCTTTGAGATACTTTATCTCATGAAACATGTCATATTTCTTCCAATGCAGGGGCATTTCAATGCGAAGTCGAAAGCGATGGCAAGGTACTGATAAAAGGAGAGACGGTGACAGGGGAGAAGAGAGTTTTTCGGTTCTCCCAAGCATTCGTGATGCAAACCCAAAACCTGTGCCCATCTGGACCCTTTACAGTCATGTTCCAGTTGCCGGGTCCAGTCGATCCTCAAGAGTTCTCCGGGAGCTTCGGTACTGATGGGATCCTTGAGGGAGTTGTGATGAAGCAGAAGCCTTCAAGACCGACCTGACTTTTGATCTTATACTGTCCATCATTCGTTGTAGGAAACAAACATCCATTGTGGGTAACCACAGTGAGAAATAGAAGTTTTTAACGTAAATCCCTCCCTGCTGGATCAATGTAACATCTCTGTAAATGTTCTAATAATAGACCACCTTGTGTAAGATTTTATGATGCTTATTTCCTGTAGATCTTACATTTGAATGTAGTGTTTTTTTTTGGGGGGGAGGGGTATTTCCCATCTTATGTTACCGAAATCTATCTAAATTTGTTATAACAAAAATATACGACCAAAGAAATGTTTATGCCAGACGCCATTTAACTTCCCCAACTGGAGTGAAACTCAAACCCTATTTTTTGCACCGTCATTGTATACAACCAGTCCAAATAAGGGTACAAACTATACATGGAAGTCTCATGTCTACAGATCCTTTCTTTCTTTGAACAAATTTCAAAAGCCCTTGCTTTTGACACGGTCCCTAACCCCCCGAAAACACGTGGAAGTCATATGTCCTCGATGTATAGACCGAGAGTTGTGTCTTCTTCTCCTACTGAGCCCACCCATTAGACGCCTATCTCTGTGCGACCGAATGGACCGCAGCTGGCCACAAAAAAGGTGGCATGTAACCTATGTATACAGCACCGAACAATGGGTGAAGGTGAAAGACATAGGCTGGGAGATACAAAACGAAATCCCCTATGCATCTTCGGAGTGCTCAAACCTTGCAAGTACAAAATCTACGACTGATCTTCATTTGAACTTGAGGCTGACGATACTGTGAATTGCATGTCTAATTCTGAATGTCTCTTATGAGTCCGTGACAAGTTCCACCTACTGCTGTGCAGAGTTTGAACAAAGCAACAGCATATCCATACGGATTGGAAAGAAAAGAAATGCATCGCAGAACAGCCAAAAGAAAGAGATAAAAACCATCCTAAATATGCGCTCTAACGCGGTAAAAACACCCATTATTCTCAAAACAAGAGCTATGAACAGTCATTAGATAGACCTAAGTACCTGATTGAAGCAACAAAGCTCACAGAAACCACAGAAGGAAAGCATAATACAGGGTACTACCGAGATAAAAGCTACTTTGATTACATATCATCATCTTGCCGCTTGTTCCCCAGCTCGAGTTGCAGCCAGCCTTTACATGTAAACCATATCCTACACCCACCTGCCAATAGTCAGCATACGACGTATAGCTTGTCAAAAGTATACTCAGAGCAGATCATCAAGAAGAAAAAAAATATGGAAATGAAAAAATATAGGCACTAAGACTTCAACCACATTCTGGCAAAACGTCAGTCTTCGTCTAACACAAGTATGTGTCCACATTCACATATTTTCAGTACTCTACATTTTTAGACAACCCCTAGTTGACAAGTCTAGGCTCTAGCAGATTACAACAGAGGTTCAGCACAGAAGATAGATGCTATGACATAGGAATTTCACCTCAACACAAACAAGCCAAAAACCTAATAAACCGAAGCAGTCTTAGTGGCATGTTCCACATCTCTTCTACTTATTTTCCTCCAGCACACAATGTTAGCCAAAAGATTGGCTAGTACAACATTGAACTACGTAAATAAAGAAAATTGCCCTTGAAGAATTTGTGGATGATAACCGGCCTTGGTTTGGTACATACCCATACCCACACCTCCCCCAAAAAAAAAGAAAAATAAAAAAATCCTCCCCTTCTTTATGCCCCCACGTGATTAGCTCAGTACTACCCACAGTAGAAGGCACCCTTACAAGTTACACCCCCCCCCCCCCCAAAAAAAAAAAAAAAAAAAAAAAGGGGGAAAAAGTAAATAAAGCAAATGGCTTTTACCTTTACACTGAATAGCTGCTAGGTATCTGAAGAAGATTGCTGGCGTTGTGGGGGTGCTTGTGGCCACATTGCCTGACCCATGTATGCCTGTGACTGAGGGGCATATACATTTGGGTTGCCCATCATCATCCCCGGGGCTCCAACTTGAGCTGGGGCCTGACCTGGTGGCACATAATAGTAGGGGAGAGCATCTGTGGGGCCTGGAATTGGCATCCCAGCCCCTCTTGGGAGAGAGGCAAGGACTTCGTCCTTCAAATCCTCCCTAGGCACAATGTCCACTAGAAAGTCGAAGATGTCGGTTCTGGTGATTGCTGCTGCAATGTCATTCTTCTGCAGGGTCCGCCGCTTGTTCTCCTCGGTGTGGTTCCAAGCCCGTAAGGTCAGCTCGAGGATGAACATCTCGCAGGCACGGGCAAACACAACAGGGGCCTCAGCTGAGATCATTCGGACATCCTCATCAGCTTTCATGATCTTCTTGATCCGAGCCAAGGGGAGGCTGTGATTCTTGAAATCCGTGACCTTCTCGATCTCACGGAATTGGTTCTGCCAGAATACCTGAAGCTGCTGCTGTAGTTGCTCCTGCTGCTGGTGGTGGATCTGCTGGTAGGCCAGCTGGTGTTGAGCGATCTGTGGACCAGATGGCTGAACGGAACCATGGACAGCAACTCCAGATGAAACTACGGGCGTCCCAGTAACTTGATTGGGTTGGTATGCGGCGCCGTATGGCACTTGGCCCGCACCACTTACTGCTCCCATCACTTGGGATTGACCATGCCCCTGCTGGTCCATTCTGTGACTGCAGGGGGAAAATGATGATCTATTCAGTTATCGAAAGTTTGAGATGATAAACTTGGGGTTCACATATTGGTTTCCACATTGTTTACAGAGCAATAAGAAATGCAATTGACCATGAATGATAATTGTTCATATAGAGGCATTGAGTTAGTGCAAGTTTGGGTCTACTAGGATCAGTCTCTCTACTGGCAAGGATGAGGTAAAACGGGGTGAGGTAAGACTAGTGACTAGATCTTGGTCTTGCAAACTACACAGAATCGGGACCCACTTTGGCAGTTGTTGCTGTTCTTATTCTTGGGTTAATGCAAGTCTGAGGTTGAACTTGGCTTGTTTTTGAAAATTGAGTTTTTACTCTGGAGCGGACAGTCATGTGTTCACCACAACAATAAATAAATGAACAACAAATCTCAAAAAGATATGAAAGTCAAACCATAGCATTCCGAAAAGAAAAAGATAATAATTCAATTGGATTGCATAAAGTATGCAAATAAAAGAGAGACAACAATCACAAATAATTACGCAGATTGGCATTTGAACAGAGAAGATACAAGAACAGCATTGGCAAAAGCACGCTATGAATACTGAACCAAATAGCAAAAAGCTACTTATGAATATTTATCGAAAGTCCAAACCCCATCTGGCTTTGGAAATGGGATAGGTTGAACTATAAGTTCCACACTCAGAAAACACGTAGATCTCAGCCCATGCTCAAACTTTCTACAGGAACGAGCTATAAAGCAGATATATCAAAACAAGTTAATGAGTCATGAAGCCAGCCATGAAATCATGAGACATACCAGAAACATATTTCCCATCAAGAAAAGAACATGACAGAGTAAGGTGTTCTCCAAATGACTTAAAACATCGCAATGAGAAGGAACTTAAGAGATGTAGGTGAATTCTGCCACGAGCAATCCAGTAATATTGACATCAAAAACAAACTGAAACTTTAGAGTATCACCTAACGAATCACATTACACCACTTGCCAGTCAGCCATTTGATATAACCACAAGATTCTGCCCTCATGCTAGCTGCCTAATATGGCGACTATTTAACTCCATTGCCACACTATCTAACATTTTAACTCCAGTCCCATAAAGGAATTCCTCTGCCTTATTGTCTTGCCAAAAAAGCACCCATTATCTCCACTTTCTGACAAGCCCTCTTCAATTATACTAAATTCAAACTAACCCAACTGAACATATAGCACTATAGGCAGAGGAATATACTCCAGAAGAGACTTATTGAGACTTCCTTGCAGGTTTCTTCCTCAAGTCCCAACTAGACCTGTCAACTTGGACGGATGGATTAAATGTGCGGGTCGGTCTATTTCGGGTTCGGGTTTGTAAATGTTAAACCCTAACTCTAAAGTCGCAGGCTCGGGTCAGACCCAACGGTTATAAGCATTTTTTAATTAATTTTTTCTCCTACAAATATGATAAGAATTAATGTAATTTTAAAAAATAGAAATAAAAAAGCATCTAGCTCCAAAACTTCAAACTTTAATTATTAAGGCCCTTTTTAGGTGTCATTCTATTGAACCAAAGACTCACTTACTTTTGAGATCATATTTTCTCATCAAAAGAATTAAAAAAAAAAGAAGAAAAGAAAGGACAAGAAAATTGCATACATGTTTAACTAAAATTCCTATGGAATGTACTTGATGATGTCGGTATCATTTGTCCGGAGAAGATGATCAACCACGAGCAAGTACTTTTTAGCCCAAGTATACTACTTAACAATTTGACACAATGACTTGATTGGACGATGAAAAGGTAGTTTGTAATAGGAAAAAGACCAAATAATTTTAACGATAATGCTACAATGAAGATGTTATAGTAACAGACTACAGTATTGAATAGGGAAGAACCATATGAAAATTTTAAAAGATGGTGGAAATATAGGAATTTCGCTCTTTTAAGTAAGAATTTAATGGCTACATATGCTCATATATTAAAAAATCAACCTAACCTAAACGAGTTGACTCTAACCCTCACATGTTTGATCCAAACGGGTTCGAGTTCCAAAATCTTGTCCAAGGCCTCAATTTTTTCGGGTAGGTTTGGGTCGAGCCTCTCTTCAAGTGCCCCCTTCCCGCTTCCTGTGCATCTGTGGACAAGGCCTGATTTCCTCCTCGTTAGCTGAATCACGAACAGTGAAGAACACAGAGCCCAGAACGGTCACTTGGGTGACCACGGAGACAGCCCGGCAGCCAGTGCAGACAGCTTGCACGGAGTCGGTGCCCCGCCGGCGTTACTTCAGGCGACCAGTACACCGGAGTAGGTACCAAACGGCTTGCCAATTAACGGCTAAGGTGGTCCAGTTCCAGGGGTTTGTTTTTACGGACACCGGCGCCTTCGTCTTCAGAACGGTGAGTTCCTTTTCCTCTTCAGAACGGTCAAGCTTGGCTTCTAGGGTGGTTTGCTCTGCTTGACGCCATTGTTGACCCAAAGGATTAAACCGTCAAGCTGCGTTTGTTCTGTTTATCGGCCCATCCTCGTTGTTGCTATTCAGCTTCCTAATCTCAGGTTCCCTCTCTATCCCTTTTCTCCTCAAATTGCTATTAATTTTTCCAGTTGGGCTGTCGATATTTCTCAGCTGGTTGCTGCCCATCTTCCCATTTCTTCTTTAGTGGTGTTCGAACTTTTTTTCTAGAGCCTTGGTTTCTGTCTGCTATTGGCCCTGTTCAAGTTTCAGTGACAGTAAGTAGTGTTTTTGATCTGGAAACTGTGGTTGCTGGCTTGTGTTCGGTGGCTTGCGTGGGTTCGTTATTTAAGACTTCTTTTTTCAGTCATTACTGAGATAGTCTTCTTTAAGCTCTCTCTCTCTAGCTGCTCTCCCTCATAGCTGCTTTCTCTGTCTTTCTCTGTTTTCCAGCTACCATCTGGTAGCTGTAGTTGTGTGGGTAATTGCTATTCTAAAAGAAGGCTTGCTTGGGTTCGTAATTGCAAGTGGATTGGTTTTGTTTTTTGGTGGCTTGCTTGTGGTTTAAATTTTGCTCAAAGTTGTTCTATCTTCTACATAGGTTCGACTACTTTCCTAGTTTGCATTTGCCCTGGAAGAATGTTTTTGGTAATTGGAAGAGTTCCAGTACTCTATTTCTAGGTCGGAGGGTTTTGTTTTTGGTGCCCTGTATTTGCTGTTTTTGGTGCCCTGTATTTGCCCTCTCCGTTATCCCTTCTTCATTATTTCTGCCCTTGTTGCTAGTTTTTTGCATCATCAGTGTTAGTTTCTGCTTGCCTGGTTGCTTGTTTTGAGTTCAGTTGCTTGGTTTGAGTATGTCAAATTCCAGTTTGACATTTGTTTATTTCAGGCAAGTTTTCCTTTTACTGAGTAGCCTTATTTCAGAGTTTGTTGCTTCCTTCTTGGTGCCGTTATTTTATCTAGGGCTATTTTCATTTTAGTTAGTGTGCCTCGTGGCCAGGTATTCCGCTCACTGCTTTTATTTTGTTACTTTGGACCATTTTATTACTATTCTTTGTTGTCAGGTTGGTTTCATTTTTTATATTATTATTATTATTATTATTATTATTATTATTATTATTATTGTTAGTACTATTATTCTTTTAGTTTGTTTGGTTTGATTAGTCTCTTGATAATTTTATTATTAGTATCTTTTGGGTCGTTGTTTATTTTCTTTATCTAACTAGGGCGTTTTCTAATAGTAGGTTTTGTTTAGTGTTTCCGTTGTGTTGTTATTACTAGTATTAATATTATTATTTCTATTACTATTATTATTTGTTTTAGTTGGTAGACCTCTAGGGTATTCGCTGACCTCGTAGGTGTCTGCGCCTGTGGCGAGCCATGTAGCTGTTTCAGCCTGTCCTCCGGGGAGTTTTGGGGTTGGGAGGGATTTAGGGCTGCGGAAGGTACGTCTGACGTCCTGGAATATTGGGTCTCTCACGGGTAAGTCGATAGAATTAGTTAAGTCTTTGCGTAGGCCTAAGATTAGTATAGCGTGCGTCCAGGAGACGAAGTGGGTTGGGGCTAAAGCTAGAGAGATTGATGGGTACAAATTTTGGTAATCGGAGTCAACCAAGGCGAAGAATGGAGTTGACATCCTGGTTGTGAAGGATTTGGCGGACCAGGTGGTCGAAGTGAGGCGTAAGAGCGATCGGATTATGGCCATTAAGGTTTTGGTGGGTTCAGTTTTTGTGAACGTGGTGAGTGTGTATGCGCCCCAAGTAGGCCTGCCGGAGGAAACTAAGAAGCTCTTTTGGGAGGATCTAGATGAGGTCACCAAAGAGGTCCCTCGGAGCAAGAAACTGTTCATAGGAGGAGACTTTAACGGTCATATCGGGGCGGCGGCAACGGGTTATGATGGGGTCCGCGGGAAGGGTCTCTGTGTTGGACTTTGCGGTGGCCTTTGATTTGTTGGTGGCCAACTCCTCTTTCAAGAAGAAGGAGGATCACATAGTGACCTTCAAGAGCAGCTCTTGCCAGACCCAAATTGACTACTTCCTCACGAGGAAGGAAAGTCGGAGATCGTGTAAGGACTGCAAAGTGATTCCTAGCGAGTTTCTGGGAACTCAACACAGGTTGCTGGTTTTAGATGCAGAGTTCAAGTATCCTAGGAGGACGAAGAGGAAAGTCGGAGAACCCAGAATTAAGTAGTGGACCCTCACGAAGGAGAAGGCGGGGTTAATAGCAGAAAAAATAGCTGAGGAGGGAGCTTGGAGGAGGGCAGAAGACGCCGATTCGATATAGGAGGCTGTGGCGGATTGCATCCGAAAGTCGACTAAGGAAACCCTAGGTCTTTCCAGGGGAGGCGGGATCAGGATGAAGGGCGCCTGGCGGTGGAACGAAGAGGTAAAGGAGAAAGTCAAGGCCAAAAAAGAGGCTTTCGCAGAGCTCATGAGCAGCCGTTCAGAGGAAGAGAGGGAGCAAAAGAAGATTGGATACAAGGCGGCCAAGAAGGTAGCCAGAAAGGCGGTGGCAATAGCAAAGAGTCAGGCTTTTGATAGACTGTACCATAGATTGGGGACGAAGGAAGGGGAGAAGGAGGTTTTCAAACTGGCTAGGGCGAGGGAAAGGAAGACTATGGATTTGGGAGTGGTAAGGTGCATCAAGGACGAAGAAGGTAAGGTGTTGACTGAGAATGATGATATTAGAGAGAGATGGCAAAGGTTCTTTGCTAAACTTCTAAATGGGGAAGGAGTGCGAGACGACTGTAGTAGGGGCGGAGAGTGTAGCGATCCGCGAGCGGGCGACCATATAGCAAAGAAGGAGATTAGGGAGGCCTTGAAGAAGATGGCGAATGGGAAGGCAGTGGGCCCAGACCAGATACCGGTGGAAGTTTGGAAGTTTATGGGGGACGTAGGGCTAGAGTGGCTCACGGAGCTGTTTAATGTTATTTACAGGACCGCCAAGATGCCCAGAGAGTGGAGGGCCAGCACAGTCATCCCACTGTATAAAAACAAAGGGGATATTCAAGTTTGTAATAACTTTAGGGGCATCAAGCTGCTCAGTCACACTATGAATCTATAGGAGAGGGTGATTGAGAGAAGATTACGAGAGGTTGTAGAGATTTCAAAGAACCAATTTGGTTTCATGCCAGGCAGGTCGACCACTGAGGCGATCCACCTCCTCCGAGGGCTCATGGGCTTGTTCAGGAATAGAAAGGTGGATCTCCATATGGTGTTCATTGACCTAGAGAAAGCGTATGATCGAGTCCCGAGGGAGGTATTGTGGAGGTGTTTGGAAGAGAAAAAGGTGTCGCCCGCGTACATCCGTGTAATCAAGGATACGTACGTGGGAGGGCGGACGCATGTTAGGACACCGGGAGGGGTCTCTAATGACTTTGCTGTTAGTATGGGCCTACATCAGGGCTCCGCCCTAAGCCCGTTTCTTTTCACTTTAGTTTTGGATGAACTCACTAGAGGAATCCAGGACGAGATGCCTTGGTGCATGTTATTTGCAGATGACATCGTTCTTATCGATGTGACCAGGCAGGGGGTGAATGACAGGTTGGAGAGTTAGAAGCATACGCTGGAAGCTAGGGGTTTTCGGTTAAGTAGATCAAAAACGGAATACCTCCATTGCTGTTTCAGTGGTAGGATAGAAGAGGGAGGAGAAATCACACTGGATGGGAAGGTGATACCAAAGGTCGCTAAATTTAAGTATCTGGACTCGATCATCCAGCAAAATAGGGATATTGACGAGGATATTAGCCAGCGGATAAGAGTAGGTTGGCAAAAGTGGAAGTCAGCATTAGGGGTACTATGTGACAAGAGAATGCCCCTAGAATTGAAAGGCAAAGTCTATCGGATGGTAGTTAGACCGGCTGTTCTCTATGCATCGGAGTATTGGCCTCTAAAGAAGACGCAGGCCCAAAGGTTGATGGTAGCTGAGATGAGAATGATCAGGTGGATGAGTGGTTTTACGAGATTGGACAAAATTAGGAATGGAGTAATCAGGAGCTTAGCTGAAGTGGCCCCCATTGAGGAGAAGATGAGGGAATCGAGGCTCAGATGGTTCGACCACGTAAAGAGGAGAAGTGTGGCCGCCCCAGTGTGGAGGTGTGAGATGATCGTCCCCCCCGGTGGAAAGAGATGGAGGGGTAGACCGAAGAAGAGCTTAGAGGAAGTGGTTAGAGAGGACCTGAGAGTTGCCGATCTAACGGAGGACATGACTCAAGATAGGAGATTGTGGCGGGATAGGATTAAGGTTTCTGATTGTAGGGGACCGGCCGCGAAAGTGGTAGTAGCGTCGGTGGGGTGGGGCGGGTAGGGTTTTGGTGTGCTTGTATGCAGGTCGTGCTTTTCTGGGATGTAACGGCATCTAGCGCCCCTGGTTGGTTGAGGTATGTCTCTACTACTTATTTATTGTGCTCTCCGGCCCATTTTCTCTTCCTGGGTTTTTGGTTTGCAATCGTTTTCTCTATAAACCTTTTTCAAAAAACATTGTTTTGTTGGTCTTAAGGAATCAACCTCTCTATGGGTAGGAATACCGATAGGGGTAAGGTTGCCTATAGCTGGATCTCCCCAGACCCCGCGAAAGCGGGACCTACACTGGGAGTTGTAGGTTTGGATCGAGCTATCAATTGGGTAAAATTTACCTGGTCTAGTCACAACATTCACAGTAAGACAGTGTGCATGGAGAAATGCTAAACTTCCTCACCCCACCCCAAACATATGTGCAAAAGTAAAACTCTCATATACTATAGGATCAGAAAAAGCACATGATTAGTAGCATCGCAATATTAATTCTACTTTCCCCCCTCCCCTTTTCTTTATGGAACAAACAAACTCTGAACCTATTATCATGTTTGATGAAATCATATGTGTTCCATTTTTAGAAAGCTAGATGGCCCATTTAATTGAACAGCTGCCAAAATTAACTTACATACCTTTCTAATTTGTACCATCCTTGTCTCCTATCAAAAACTTGGCCACAACAAGAAGGCAAGAATAGCAATTCTCGAAGCAGTCCTCAAGTAAGAGCCCTCCCCCCCGAGGGTTTCCTTTTTTTTCCCCATGGGTTCTTGAACAGACAAGTACAATGTTGGTAACCAAAAATTGTTAGTTTCCCATATGTTCTATAGCAAATAAAAGTTGCAGCCCCAAGTTCATGAGTCACCAAAGAGAAGATCCAAAAGTGCATGGGCAATAGATCTTAATTGTAAAGGTCCTGTACCAATGCTTCAATATTTCCTTTCCAAGCAAAATGAAACAAATTTCCGGAAGTCAAGAGAAAAATTACCCCTACTTGACAAAGTGGAATAAGATCATCCATATAACATACACAGAGAAACTCAAGATATATGATGTCTTCCTCTTTGAATGAGATTTCCATGTCCCAAGAGCCTCCCATGGTGTCAAAGTGTGTTGAACACACAGCAGGATAATAAGCCACCAGGAATGAAAGTATTGGTGCTTCCTAGCTAACCCTCCCCCTCCCTTTCAAGAGATTCCATGTCAGCAGTTTCATGGGTGAATTGTCCTTTTTTTTATGAACTTCAACCATAATACGCCTCACAATCAAATGAGTTTCATTGATACAAAAAACTTCATTTCGTCTGAGATATGCCTTCATTCATATGCCATCAACAATTCAGCCTTGCTTTGCTCAGTCAGTTGGCCTAAACATTTGAGGTCTATCAAATCAAACAGATCCAGACGAGGACAGGGTTCCCTCAAGATTCTATTGAGAAGTTCTCTGAAGATCAATCAAAGTATGCCCCCTCTCAACCTAGCGAAAATGGATTTAATAAAATTTCACATTCAACCTGAAAAGGAAACCCCATGTTGCGAAGTATCTACTATATGCAAATGCAAGCTATAAAATGCCAATTGAAACTGCAGCAGAAGCACTGATTACACAGATATGGATCTGACCAAACTGGCAAAACCCAAAAGCAGCTGCTTTACAAGGTCATAGGAGGAACAAATTCACCTGAACCCAGAGGACCGCATCCACCATTCCACCCTATATAGAAGGGAAGGAGGAAGAAATAATAGGACGTAAAAGCAAGCAGACTAAAATCTGATACTCTACAACAGAAAATGAACTCAGTAGAAATTGTCACACCATAGTGCTAGAACCCATGCTCCCCAGACCACCCAGCTGCTGGGTAAACCACACCCTCAAATAACGACGAGCCTACTATGCACGATAAAAAATAGGTCAGCGACTCAACTAGTCAACGGTATGTTGTTGTAAGAAGTAATGTGCAAGCCGAAGAGCACAAGGGCGGTTGGCCTATTAGAAGTACTCATAAACAAATGCTGAAATGCACGGGAAACAAAATTTTAACATGATTGGCCATGTTGTTCAATTTTATTCCCATTAGTCTGCCAAAATGCAAGGCAGATGAAGGAAGATAACGTTGATAACATCTGTATATGCAACAGGAAGGCATAAGAAGTTTGTAAAAAATTACATAGGTACAGAGTGAGCTACCCATACTAAGAAATTGTAGAAGTTGGAAAGAATAGGATAAGGGAAAGTATGTCCACATCAAAGAACCATCTTGGTTATATGTCATGGTAGCTATTTATCTTATTAGGTGCTCCCATATGGTTTTCACCAAGCTCAAAAAGGCATATAGAAGTGCTTATAGATATTCGGTAGAGGGGCTTTGACTCTAAGAGGAGAGAAGAATTTCACAGCACTTTCCAATCGATGACAGCTTAATCAAGGATTGGATATTTGGATTAGAGCTATTTTCCTTGATCTGCGTGAGCATACCAAGGCATCCCAAGAAAGCATGTCATGGGATAAGCTGTTTGCAAATCTTGTGGATACTAGAAGGGAAAACGACAACACAAAATTGTAATTTTAAAGGGTGTTAACAACTAACAGACACTAAGGATCTCGAAAGCAACTTTCGTGACTTCAAGTAAATTTGGTATGCAAATTTTCTCAATAAGGAATGCTTTAGACATGTTTAATCCTTAATTCAAAGCAACAAAAAGATAAATGAGGGAGGTATTATATAAATGTTGGATAGGTAAAGTGGATCAGCATCTTAGGAATGCATTGTGAGAAGAACAACTACTTACAATCTAGAGAAAATACTATCACGTGGCTATCAAACAAGCTCTGCTTATTTCATTATTGAGAATCTTGTCATATTTAGTAACATCTGGTGCCAATTCAAGTTCAAAAGTCAATGGTGGTGGAGAAAAGAATTGATTCCTAGATACGGAGTTGCTCGGGGAAGGATTTATAAAAATGAACAGATTCAAGATAAGGTGTCACCCCTATTGACGGTAAAATGCAAAAAGGCTTACATGGTTTGGGATGTTAAAAGACGATATCAGCATTCACCACTAATGATGTTAAAAATCATTTTAAGAAACTACAAGGCAAGTAGAGGAAGAAACAAAGAAAAAGAGAATACTTTAGCTAGAGCTGACGAGAAAGGGCCCCCTCAATAGGAATGTCCCGCATCACAACATTCGTAGATCAGACTCTGTAGGGTCCTCAATGTAGTGCTTTTATATTTAGTTTTCAACTTTCAAAGTTGGTGCACGCTCCCCACTTGGTCAATCTTGACGTCTACCTGCACATATCCATGTACATGCAGGCGTACAGATATACGCTAATCTATTCTTCCCTCTGCCATATAATATAATTGTTTCTACTAATCATTTGTATTATTGCTTCTCATTTCCTTAATATAAGATACCTCCTCTTAACTTTTCTTGTTGCATTATCATTAGCATCTACGACATTAATCACCCACGTTAGCTCTTCCTCTATTGATTTGGCTGATTGTGTGGATAGGTTATACTTAGGATGTATATAGCCTTTTGTATGATGCTCACTGCGCAGCTGAGCTTCTAATCTTTTAATATTAATATATTACCTTTTCCTTATCAAAAAAAAATAAAAACCTCTCTCTTAGGCCCTGGCTAGCCATAAGGCCAAAAGCATCTTTGCCATCCAATATCACTTGAAGTGGCATCACATATTGACGTTGGGTTATTATCCAGTGAATCTCTTCAAACCACAAAAGTGCAAATGGAAGAATTACTTGAGATAAAACTTATTGGCCACTTTATTTTATTTATTCTTATATAGTCTAATAGAAATGACACAACCATGTGAATTTTGTATAGAGCTTACCTAACAAGTAAACATCTTTCCTAACTATTTAAAAGCCATCATTCCAGATTCACAATATTTTTTCGACATATCATGATTAAAGCTCTTCCCTTGAGCCCTTCATCTGTGGAGAAAGAATGCAACTGTCCTTATGCAACTATAAAAGGGGGGGGGTTCAGAATTTTCCTCTCAAAAACCTAGTGTGACATTCCTTGGGCATGAGATAACCTTAGTCTATCTTTTCCTTTTCCTTTTGTTCCTCCTCCCTTCTTTCCCTCCCCCCTTGCCCCCCAAAGGTTCTAGAATGCTGCAGGAGATCAAACTCTTAAGATGTAGTTTGGAAAGACCAGTAAGCATAAGAGCTAGGTATGCCAAATGTAAGATGCAATAATTGAAGTTTCAACGCAAAAGAGATCACAATAACTCATATCAGATAGGTCACAATGTAAAAATTTAGAGATTAAAAATAGATTCATGATTGGGACGCATGGATGAAGATCTTGGTCTATCAGAAGCAATAAAGACTCCTTCATAACCTTCTATTTTCTAGCTTGTTTGATATCAAATAACAAAATGCACAATCTCACACAGGGTAGATGCCAGCTTGAATATCTTGCCATTACAAAAAAGAGGGATAGAAACTTATTCTGGTGTAATTTAGGGGCCCTGAAAAAGAAAAAAAAAGATTACAACAAACATCAAATTCCCCCCCCCCCCAAAAAAAAAAAAAACACGCACACACACACACACAAACAACAAAAGTCCTTAGGGAGTAACATACCTAGAAAATACATTCATTCTTAGAACATTGCATTTCATTAGTAACCTGCCGCCTTGACTATTACAGCACATAGTACTGAAAAGGACTTCAATTTAACAACAGAATGGTCATGTTGATATGGAAGACATGGACCAGGGTTTTTTTCCAAGGTTGTCATTAGTTGCACCTCACAAAAAATGGTCCAGTCAAAAGACTGTCGCTTTCAGCATACATATACACACATAGCCCTGTTTCATGTTCAGCATCAAGTATGAAAATGGGGATGGGAAGAACCTTTAACATAATCACTGACAGGATCAATTAGACCTTGAATTTTGGACATAAATCATAAGAAGTTGAAAATTATCACAGGGTAAATAGTCAAGCAAGTAGTTGAAAAGGGGGTGAAATATTGGGAAAGCTGGACTGTTTGACAAACAAAGCAAAGTTTCCTTTCTGGGTTTAAATGATTTGCTCATACATTACTAGAAAGTTCAAGTGGACCAACCAAAGTCATACACTTTAAGAGCATCTAAACTTAACCCTTTTTCCTAAACAAATGACTAAAACAAAACAAAAACCATACAGATCGTATAAATTTACACTTCAGAATAAATCCATGCAAACCACTGATTTAGCGAGACATAGAAATTCATGTTACCTGAAACCTTTATAAAAAATGTATGAGCTCCCAAGTACAACTGTTTCCCAGTTCACAGCACCTAAAACAGGAAAAACCCAAAAAAAAAGCTATATGATCAGAAACCCATAAAAACGACAAGTACCCAAAATTGCATAGAACTAAAGTACAACAGGGTGCCCAGAATGGAAGTGAATTTAATATGGTCATGGTAGTTTGATCCTGTGATTTTGTAGGGTAGAAAACGTACAATAGAGATAAAAAAAGACCCTTTCTTTCGCTGTTTTTAGGGTTTGGACAAGTCAAGCTGAGGGAGAAGAACGGGGAAGGGGGAGAGAGAAAGTATAGAACTGAAGAAGGGGAGTGGGAAGAGAAGAGGGGTTACAGTCTTACAGACAGTACTTGAGCGGAAGTTTGAAGAGAGGGAAATGAAACGCAAAACGCAAAATGATTCTTATGTTGTTTTCCACTTTTTATTCCCTTTTCCTCTCTACTTTTTCTTCTCTCTTTTTTCTTTTTTTTTTTGGGGGGTTTTGTTTTTTAAACTAACAAGAAAGATAGCATAACTAAATAGGTTTATGTATATAACTTGAAATGTTTTAACAATGTTTGGATTAGTATGTGAGTTCGCTTATACAAGATTGAGTATCTTTTGACAATTTCAATTTGTTTTAGAAATTATAAAGATTAACTTTGATAGCATTTTATGGATCTTTTTACTTTTTTATTCTGTTGTAGTCAGATTATTATGGAAGCTTTTGTAGATGGGCACGTCCACTAAGTAGCTTGTAGTGCTCCAAATGATGGACAAGCTCAATAGCGACTCTATTGTGGTGTTTGATCTTATTGCCTATTGCCATCTCGTAGCTTGGATGTCAATATAGTTGTCTTTAATCATATGTTGCAATGGTGGGCGTCTGTGTACAATTGCACATTCAATCCTGCAGATGTTCATGCAAGAAAAGGAGCATTGTGAAGTTAACTGTGCGACTTTAACTCAATCGATGAACAGTAGAATGAAGTAAGAGGGGTCGAATTTGCTATAATAATAGATTCAGCAATGGAAGCAGTTATTAGGCTTGATTGGTTGAAACCTCCATTAATCTTGACCACAACCAAGGCGGTCACAGTTGGGAGCCTGGGGGGGAACTCTAATGCCATATGAAGATAATTACGTGACTCAAATCCTATCAGGAGCGTTGGTGTTATATTATATAGAGACACAAACATACTGAAAATAGGATACAAGAAAATAGTTACACAAGATCACTATTTGTTAATACCCTATTAGGCCTTTACATATGTTGAGGTATGAAGAATTAATGTCGTTGAAAAACTAAAGGAATTATTGTGAGCAACTTGAAAGAAGGAACTGTGAACGAGATTGTGAGTCTGTGACTCATAGCATTCCATGAAATCATGTTACTGAGCAAAGTTCATGGATACCTGTATCTTACCTCAAGGGTCATGCCAGTAATGAAGGGAGAAAATGACAGTCTTTATGGCTTAGGAGTGCATTAATTACCGTAATCCTTCTCTAAGTTGTTTGATGCCCTTTTAGACCATTAGGTTTCATTTAGCCATGTCGCCTAACAGCATTCCCAGCTAGAGTTTCGGATTTTGGAACTCTAGCCTGCCACGTCGGTAAAAGTTTTATAATTTTGGAACTTGCATTCCATCACTCCTTTAACCTATGGAACTCAATTTTAATCATCCAATAAAAATATTTGTCATGAACCTTATAACACACAACCTATTTTTTAAATTATTTAAAAATTATATACTTACTCCCAAAAAAGAGAAAAACAAAAAAAAAATCATAAAAAGGCAAGAAAGGGGGCACGGGAGGCGGAACGCTGCTGCGTTGCTCCACGCAAGTCCTTTTTTTGGCAAGCTAATAATTCATACACCTAGTTTTGGGGGCCCATCATGGGGAACGCATTTCCCGGGGTGCGAATGCTATAAAGAATTTAGACTGATTGTGCTATTGGTTGTATTTCCAAAACTCCTGTGCAATGTCCTTTTAAAGAGTGGTTGCATACTCTTATAAATAATTCCTCCCCCCCCCCCCCCCCTTATGGAAGGTTGTAGTTCTTGTTGTCATGCATCACTCTAAGATTCACGATAAATTTTCGGTAAGATTTCCACTGATAGCTCTTATTGTTGTGATTTTTCTAGAATCATGATGTTTGCTATTTTGTAGAGATGTTTTAGCATCTAGTGTAAATTCTTACTTCCTTTCCAAATGTTACCGAGAATGCTTATGAATCTCTCATCCGTATGTCACTTGACACAGTAGAATATTTGGATAGAATATGTCCAATTGGTTGTAGAACTAAAACACTTTCAAACTATGAATAATGACTATTACTCCTTTCACTAACTAGAACAAGTACTTTTGTTTTCATTATCAAAGGTTGCATTCAGGTGACTTGAACTCTTCATGTTGCTTCACCCGTGTCTTGTTAACATGCATCCAAGCTTTAAAGTAGTAACAAATAAAATAAAATAAGTATAACGGCCATTTTCCTTCTCTATGCATCTACTTTCAACGATTCTCTAATTTTTGCCAATTTTCAAGTGAATAACCTTTTCTTTCCAATCTTTTTTAGTCCATTTTTCATGATTTTGGCTACCATAGTAGCTTAGAAGAAGAACAAAATTACATGGGGATCAATAAAAAAGTGTAACCAATCCTAAGAGATTGATTGCATGATGGAAGAGCATGGGATCAACGAGTTGAGGATTAGATTCATGTGGTTAATCTTGAGACATTTGAGTTTAGCCCCCTTTTTTTATCATTAGTAATATGGAAATTTAAATATAAAATCGAAGGTCAGAAGAGGCATAAAACAAAGTAAGAAAACCAATACCTCTTGAAAACTGATAAGGAAATTTGAAAATGTTGATAAAAGTAATATTCCTATACCAATTTTAATTCAAGAGTTCCATTTTTAGCCCTTTTTAAAACGGGAAATTCAAATATTAATCTTCTAATTCGATTTGAATAAACCATTACAATTGACTAATCTATTTAGAAAAACCGATGTGACTACCCTACTCTCACCCCCCCCCCCCAAAAAAAAAAAATCATACACACTTCACTAACCGGCCAAAATTAAAACCATGCCCCATTCTCTTTAGTGTCACTTTCATTAGAAAATCAATAATTACACGAAGCAATTAATCATCAAACTTTGCATGATTAGTTTGTGTTTCTTCTCAGATGCCCTATTTATTCATGATTTAAGACAACACATGAATTGACATGTGTTAATTTAGCAATCTCTCCCCTTTCTGACAACAAAATCATATCAAGTTCAGGAATGATCTACAAGCATGAAAAAGTGCCATCATGCTTCTCCTCCTTTGCTTTTTGAAGACCAAAGACAAGATGACATCTTTAGGCTTTGCTCGAACCTTCGAAAATTTATTAGAAAAAAAAATTGAGAAAGTTACTTTTTTTTTTGTATTTGATTTAGAAAAAATTACAAAGAAAAAATATATAGAGGAAAGTTAGGTGAAAAAATAGTTAGAAATAAATTATAGAATTTTTCTCATAAAATTGTGATGAAAATTTGAGAAAAATTTTCAACCTCCTCCAATATCTCATTGCTTAGATGACATATCAATATGATTCAAATTGTTCATTAATATTCAAATTTCTCACCCAAATTCTTATATTTTTTTCTCAATCCAAACGAGAGAAAAAACTCATTTTCTCCCTACTTTTTTTCCTTAAATTTTTTTTTTCCTTCAACTTTTCTTTCCATCAAATTTTCTAAGGACGAAACGGAACCTTAAACTCTATGATCACTCATATGAGCCATCTATGCTAAAGCCCATGGTCTTAGGTCCTGATGGTAGATAGAGATCATTGCAATTAAGCACAGAAGCTCATAGAAACACAACTTTATCCTCGATCGACAAGGCTGAGAATGACCTTTGCAAACCGTCCAAAAACATGGAACAAGGTCGGCAAGGCCGAACGGAGAGGGCAGCAAATCTCGCTGCAGATTATCCTGCTAGGCAAGGCACGACATTCCTCCGCGAAATGTCTTTCTAGATTCCAATGTCGATAATAATTACACCACAGGCTACTGCTATATTGAAAATTATTTCATCATTTTACAACAATCATCCGATGTAAATTGTTCTATAGTAAGGCATATAATAATTACACCACAATATCCCAAGCATTTATGATAGTTAAAAAGATGCGGAAAAAACAAAAAAGGGGAAATTTAGGGTGAGTAGATTCTATTTCAGCAGAGAAGCATTTCTTTCTTCCTGTCAGATATTCCAGTTACAACAAAGAATTACCTTTGATCGTGCATCATGATTCATCACTTTCCTAGCTAAGCAAAACTTGCCAGTAGCTAATCAAACTGTCGAAGAAATGAAGAATATTGTAATCTTTGGAGTCATCAATTCCTTATGGAGTGTTGCAGTTTGACCCACTGGATGTCCAGAGGCATAAAGCAACACGGCTCCTTTCTGGTGTCAATAACTGATTCAGATCATCAGAGCCACAAGAAAATCACAGAAGGCTGCCAGCTTGGCCGCTCCAAACCAAGAATTGGCGCCATATGATATGAGCCAACGCCTTTAGGTTTTGGATCATTTATCACGTTGAAAACATGGCTATGATTATGCTCACAAGCATGAAGAAAACATAGAGGCCAACAAGGCAAAACCCCCAGAACCGTGGAACTCGGAATCTGAACCAAGTTATGACTAGAAGGGAACCCATCAGGCTCATAAACAAGAAAACAAATGCAACCACTATGCTGATGTGGAAATGAAGCTGATACGCTTCGGGGTATACCTTGGCTGTCTCCATGACTAGAGCTGTCCCAAGTCCAACCAGCATGTTAAACATGGGCCCCGCAAAGCATCCTGCCATCGCCAATGCAGGCTGGCCCGCTTTTGCAACTGCCACATCTGCAACGAGGTCACCCACTGAATTCCCCCATGCTAGCACTGTCAGCCCAAGAATCGCAGGTGGCAAGTTGAGAAGAGTACCCAGGGCAGCTAGACAGTTCAGGAGTTCTCCGGCAACGTTCGATATCCAGAAGACACTCATCACAAATGCCAGAAGGACAATGGGTATTTGCTCAAATTTGGGAGGGTCCTTTTCCACTACATAGTGAAGTATTGCCAGAGAGGAGCTTGAAAAGAGTACCACCAACCATAGAGGGAAATGCATTCGTGGAAACAAGAATACAATAGAGTGATCCATAGACATAAATGATCTGCAAGAGTAAAGAAGAGCCATCGGGCAAAGAGCAACATTGGCTGACTGATAAAACCGGCTCCACTCAGATGGCGCAGACTGCGGAATTGTTAGCTTCAGGAGAACGGAGACTGGAACCTCCCATATATTAGAGATCTGAGCATACAAGGAAAAGAAACTAGTGTCACTTGCTGAGGGAAACTAGTTCAATCCTATGAAGAGTTAAGAAATGCAAAAAAGAAAGCAACAACCTAACTTTTTATTACTTATTCTTATGCATCAGCATCACAGAAGCGATAAAGGAGCTAAATACTCCAGGATCAAAGATATTCACAGAAAATAATAGAATAAGAAAAAACAATATGGGAACAATTCTGCTGATGCAAACTAGTGATGAAAATTAACTACTGATCCCTTCATCCTCAACCTAAATGACTATGGACCAAATTAACCAATTTCTTTTTATCAGTAAGTGAATCTTTAAAAAACTATCCACTGAACCAGAAGTTATTTGTCATACATTGAAACCACTTGTATTGGAACTCCCCTACCCATGAACAGGCTCAAAAACCAAACCAACAGTTTTCCTCTCTGATTGAATCTGAAGCTAAGGCAATATATGCCTAACTGCATCAATTAGTCTAGAATTCATTCCTAATCAATTATTAATTACAGTTTCCACTTTCTAACGTAAGTACGTAACCCAAAAACCGTATAATTGTCCCAATAAGTGCACATAGTGAGTTGGATTTTCTATGTTAGCCATACTTAGCAGACGAAGATCACAGGCAAAACCGAGGCCCCAACTTGGATAATGTCAAGTGAAGAAACTATCATATAAATTAGAAAAGACCACTATGTTTATCAGCAAGCCTCTCCTCTCTCTCATTCAGCCTAGCTATTTGCACGAAGCAGAAACTGTTTATCCTAAATCCTATCGTAGAACTCCTGTGAAATCAATAGACTTAGTTACGTGCCACATTTGCCCTGTCCAATTCGAAAGATACTCAATCAGTCAACCTATGATCTATTCACTGGTTCTTATCCCGAGTAAACATCCGTAACACCCAACATACTACTCAAAGTATTCATCATTAACACAAAGCTGATTAAGCAAACTGACATTGTAAGTTAATTATGTTCACAATCTCATCCATCCAACACATGTAATCCTGCATCGAACAGTTATTGCAAATGATGGATTTAATACAGACAATGCAAGTTACAACAACCACAATAATGAACTTAATAACCAAGTTAAATCAAAAGTGACTTGCAACATTTAAAAAAGATCAAATCATACCTTACTTAAAATCCCAAGAACTCCAAACCTTGAATTTCTACCACCTCCAAAATCGTCAACACTGTTTCCATTTTCCTGACTCTCTCTCATTTCATAATCCCCTGATATCAAACTCTTCTGAGCTTCAAAGTCCCTGTTTTTTCTATCACTTCCCCTGCCCAAATCCATCCAAAACACAAACCCAACAAAGAAAAGGTAAAACCCAACAAACCCAACAGCCTGCCAAAAGTAGAGCTCCCCACTCAAATACACATAGAACAGAAAAAACGCGGCAATCAAGTAGAACATGACATCCCTAACAAACGACGACGGATCAACACTGAACGGCGCCGCATAGATCCCTACAAACCCCACAACGAACCCAGAAACAAACGTCCCCGCCGACAAAATCGCGCCAAACCCAGTTCGAGGGTTACCCCCGCCGACGGCGGCGACGGAGGCGAAAACATCGGGGGCGCCATTGCCGAGGGCCAAGAGGGTTACGGCCCCCATTGAAGGAGAGAGATTGAGGAGGGCACATAGCTTGGTGACAACGACGGAGAATCGATCTTGGGCAGTCTTGATGAGGATGTAGAAGTGAAGGAGGAGGGTTAGCAAGAGAACAGGTAGAGACAGAAATGGGTTTTGGTTGAAGAGGCAGTAATGGAGGGAGGAGTAGTTGATTAGGCCGCCATTGGAGGCGGGTTGAAGAATGGAAGATGGGCAAGATTTGGTAGGAGTAGTGAGGAGGGATCTGCGAGAAGGGTTTAGTGGGGTTTGAGGGGTTATTAGGAGGAAGAACAGGAGAGTGAAAATGAGGGTGATGGGGATAGAGATTGCCATGATGCCATTGGAGTGGGAAGAATGAATCTTGGGCTGATTTCACTTTCTGCGTAGACTGTGTAGTGGTTGACTCATTCGACTCTGTGGAGTGTGGATTGTGGGAATGCAAGCTCAGGAAAGCGCGTATGCCCATGACCATGAGCAAAGTTTGGACCCGACCCGACTCACGGCCTAATGAAGTTTTATCTGTTTTGATTTTTTTTAAGTAAGAAAGGTAAGCATAACGGTGAAGGCTTCTTTTATCTCCTTAGGTGTTATTATGTGATTAACCTAGGGAAATATTTATATCTTTTAAATGTTATTATGTGATTGACATTTTTATTATTACTTGTAAATACTGTACTATTGCTTGTAGTTACTTACAGTTTCTTACATCTGTATGATGTGTGATCACTTTTGCAGGAGTTTAAAGATGAAGATCCAGGAAACTTGTCCAAATTCCTTGTTTATATGATAGTACCTTTATGCCTATTGTAGCACTATTACATGAGAACAAATGATATAAGACTGGGTCACTGAGTTCCTTTTCAAATTTCTCAACTGTTTGCAGGATTGAACTACTTCCCTAAGCAATTACATGAGAACAAATGACATACAACTGGGTCACTGAATTCCTTTTCAAATTTCTCAACTGTATGCAGGATTGAACTACTTCCCTAAGCAAGTGACACTAGTCCCTTTGTGTTCTGTGCTTATACCTCAGATATAACGGAGGCTCCCAGTTTCTGTTCTGTTGGAAACTGACAATTCCACATTCTCTTGTCTCTAACATCCAATTGGAGCGGTTTTTTCCCTCATTGCCCCTGTTTTAATCTTGCAGATCATTTATGCCCATGGATCATCCAATTGTATTCTTGATACAATGAATTTGGTGCTGCTCGTTTCAACCTCCCTCCGGCAAAAATGAGCAACTTCCCAGTGTCTTTCTGGCATTCGTGATGATCATATTCTGGCTATCCAACCCAGCCGGAGAACTTCTCACTCTGCCTAGCTTTTGGGGGTGCTCGTCCCAACTTCCCCCCCCCCCCCCCCTCTCAGGCTGACGGAGCTAAAATGGAAGAATTTGAAGCAACATGAATCCAGAAGAACAAGTACATACTATCACTCAAATGATGCAACAACAGAGAAAATTCATTACTTCCAAACACACAAGCAAGGAACACATGCATTTACAAGAGTACGAAAAATGCTTCAGAAAGAGCAATTGCACAAAAGTTTCGGAAAGACAACTAATGCAAGAGTTTTGAAAACGTTGCTATGTGACATCTGATTGTCCAGAAGGAAGAAAAGAAGTCACAGAAGAACTAGAGCTGCTAAGGCACTGCCAAGCCATACAAACTCTTCACTTTGCCCCAGTTTCATATGTGCCACGAGGCGAGATAAGGCTCTCCACAAAGGTCATTGCAAGAGTACGCTTGTTTGGAATGCCATGAACCACAATATCCTTGAAAGTTCCTTCTTTCAAATCACACATGGTCAGCTCCTCACGACCCTTCAACGCCACCAACTGTTCCTGTCCCAGCATACATAAAGGCCTAAAGAATGTTGATGCACCAAGGCCACTTACGGTGAATCTAATCCAGGACTCCCTGATCCCATACTCTTTCATCACCCAAATATCGATATCTTCTTGCACATTCCAACCAGCAATCTCGTGTAGAGCATATGTGCATAGACATCCACCAAGAGCAACAAGAAGATGACACACGAGCATGTCACCAACCACACTAGGGGGTGGTGGTACTTCGCAGAATGCCTCTTTGGTTATATCAAAAGCCACAATGGTCGGCTTGTAATCTGACGGAGTACAAGCTATCCAATGGATGCTTCCATCCACAAAAACCCCTGGGGTCGTGCAAGTATGGCGATGCCAGCAAAAGGGACTCTCCACATTCTTCCAGGTACCAGTTTTCAAGGAGTAGATACTCACAAACGTCTCAGTAGCAGCTTCAGCCTCAAAATCTTCACAGAAAGAGACAATAACTATCTTATAATTATCACTAATTGAATCATGCCCAAATGCATACACTGTACAGCTTTTTCCACCGGTTGAGAGCAGACGGCCAACGGGGCACTTCTTTGACCTCTCCAGTTGTAGGGTTCAATACAAACGTCTTGTGCATTTCCTCCCCAACTAGCAGCAACCCATCACAAGAAACATATACCCGAGTCCAAGATCCGGGGTAATCGGCAAAACTGAGCTTCTTTGCAGAGATGGTAATTTTATCAAACACTTGGTGGGCACTTTTCAAGGGAACCGAGTAGAAGAATGACGTTTCCTTCCATTTGTAAGAAGTGAAGATCAGCGCGTCTTCTCGGAGATTCCGGCTCGATCAAAGTGATACCTGATGAATTCGGGTCGGGCAAGTATAGGCCGCCACGACTTGCATACGCAACGACACCGTCCGACCGCCTTCGCCGGTAGTCGGGCGATTATGTCCACGATGATTTCGTCTGGGAGGGCAGAGTAACTTCTCATCTTCACTTTCAACGGTCAATTGTCGGACATCTTGCCGGAAAAGCTGCCGGTTGCCGGTGGGTGTCTAAATTAATCAGACAGATGATGATGATGATCCGGGTAGGTCGAGCAACTAGAAGCAGTGGCCCTCGTAGCCGCGGCCCAGAACTTTAAAAGCCTAATTTCTTCGATGCGATCAATAAATAAAGCTCAGTAGACCCAATAAATCGCGGATTACAATGACCCAATATGGAAAGCCCAATTTATTAGCAATGGGCTCGTTTGTGTCTTGTTTGTCTTTTTCCCCCATTTTTTGATAGCAACTTGCCATGCCCGGGTGCATACACTCAGTAAATTTGGGCATTCCATTACAGTCTCTTTCTTCTCAGATATTTGTGTTTTTTTAATTTCTTCGGGCAATCTTTGTTGGTGATGTAGTTAGACGTATTCTTGTGAGAAGAGATGTCTAACATTCAACTCTTACCATTTACCCTTGTAAAAAAAACAAAAACAAAAAAAATACTTGGCAATGGACTCTTTTCAGGTCGCTTAAATTCATATTAACATCAAATCAAGCTATAATGAGATCATTAGTATCAAGTTTCAATTTGGTCTATTTAACTTTTGGTTATACCTAGATAAGACTACCTACATCTGAATCTTCTCAGATCCTGTAAAAGCAAGACCCACATTAAAAGTAGTTGCTGTTGTTGTATACCTAGGTATGTTGTTGTGTGCACCAAGTTTATTAACAATCAATTCAATGTGAATTTGGTAAATTCCAATTTATAACGAAAATATGATGATCCTATATTGATTTTGTTTGGATATAGAATCAAAAACCAACTAAATAGACAAACAATCAATGACCTCAAATGAGACCATATTCTAAGTAAACCCTTTTCTCATTTAGGTGGATATGGAGGCAAAGCTTGTTTAGAGACACAACTTGAGAATAATCTCAGTAATTTGGGTCATTTTTCTGATGGACAACGAATCCACAATTAGTTAAAACTACATATAATTGAGGGCTTTAAATGAAACTAAATGTTGAAGAAACTTTTTGTCTTGTTAATGCGGATTTAGGGCCTATTCTTTTCGTTGGTAAATGGGAGTGAGTAAAAGGTTGAAGTTGGTTGAGATTGGTTGAGGTGGATTGAGATTGGTTGAAGTTGGTATTTTTTTTTTTGAGGTGGGTTTAAGTAGGTTGAAGTGGGATGAACTTGGCATTTTTTTTTGTGGTGGGTTGAAGTGGGTTAAAATAATGAGAATGTGTGATAATTTATTAAGTTATTGTAAATTTTAGTGCATTTTTTCACTGAATTGTAATTTTACAATTTTGTAACTATTTTTTCGGAAGTTGGAGGTCGGCACAACTTGTCAATTATTTTTAACGATTTGGGTTATAAACTATTAAATTTATGAATGGGTGGGTTGAAGTTGGTTGGAGTGGGTTGAGGAAGGTTGAAGTTGGTTGAAGTGGGTTGAAGTGGGTTGAGATTGATAAATCTAAACTGACATACGAAAAGAACAGGGCCTTAAAGATCATATAATTTAGGCCATTTTCCTAATGGACAAACTTAAAAGATTATTAAAAGTGCTACGCGTTAAAAGCAATATATCGTCAATATTTAACTCAAAAAAATTTTAGTGGCTCTTCTTATCCTCCTAGTTGTGCAAGTTTAAATTAAATGTGTCTCAGCAATAAGTTTAGACGCGACTCAGTGATATTATAACCTAAAACGACTATATGAAATTTAATAAAATTGCATCAACAAGCTGTTTAATTAATTCTAAAATTTTAGAAAAATTTAATATGCTTTACACAAATTAGTTATTAATACGTCATTTGTTACAGGTAAAACTCTGATTCCTTTTTGGGGCAATCAAAGTCCACTTAACTTCACAACCAACCTTTATTTCATCGCCATGCACACACATAAAATATTTTAAATATTTTGGATCTGTTCTTTTCGTGCGGAAATTTTGGCTCTCACTACTATTTCATCCCCCCCCCGGCCCTCCCAATCTCCTTCCACTACTTTTTCATTCCTGCTCACTTTTCAAAAATAAATATCAATTCTTCACGCTACCTTTCATTCTCTCTCACTCTTCTCCACACCTTGATATCAATGTTTTCGTCTTTCTCTCATTCCATTCAATTCCATTTACGCTCGCAATTTACTCATGAAAAGAGCAAACCCTTAATTATTTGCAATAGAAGAACCAGCAATCTTATCATTCTCTCATACGACAATTGAACTTTTCTGAGCACTTTTTTTTAACAATTGGCGGTAATTAGAAATATCTCAAGAATAATAATTATTTTTTTATATAACTCAAAAGTTCAATTGCTAAATGGATGAACTATAAAATATTGATGGCATGGTTAACTATGGGAGTATCTAAATTGTGGTTATCTACGTACTATTTTCCTTACATTTGTGATGGGTGTCAATTGACAAGAACATTCAATATTGTTTTCTGTCGATGTCATTTTATTGCATGTGACATGTTTAAAGTTCCATATCAGTCACCATCATTTGCAAACAATTGAAGTTGGTACGATTTTGAATTGTTCATTCACAAATGACTTGACATGATGATATTTGTGGACGTGGATTCGATTTGTGAACTCATCCTCACCCACAAAATAGCGGCCACAGGCCACTGGCCGGTGCGTTTTGTGTGCTTGTCATTTGGATCACTTGTGTTCGGCGAAGGCTCGTCTGTTTTGAGGTGTGTTTAAGTCATGCTCTGCTTCAAAGTTGTCAAATTTCAAATGTTTTCTTAACTTCTGTTCGTAGGTCCATTAGAAATTTAGAATCGGTCTTTTTGTGGATGATGATATATGTAAAAATGAGATCTTCACATCTAAATCTCTTCATATCTTTTATAAACAGAACCTACACTGAGAGTCGTCGTTGTTGTTGCTGCTGTTTCGAATAATGCCATAATTTGCTAGCAACCACAAATTAAAAAAAAATTTGAGTTTAAAATACATATAAATTTTGGGTGAGGTTTTCACATGTTCTGTTATTTTTTTGTTATAAATAGAGATAAGCTTATTGCTTATGGCTTCTCACATATTTAACAAATTTTTACATTTTCTTACAGTTTTTGAACAATTTTAACAATTGGTTAGAACTACTTTCACAATTATTTACAGTTTCTTATATCTTCTTGGATCTCGTTGCATTGTTTACATCTTTTTACAACTTCCTATAACCCTTTATAACTTTTTTACAGATTACAACTACTGCATATAGCGAAAAAGAATAGGACCTCGTGCCTAGTATAAGATAATATATTAAGAGGGGGAAAATTATGGCATTGCAATGCCCAAGTTTTGAAGTCGTATATTAAAATGTTTACCTTGTTTTTGTATGATATGCAAACGTTTTTTTAAAAAAAGGTATTGTAGTCTGCAAAGTAATTATGTTAGAATTTAATTAATTAGCTAGCCTTATTGTAAACTTAAACATATAGCATGTAAAAATGTGCTTTTCCACATCAATTGTACAATATTGTTTATGCAGGGATGCACTACGTGTACTAGCAGCCGGAAAACATGCGTTCCATCACTTGGGCCCATTACTACATGGTTGCTGCTCGTTAGTTGTCTTCAAAAATGCCTTGCAGGTGGGAACACTCTAGCGTTCCAACCCTCGTTATGTTCTTTTGTGATTTTTTTTGTTTTTCCTTTTCTTTACTTCCTGAGAATATTATTTGAATTATTCAAAAAAAGATTGTGTGTTATGAGGTGGGTCATTATAAATGGATCAAAACAGCCAAAGACATCTTTTGACTCATGTATGGGATGTGTTTCCCCTAAGAAGTGTTTGACGAATTGACAAACAACAAACGCGGTAGGTAGTAATCAATGTCTGCTATTTTCTGCAATGTTATTTACCGGACCACAAATATAAAAAGAACAAGCTCGTTTTGCCTTTGTGGTTTGGCCGGCTGGGAAGAAAAGGTGAAATACCTAAAACCCAACATTGCATATGAACATTATACAACAAATACCGGTCAATTCATAAAAAAGCGATCATTATCTCTTTATGCGCAACAATTATAAGGATTTTTTTGAAGGTGGCGATGAACTTGAAACGCTGTCGATCTAAAAACTTACATGATATGAATTGAATATGATTAAAATGATGAAGCATGATAATATGAGGCTTATATGGTTTAAAATTTTCCATGCTATCGTGTTATTTGAATTTTCACATTATTATAGGTCAGCATATATGTTGTGGTTGATTTATTATGTACATAAGTGAATTTAACAGTGTCAACTGTGCTTATAGGATTTCCAACATGATATTTGATAATTAATTGCCTAAAATTATCAATTTTACTTTAGATTGTTTTAATTGACGAGCCAAAGACCCAAAATTCAATAAAAGTAATCTCACTTGGGGGTAGGGGTTCATAAAATTGATTAACCGAAGTTTGGGAATTTGAGTTACATGAAGTTCTCGGGAATTGTCCACACATCCGATACCCTTTTTTTTTGGGTCCATAGCGACCCACTTTGAATCTCTATGGTTGACAAGTTTGTGAAGTAATTTTAAAATTCGTAGGTCGTGAGCTCTACAACTTTTGGTGAAATTCTGATTTGTAAAATTTAGGCAAAATTTAGCTGAGATTGATCTTGAACATGTAATAGAAAGTTTGCTCAGAATATTATTGGTTTTTAGCAAATGACTCAAAATGTTTTTCGTACATACTTTACTCATACGATTTTAATTTAGTTGGCTAAACCATTGGGTAAAAGAAAAAAAAAAAAATATTTGTTTAAGTGCTCAAGCCACATAATCCGATCAATATATATATATATATTTGAATAATGGCATTGTGCACAAAAAATAAACTCGTAACATACTAATAATTAATCTAGTCAAAAGTCCCGACCAGCAAAACACACAAAGGAACTAATTTAAACATTTGAAATTTCCTACGACTAAATTTCCTACAACAATTTCACTTGCATACTTCTCGAAACATTTCGATTTGAAAAATTATATTTGTACCAACAAAAGTACATCAGAAATACACCGACTCAATGTGACTGATTTATTTTAATTTTCATTGTTAAAATCCTCTTATTTTCATGATACTTTTTCCACCTAATTGCACTGCCTCATATTGGTTAAATTTCATATTCATTCTATTGATATATTTAGAATGTTTGTTTCGATTTCCCATTCAAATCTAATCAATATTATACACATTCTTCCGAATCAAGATCTAACTCTCCCTACCCCTTCCAATTCCCAAGAAAAATGCTCTACTTCTATGCAATAGTTGTACTTCCATGCCATGCCATGCTACGCCACTAAACACAACTTAAAATTTCCTTGGTTAGCTAATCAATCAAATCAATTATATGAACAAGTACTTTATCTACCGTCCATCTTAGGAGTAGGAGGCTAGGAGATATAATAGAAGAATGCCTAAATTTTGACGAGTCTAATGTCCTATTTGGCTCCCGAAAGATGTGATTGGCTAATAATGAAGTGAATACCTTGACTTAACCAAACGCGAAGTTCTAAAATAATGATGGAGATCACATGTTAAGTCCAATTTTCAAAAGTGATCCTAATCGGTGAATAATATTGTAACATTTAGACTATAGCTTCAGAATATACAATTTGATTATTTCTTTTTGGTCGTCCCACATCCATATTTGTGTCAAGCGTTGTCCTACTTTATGGGCTGTATTTATTGTTTTGTACATTAATTTCATGTACTTGAAATCAATTTTTTAAAAAAACGTATGAAATGTCCGTATATATTGCTTATTAATTATTGTATTTAATTTTA
The DNA here is from genome assembly GCA_029747015.1 of Carnegiea gigantea. Lineage (NCBI taxonomy): Eukaryota > Viridiplantae > Streptophyta > Magnoliopsida > Caryophyllales > Cactaceae > Carnegiea > Carnegiea gigantea. The sequence continues at coordinate 40,208 of JAKOGI010001553.1, read as the reverse complement.
GCGATTGTTGTTTTGGGAGTAGTCTATTTTGTTCACTAATTGTTTGTTTCCATATTTTAAATAGCCCACAAAATTCTGTTATCTAATTTTCCTATCATTAGCAATCAAAATAAAAGGATATGTATGAATTCCCCCATGATGACAAGTTGATCAATAGCATCCACAAAATCTAAAATCATCTAAGGAAGAATTATTAACTTGGGTATTGTTTGGGTTTTCTGAATCAATTAAATAGCATGATGAGCACCAAAATTAAAATTAAAAAGAAAACAGAATTAGGAGCCTCAGCCAAGCAAGAATCAACTTGAACCCCCCCCCCAAAAAAACAAAGTATTCTGCGATCCTCTATCCTTCATTTTCTCCGATGAAGAACGGTTGACCTTCATTCTTTAGTTTCTAGTGAATTGCACTTTACAAACTCCAACTCCACTTGTAAATTCGCACCCTAATCATCGACCTTGAACCAAAGCCAACATCATACCATCGAGTCTATGTACTCACATATGACATATAAATAATTATATATTAAAATATAAAACATATGACAAATACACCACCAAAAAATATGTATAAAATAAATACGGGAGCACGTGCTCCTGAGTGTATACAATAATTAGCCACCTTGGACTAGAGTTTAGGAGGCTAGTTTTGAAGACATATTCCATAGGCACAACATTGCCACTGCCATCATCATTTGGACCTATGAATTCCCGGCTCTTACCTTTTGCAAAGTCCTCAATGAAACATAGTAGGTCTCCTACTAATCGAATACAAGGAAGACTAAAAAGACGACAAAATTTTCAACACCCCTCCCCTCCCCTCCCCTCCCCTCCCCTCCCCTAATGTATATGAGAAATTAACTTTTACATTACATCAATAAAAATAAAAAATTAAATCTCAAACAATCATTATCTCGATAGTATTACTAAGGTCATGTTCTTTTGGTTGGTAAATCCAAATTTACCAACCTTAACCAATTTTAATCCACATCAACCCACCTCAGGAACTTCAATAAAAAAATGTCAATTTCAACCAACTTCAAGACGCAAGCAACTTCAACCCACTTTCCGCTGTTTTAACCAACTTCTACCCATCACATAAAAAAATTCAACCTACTTCAACCTACTTCAATCAATTTAAACCCACTTCAATAAAAAAATACTCAATTCAACCTACTTCAAACCACTTCTATCAATCTTAATCAACTTCACCTGTTTACCAACTCAAATTTCTCAACGAAAAGAACAGGCCTGAAGTTATTTTTTAAAAAGTTCAAAATTATATCTACATGAGGTATATAAATTTCACACATTAATTTTGTCTTCTAACCATGGCAATATTTAATTTTGAGTTTCCTCTATGAGCATTTATGCCTTACAACTATCACTTGTAGTATTCAATGATCAATATTCAATTATAAGAAGAAGTCACAATGGTACTAATTATCTTGTAAAAAGATTGCATAGAAGTTTGAGAAGACTAGTTACCTAAAACACTAGCATGCATCAGCTACAAACAAGCTATTTCTTCATCCTCAAATCCTACCTTAGAATGGGTGGTAGAGACCCATATTACCTCAATAATTGAACTCCAAATTTTTCCTCACAATCCCCCCCCTCTCTCTCTCTCTCTCTCCATGTAACACATGGGGTCCAGCCCATCTGTGTGTGGTTGGCCAGTGTCATAATTTGGAGCCAATGAATGGCCCCCAAGAAGCTAAGGCCTTATCCCCTCAGTCTCACATGCTTCATCTTGATAAGCCTCCTAGGGCAGGTCTTAAGCCATCCATCATTCAACTCAACATCTTACAACCAATATCCTCTTGACTTTATTATATTACATATCCAAACATGATCTTTGATTTTGGAGGTTCTTCATTAGAAAAAGTAGGACTTTATATTTGCGTTTAAAATAATTTGTAAATTTTAAATTAATCTTTAATAAAATTAAAATAATTATATCTCATGATTCCTTCAAATTTTTTCATGGAGTAAATTGAAATAGAAAAAAGAACTAATGTCATATATCGTATTGATGATACTAGTTAATGTCTCAATTAGTTCTTTTAATCTGATCGTAAAAGACTTGCATCTAAAAGGTGCCTAAAAAGGTCATTAAGAATTTTGATACCAATAGGCTAAATTTGAGCTAGTCGATTGTTCAATTATGTGAGGATCAATTCATTTTTTATTCTATAAGTTGATTTTCAAAAATGTTTCTCAAAAAACTGGTGAACACATAGATATATGGAAAGAATGAGTGCTAACATGCCATCCATACACCCCTGAATTTCATCAAATTTCTCAAGGTATGACTTTGTGTCAAATATTGTAATAAAGCAAAATAATTAGTATTGTATTAAAAATATTAGTCATTAGATGTCACTCAATACAAGTAGTGGAATACATAACAATATTTTTCAATTTTACAAACCAAAACCTCCCTTCCATTTCCTACCGTTAGTTTCTCAACCCCCATCCATATTGTTGAAAGAAGTAGCACCATGAAACGGCACAAAAAACTACCAAAACGGCACTTAGAACTGTTACTTAAGCACACACTAAAATTACCACCCCTAGCTTTTTAATTAAACATTTCCTCAACGAAAATATTGAACCCCAAATAAAATAAAATAAAAAAAGATTTACATAATACTGCAACTATTAGTGTTCTCATCACTGAAGAAGGAGGTGTAAGGGTCATGATACGATGGAGGCGGGACCATGTAAGGAGCGTAGCCCACGCCCATCGGTGGCCGTCCATACATCATCGGGTGGCCACCGTAGCCATCTCCACCGTTCATATTCCTTTGCTGGTTCATCATCATGGCCATGTACTGCTGTTGCTGTGGATTACCACCACCACCACCATATGGGCCGCCATGGGCCGGACCCATTCCTTGTGGGTACCCACCACCACCATTCATCATCATGTGTTGGGTGGCCGGCAGCCCCGCAGCAGCTGGCACGTTGCGGCCCATTTGGTGGCCCATTGGGCCGTGGGTTTGGCCCATCATGGTGTTGAACCCACCACTTTTCGCATGATCCATGCCATCGAAATCATGCCCTCCTTTCTTATTACCACCACCACCACCACCATTATTGTTGTGATTGTGATTTCCTCCATTGGACCCACCTTTGTTATTGTTGTTATTTCCACTACCATGTTTTCCATTTTTGCCCTCACTTCCATTTTTACCCCCACCATGTCCTAAAAGGTGATGATAGTCTACTCCACCTTTGTTACTGCCACCATTTTTACCATCTTTTTTCCCCTCATTGCCCTTCTTAGAATCGCCATTTCCACTCCCAAGCATGCTCTTGAATATACCAGCCATCCCACCACCACCACCACCTCCACCTCCTCCTCCTCCTCCTCCTCCTCCTTTTTTAGCCCCACCACCCTCTTTGCCCTTTTTGTCACCGCCGCCGCCACCACCTCCTCCGCCGCTTCCCTTCTTGTCACCGCCACCGGAGCCACCTTTCCCACTCAGGCCGTTGCCCATGATGGGTATGTTTTTGCTGGGTCGATGATGGCCATGACCCCCATACCTGTCATGATCATCATCCATCCCATCACTGAACTCATCATCCTCATCGAACTCCTCATCCTCATCAAACTCATCATCATACTCATCACTAAACTCATCATCATCATCATCAAACTCATCATCCTCCTCCATGTTGAGCTTATTGCTTCCTTTTTGGTCCTTGGATGGCATTTTGAAATCCTTAGCTACAGCCCCACCACCTTTTTGCTGTTGCAATTGTTGGAGCAACTGCTGAAAGTGCTGCTGTTGTTGCTGCTGCTGTTGTTGCTGTTGCCCACCTCCTTTATGCTGATCCTTGCCACCCTTTTGAGGATTCATCTTGCTGTTAACATTCATCATATTGTGGTTGGTGTCTTTTCCCATTTTGCCCCCATCAAGCTGAAAGTTCTTGAATTGATTGTTGAGATTCATGAACTGATGATTGATCTGATTTGAGCCCTTTGATGAAGGACCCCATAGCTCAGCATGCTTTCCATTCTTCTCTAGCTTTTTAATCAGTACAGATGGGTCAACGTTTCCTGTTACTGTGACTTTACCCTGCTCTGCATCTATTTTGGTTGTGTACACACCTGAAAAACCAGAGCAAAAAACATTGTCAACTTTTGGAATGTCATAAACTTTTTTTTTTTTTCATCAGGTACAATATTATGCCACATCATTGTACTCTCCATTCAATCATGTAGTACAAATTCTAAGGGCACCACTGTCGGAAATTTCTCTTGGGTGTTAGTCAGTGCTTTACTCAGTAGCAGCCTTCCTCAATGCGGAATACCCGGGTGTAATTTCCCCTGTGGGATTTTCTCAAAAGTGATGCTATTATCTTAATATGCTCAAAAGTGATGCTATTATCTCAATATGCTCTCTGTTCACTGGATTTTTTCTTTGAATTAACACCCCATCTCAAAGTTAATACTAAAATTCGAGACTCACAAGTGAACGGAACAATTCCTCTGCACTTGTTATGAAACATTCTTCAAAATAACAATAAATAGGAATGATAAAGGCAAGTTCTTGATTCCCCTCGAATCATATTGCAGATCTAAAAAAAGGGCAAAAGGGGGATATTTTGACCATCAATTTTCTGAAGGATCTTCTTGACTTTGCTTTTGCAACCATCACAGTGTATATTCACTCTCAGAACACAACTCTGTAAAGACAACAGAAAAAAAGAAAAAAACAGAGCTCAGTAAACACGGTGTCAACAACAAAATGACCTCCTAGACGGAGTGAGAGAGATAGAGATAGGGAAAAAGAGTACCTGGGTCTTCAAGAAGTCTTGCTTGTTCATGATGTGGGCTCCAGACTAATTCACAGAGAGAGAGAGATCTAAGAAGGTAGAAATAGAATGAAATTAACTCGAACAGCAAAAACAGAGGATTCCTTTCCTCTGGCTGTACAAAACAGAGGCTTCGATAGAGAAAGAAAGAGTACCAGAAAAACCTTTTCAGAGCTGCTAATTTTTCCGGGTTTTGGTCATTCTAGAGAGAGAAAATGAAGGGAAGCAAGTGCACCGATGAGTTCAGGGTTTGCGGGGTCTAAAAAGAGATCGAAAACAGAGAGAGAAAGAGAGACGTGGACAGATTGCGGAAGCTGCAAGGCAACTCTCTCTCTCTCATATATCTGTGTAAATTATTAAAAGGCGTGTGTGTGTAGAGTAAAAGAGAGTGGGAAAAACAGAGGAATTGAAATGGAAAATCCTGATTGAGGAAGGAGAAAAGAGTCAGAGGCGCCATTAAAAATGAAAATTTCCCTGAAAATTGCTGGTTTGGCAGTGTACTCTGTTTTCTCTGTCCATTCTCAGTGATGTTGTCGGGTAGGGATGGTTCGAACAAGCACAAGGAGACAGAGTGGTAAAGCCAGGGAGACATTGGGACGGCAGGCAGCTCATTTCCACCATCTTCCCGCATTATTTTCTAATTTTAGTTTCATACAAAAATGAATTTAATAACGGAAAATTAAATTAGGATCCCAGGTCTTTTTTTTTTTTAATTAAATGAACTGTTTTTTGCAAGACTTGTTCGAGACGATTTTTTTTCCAAAGATTTTCTTTAAATTTACAAGTAAATTTCAAACTTCTTGGAATTATTTTGAGCTGTTTTAAAGTTTATTGAACTTATTAAAACTTTACTTATTTTAATCTATTTTAACTAATCTTATCTTCTTTTTCTTCTAAAGAGTTTCAAATTTATTTTGTCTGTACTTATTTTAATTTATCTTATCTGAATTTATCTGTTGAACTTGTTTCGAGCCTATTTTAAATTTATTTACTGAACATAATCTGAATTGAATTTATTTTAAACTTATTTGCTGAACTTATTGTGAACTAATTTACTGAATTTATTCTGAATTTTATTTTGAATTAAACTTATCTGAATTTATTCTACAAAAAAAAATGTCGAAAAAATAAGGTCCTCCCCTCACGCAAGAATGGACTTTTCAATCTCAACTTCAAGATTAAGAAGGTAGATAGCACTTCCTAAATGCTAATACACAAATAACCCGTCATTTTAAGACAAACTAGCTTGTATCCGTGCTCTTGCACAGGTCATTTAAATTTTAAAATGTAACTTAGATATAATTAGTTCTAAAATGAAAAAAAAAAATAAGGTGATAGTCTAAATAATTAATTTTAGTTCATAATGTAAATAATGAAAAATTATTCTTCTCATAATCTTCTATTTCAATAGAAAAATTAATATATTCAATCCTTCAAAAGCACATTAGAAGGATATTATACATGAATTTGATATAGATGTTGCAAATTTTAAAAAATACATAATGTATAGCAATGATAACATGATAAAATTATACAATAAAAAATACGATATAGATAATTAAATATATACATAGAGTAAAATATTAAGGAGTAGAATTAAAATGAAACAATACACAATAACTAATACCCAAAAAGAGTAAAATATTAAAGATTTCATTATAAATTTAACTCTTATCTTCTTAAACTTTGAAACTATTTTTTTTCCTCATATCTTATATTTAAAACTCAGGAAAGTCAAAAAGACTATCATGAATATGATCCTATATTTATGTTTTCTTAATGTGATCTTATGCAAAGCTAGGGTAGGGTGTGGGCCTCAACTGCTGGTTAGAAGATTTATAACTTATGGGTTTAAGACTATTGTTTTGGATTTAGGGTTTAATGTGGTATATGAATTAATATTCATATATTTATCGAGATTTTAAATTGCTCATACTGACATGTAATTTAACACCTATACATGTTAATATATAAGATAAGCGCTTGAACTATTGGTCTTCGCAACTCTGGGGACCAAAACTTATGCATTAGAATTTCTAAAATCCTAATGTTAGAAGTTTAAAGAGCATTTTCTCTCTGTGTAATGCAACTCTATTGATCAATAGTGCAATTATATACATTGTTATATAATTTTCATGTAATATGTTTTAGTTATTTTTAATATAAAAATCCACATAATAAGTACTATAGATAACTATCATTTTCTCTTCTCTAGAAATAAAATATTTAAAATTAATTATCTCCTTTTCTTCTTTTTTTTTTTTTAAGGAAAACAATCCTATGTTATTGTTTAGAAAAAAAAAAATATGAGTTGAATAATAAAAATAAGTCATATATTGTATTACAAATGATTAATCTTAATATTTAAATATTAAAACTAATTAAAATCATCGTTTAGAATGTAGTAGTGAACTCCAAACAAATAAAATATATCTTCTAATTTTTACTATATATACTACTTATAAATTATTTTACTTTTTATTATTAGGATTCATAGATATCTTTATATAATAAATTAATTATGTAATCTTCATTTAATATATTTGAGTTTTTTTACTATAAAAATTTACAGAATAAGTACTATAGATATCTATTATTTTTTTCTTTGGAAATAAAATATTTAAAATTAATTATATCCTTTTCTTCTTTTTTTAAATTGAAAAACAATCCTATGTTATTGTCCAAAAAAAGGAATTATGAATTGAATAATAAAAGTAGTAAGTCATATCTTGTATTACAAATAATTAATCTTAATATTTAAATATTAAAACTAATTAAAATCATCATTTAGAACGTAGCAGTGAACTCGAAACAAACAAAACATGTCTACTAATTTTTACTATACATACTACTTATAAATTATTTTACTTTTTATTATTAGGATTCATAGATATGACTTATAAATGTAGCTAAAGTTTTCTATCATCCACAAAATAATTTAAACGTAGTTACTTATTCTTTTTAGGTATGAACTTCATTATTATCTTTCTAATATATGCACAAAAATTGACGTTGATGTTTTCAATGTTGAATATGGTTTGTTTTTATAATTTTGTCTGCAAAGAATATTTATTTCTAACAATATTAACGTTTTCAACTTTATATATAATTTATTAGCTGATCTTTTTCTCATAATTTAACTATATGATCTATTGGCCTATGAAAATTGATGAGATAAAAAATAGCTATGGTGGTGCAACAATGGTTCAACTAAATAAAAGGAGTTACGGAGTTGTGATGTTGAGGCAAGTATGGGATTGAAATTTTTTTTTCCCCCAAAAAAACTAAAAATAATCCAAATGGTAAGGTTTTTTTTTTTTTTTTTGGTTTCAAATAAGCCACGAAGCCAAGTACAATACAATAAGGGGGAGGGATAATCAAACCTGAGACCTAATGTACTCAGGACCTTAATAGTTAAGATTTCTATTGCACAATGATCAACGGTTTATAAGCACTATTACTTGAGATTTTAGAATTAAAGGAGAGAAGTTTTCTCAACCACTTATACATTTTTACATTTATTATATAAATATATGCACAAAAATTGATGTTGATATTTTCAATGTTGAATATGGTTTGTTTTTAGAATTTATCTGCAAACAATATTTATTTCTAAAAATGTTAACATTTTCAACTTTATATATAATTTATTGGGTGATCCTTTTTTTTAAAATTTAACTATATGACCTATTGGCCTATAAAAATTGATGAGATAAAAAATAGTTACGGTGGTGCAACAATGATTCAACTGAAGAAAGGGAGTTACGGGAGTTGTGATGTTGAGGTAAGTATGGGATTAGATTTTTTTCCCCCAAAAAACTAAAAATAATCTTAAGGGTAAGATTTTTTTGGGGGGGTCAAATGAGCCACGAAAGCAGGTACAATACAATAAGGGGGAGGGATAATCGAACCTGAGACATAATGTACTCATGACCTTAATAGCTAAGATTTTTGCTGCACAATGATCAACAGTTTATAAGCACTATTGCTTGAGATTTTTGAATTGAATGAGCGAGGTTTTCTCAACCATTTATACATCTTTACATTTATTATATAAAGATTAGGTAGATGTGAGCAGATTTTTATCATACACATTTTTCTCCACTCAAATATAAACACTAAAAGATAAAAACCGTATAATGATATCTCTTGTAACTATTTCAAACGCAAACACCCAATCATCTAAAATAATCTGAAATCTTGCCTTGCATAAATTTTAGCCATTCTTGCCATTTTCTTGGTGTCCTTTTCAATTTTCATACATGGTCTGTCCGTCTGTGGTCACACAATTCAAGTACAATTTTTTCCTAATAAATTTTTAAAATTTATGTTATAGATAATTAATAATTTACTTACACTAGTGAAGTGCGTCTACTTCTAACAATAAATTTTTAATATTTTATCAAAATAGAAAATCCCCAAAAAATAAACAAAATCAAAGCACGGCTTAGCTTGCCATGCACATGGGGTGTACACTGCCAGGTTGTGCTTGATACACCTAAAAATGAATTAAAAATAATCACACTCTCTGCCAATCAGTAGGTTAATTAAATTATAATTATATCAGCATGATCTAGAGTTATGGATTAATATTTTAATTAAGGAATTAATATTTTATTAAATGGCAATCCTGTGAGTCAAAGATGAACCAATAATTCTTGATAAGAACATCTTCAGTCATGCTTAATTAGCGTGACTGTGAGCTTAGTGAGGGGATATTATAATTTGATTAGTATGATATTATATTATCTAATGTAAAATTAGAGTAATTTTTAACCGGGGTGGTTGGGTTAGCAAAGTGGAGCTCTTGGAGTTGGAAGTTAGAGCTTAATTAAATGCTTATTCCTTTATTAAGGCTGTGGCAATAGGTAGGATTTGGGGGACATCGATTATTCTATCATGTCTGTATATACATATTAACAGCGATTATTATTAAAAAGCACGTAATAATTTATTCATGTCAACAGCTAAGCTAGTGAAAAAGAGCGATTACGAACGATATAGAGTAGTAAGGTTAGCTAAATGGCGATAAGGAGTGTGAAGAGGTACTTGTAAACAGTAAAATTGAAAGGGATGAGTGGTATTCTATCACACCGAAACTCATATGAATCAAGTTTTGTGTAGGGATTTCTAACCTGAGGTATGCTTATTGAAGGCTTCATCTTAATATACTTTCATATACTTCTCTTTGTTATATACAACTTATGAATTCAAGCGATGACTTCAAAAATTAAAAACCTTGAACAATAAAGGAGCGTGTTACTAATGCTAGATAGGGCAAGAATTATTCAAAATCAGCACAGTTTATTACCACTTAACACGTACATAACATATTGAAAACGAACTATCTTAACCAAACCTTATTACATTATATAAGACAGAGTAATTCAATAGACTAAATTTATTGATCCTAATTACACACAGAAAGCATAAATTGTTTTATGAAGAGATTAACATCTCGTACAAGTACATTGTGTGGGATTTATTTGTTTATTTGCCCATCTTATGGATTTTTGGGAAAGAAAGTGAATGATAAATTAGGTAGCGTTGGTAAAAATTTGTCTAATTTGAATTTATCTGTTTTCAAAAAAATCGGGTACGGACATAAATTTGTTATCCGAATTTTAAATCTGGATATAACATTTTTTTCATAATTCTATTATTCGAATTTAATTTTGACCCGAGTTTAACCTTGTATGGACTATCCAATTCAAAAATATCAAAAATCACATATTAATTTCTTGTCATTAATATTGTTCAATTTATAGAGCGCAAATTTGACCCAAATTTAAATTTTTACTAATGCAAGATTAGGCAAAAGTCAAAAGAGTGTGGGAGAGAGAGTATTACATACAAACTCCTCAAAAGACTAACTCCCATGTCGTGCAAAAAGTGCAGATGTTGTCCTTTATTTCACAGCAAAAACAGAGATTTCATTTTTCAACTTTACTGTGCCCCCACAACCAGACAATCTGCAAATACATATATATGTGCACTAAAAGAAAAAGAAAAAACAGTGAAAAGTCTACTGAAAAAATTTAATGCGTTTGCCGGGAGTCGAACCCGGGTCTATTGCTTGGAAGGCAATTATCCTAACCGTTGGACTACAAACGCCTGGGTGTGCTGACTTATAGTACGACAAATAATTGTGATACTTTGTTGGTGCCACAGTGCTACCGCTAAATGCTAATCTACATTCATATTTATTACTTGCATGTATAATTTCTACCAAATTTGGACAAATTAAATATACTACTTTTTAAGTTTCTTGTTGTGTAGGTTCGAAAAGGAGTTTTTATGGTATAATGTCATATAGTTTAATTTAAAGTACTGATCTTGACGTATTGATTTCATCAAAGGTATAAATTTTAAAGTAGTAATTTTGACATATTGATTTCATCCACATGTACAAACTTTCCTAAAACTTGAGAAAATTCGTGAGAATCCTTACATGACTAACTGAAAACAAGATTGGTAATGTGCTCCTCCACTGCGTGGTTAGCTAACTTCTATGTGGAGCCTATTAGAGGGTCAATAAATATGTCATTTATCTTGCCATAAAAAATATTGAGGATGTAAGTGTTTTAAACTTGTTATTTTATAATATGATAATTCTTAAAAAATAAAGTATAATTACATATCTTTCATAATTGAACCATTGTTGTCATTATTTATAGTGTTTCTTTAGAATCCTAAGATAAGAAAAGTTGATTAATTTATCTTTCTCAACTAATGACGTAACCTTTGAATCATACTTAAGAGATACTTATTAAACTAAGCATACAAATTCAAATCACATAAGGTAAACTTTTTTCTAATATTGATGCATAACTATGAATAATACATATCATAAGCTGGTACAATCGACCATTTATCCTACCCTTTTTTCTTTACCTTTTTATTTAAAAAAAAGAAAGAAAACTATCAATCAAATACTATAGGAATAGATAAATTGTTTTGTAAAAAAACTTACCATCTCATACATGATACATAATTTTGTATGATTTATTTATATATTTGCTCATCTTATGGGATTCTTGGGAAAGAAAGTGAATAAGAGATCGTGAGCTCATAAAAATTTGTCCGACCTTTAAATTGAGACATAATATTTTTTATATTTCTATTGTCTAAACCTGATTTTGACCTAAAGCTAACCTTATCCAAATTGACTGATCCAAAAAGTAAAAATTGGACATCAATTTCTTATCAAAATTTTAACATTGTTTGATTTATCTAACTCAAATTTTGTCAAGTGCTATTAGGCAAAGTCAAAAGAGCGTGGAAAATAGCGTATTACATACAGAGTTACACATTCCTCAAAAGTCTAACTCCGATGTCATGCAAATGATACGCATGTCTCCCACTTTTCCATGTGGCGAAAACACAGATTTCATTTTTCAACTTTGACCATGCCCCCAAAACATGACAATCTTCTAATAAAAATAAGTAAGATTTAAGTACTTTAAAAGGGGTAAACGGTGAAGAGTATACTGCTAGCAACAGGATGCGTTTGCCAGGAGTCGATCCCAGGTCTATTGCTTGGAAGGCAATTATCCTGACCGTTGGAGTACAAACGCTTGGAAAATGAAGTAAGACAAATATTATTAGTCAAGCACATAAACGTTTTCTGCCAAATGCATGATTTGATAATTGATACTGTCTGTTTGGTTGGGATAAAAAGAATGGGACTTGATACCTTTAGGAATCAAGTTCCCGTACCTATTGTTTGGTTTGAAAAATAAGGGTATGGGGCTTGATTCATTTAGGTATCAAATGCCTCTATTCGTTAACAACTTGATTCCCCCCACCTTGGGAGAGGTTTCAAGTTCCATACCTATGAGGAATCAAGAGACACCTCCAAACCCTAAAGAGAGGCGAAACAAACTAGAGGAGAAAGAAAGGAGGGTGACAAGGTACAAGGCGGCCCACGACCGAATGACACCGGAAACAAACATCTGACGCCGACGAACAACGCAGCGACCTACAGCCCATGTTCAGTTTTGTATTTTTCGTTGTTCTTTCTCACTCCTCCTTTCATTCTACACTTCCCTTGCAAATTTGTCCCCCCCCCCAAAATTTTCAAATTCATGAGGCTGATTGATTTTCGATCTGCTCTCCACCCCCCCAAAAACTTGATCGGCTTTCCAGCCCCCCGAAAATTAGCCCAAAATATTCACATATTTTCGGTTCCCCCTCCCCCCAAATCTCTAGTTAATATTTTCAGTCCTCCATCCGCCCAAGTTTCGAGTTGCTGAAGGTGTTGTTCCTTGTGATGTGCTTTCATGGTGGATGCTATTTTCATGCTCACAAATTCGATTTGTTGCCCCTCTCAAAATTAATGGAAATAAATATTAATGGGTTCTCAATAAAATTGGTTAAGAATTAAAATTAATTAATTAAAAAAAAGCATATAAAAGGCTTGCTATGTCAAAAGAAAATGAGTTTAGGAAAATGGTTTTTTAATACACTACATCAACTTTTTTTTTTTTTTTTAAAGACAGTTATATGAATACATTATTAAAGATCATATTTGATTCTATTCCATAACTGAACCAAATAATAGAAATTGGGTTCTGATTCCATTCCTGTTCTGAAACAAACATCTGAATTCATAAATCAAGTTCCATTTCCATTCCTTCATGTATCATTCATAATTCCGTTCCATTCCAATTATGGTGAACCAAATAGGCCCTGAGTGCTAATCTACATTCATATTTCATTACTTGCATATATAGGCCCTGTTCTTTTCACGGGTCAATCATAAAATACCCACTTCAACTAACTTTCACTATTTTAACAAAGTTCAATTTATCACATAAACAAATTCAACCAACTTCTACCCATCTCAACCCGCTTCATTCTTTTACCCACCACAATTTACATACGAAAAAAACATGCCCATAGTTTCTACAAATTTGGACAGATATATGTACTTTTGAATATTCATGTTCTGAAGCTTTGAAATGGAATTTTCTCTGGTATGATGTCATGAACTTTTAATTTTAAAGGATTAACTTCAACATATCGCGTTCATTTAATCCACAAACTTTCCTAATTTGAAAAATTTTGTGAGAACCCTAGCATGACTCATTAAAAACACACTTGATGATGTGCTCCTTTACTATGTGGTTTGTTAAATTCTACGTGGATCCTATTCGAGGGTCATAAAGATATGGTGTTCATCTTACCATAGCAGATATTGAGTATTTAAGAGCATTGAACATATTATTTTATATTATGTAATTCTTTTAAAAAACAGATAGTGTAATTATTTCTTTCATAATTGAGCAGTTGCTATTGTTATTTATATATAAGGAAATTTCATTAGAATCCTAAGCTAAATAAAGTTAATTAATTTATTTTCTCAACTAATTACATAACCTTTGAATCGTACTTAAGCTACACTTACATTAAAATAAGCATAAAAACTCAAATCACATAAGGTAACCTTTTTCAATTGTTGATGGTAAATATAAATCATACATGTCATAAGCTGATACAAGCAATTATTTATCTTTTTTTTTTCATTTACCTCTTTACCTTGTGTATTCCAAAAAAAAAAAGGAAAGAAATCTGCCAATTCAAAGTACATAAATTTTAATGGTTGTATAAATGGTTAGCTCCCTTAATTATATTCCCCAATCGCATAAGTATATTTAGGGTATGTTTCATAGAGGGGAAAATATTTTTCAGAAAAATTAAAATTCTATTTTTCATTATTTGGTGCAAAAAAAGTCAAAAAATATTTTTCATAGGAATTTCTTTTTCCACCAAATGGTGGAAAATATTTTTCAAGTGTGAGACAAAGGAAGTTGATTTTCCAAAACAACCGGCCTCATTCAATAAAATTCTTTGGTACATAGCCATATACCTGGTTATATATATACATATAAGAAGATGTGTATTATATTAAAATATATATATTTTTATCTAAGAATTTTTGAAATGCGGTACATAGGTCCTGTTTGGCAAACAACTGTTAGCTGTTAGCTGTTTGTATTAGTTGTTAGCTGTTTGAGTTAACTGTTTGTTGAAAAATTATTTGGTAAAATTAGCTGTTTCTGATAAAGTTATGAGACAAAAAGTTAATTCTTCAAAAAACTCTTCCAAAAAGCTCACGGAATTAGCTTTTTCAAATTAGCTTTTTGGACCAAAAAAGCTCTTTCACCAAATATCTAAATTAGTTTTTTTACTTGATCAAAAAGTTAATTTTGATCAAAAAATTTTTTTTGATCAAAAAACTCTTTAAAAAACTGTTTGCTAAACAGGGCCATATTCTTTTATATAGGTATGTACATAGATACGTACTTAGGTACGTAACATGGAATTACCGCTCATTCATTCACGTCTCTCCCTCAGTTAATCGCTGTCCATCTCATTCTCTCTCCTCACTCTGCGTTCTCTCCCGGGCATCGCTACAGCTTCTCCGTGTCTCTTCTCACTCCGTCTATCTCCTCAGTCCGTCTCTCTTCTCCCTCTGCGCTATCACTCGACCCTTCAACCAAGAGCTTCTTCGTCTTTCTCTTCCTTCTCTCTCTTCAGTCATGGAGGCTTCGGACCAGTGAAACCCTAACTCATCAATCTCAAGCTTGGGAATTTTGCTCATGTAAGGTTTCAAACTTCTACTTCTATTGCAGATTTGTGTATTTGATTCAATTTTTTCACCAATATGCTCAAAAATTGGAGGCCGTTTGATTCAATTGCAGGGACTTTAGGGTCTGAGTATGCGATTTTGGGGTTTGCTCAGAAATTCAGGGGTATTTGCTCAAATTAACTCAGGTAATTCACTGATTTTACCCTTTCTACTCAACTCCTCGTTAAGACCTACCTCACCATTGCATAAACCTCTGCCACCCAACAGTTCATGTAGGTTCAGTTTCGTAGAAATTGGTTTGATTGATGCTGTTTTGGGATTTTCATGATTTCATTTTGCTCTGTGTTTCATGACCTCATGATTTCACAATGATGGCTGTATGCTGTTTGAATGGCTGTATTTCATCATTTTGCTCTGTATTTCATTTTGCTCTATGTTCACTGAAAAAGACAAGCCCAGCAGCTTGCTTTGTTTTTCATCCAGAGGTTTATTATCTTGTATTGATACTTCGGACCAGCAGCTTGCTCTGCGTTATTGATACTTGTTTTTCATCCACAGCTTGCTCTATGCTCACTGAAATAGAAAGAGATACCTCTATTTGCTACTTGCTATTTGTGTCTCATTTATACATAATAGATCAGAATTGTGGCTGTTCTGTTATGTTTGATACTTGTATTGAAGCTGTTCTGTTCTGTTCTGAGGCTGTTCTATTCTGTTTGATACTTTTATTGATACTTGTATTGATAGTGATACTTTCTGTTCTGTTCTGTTTGATCTGTTCTTGATAGTGATACTTGTAGTGATTTGTTATGGGATTTTCTAGATGGATGATCAATTAGAGGAAGAAGCTTTGGTGATTGGTGCTGCGAGTGTCTTTTTAGGGGCCACGACTATTTTTTTTAAATATTATGAGAGAAAAGAAGTTGAAACCAAAATTGAAATGTCTCAAATTCCACGTCAACCTTGTATCAGTAGAGACATTGATAGAGAAAATTACATCAATAGTGTGCTATTATGTGGGGATAGACGTTGCATTGACCAAATTCGAATGAGCCCCACGGCCTTTTTTAGATTGTGTGAAGCTCTTGAAGGGAAGGGTCTTCTTCCAAGCACCGTGAATGTAAGTGTTAAAGAGCAAGTTTTGATGTTTCTGCGTCTAGTAGGCCATAATGTGAGGTTTAGGGCGATCGGAGGTAGATTTTTCCGCTCCACTTGGAGCATTCATATTTATTTTCACGCCGTTCTTCAAGCTATCCTAAAGTTGTATCCGGAGTTTGTTACCCCTCCTACTCCTCCACCCATTTGAAGATTATCAACAACTCTAGATTGTATCCATGGTTTGAGGATTGCTTAGGAGCTTTAGACGGGACTCATGTACGTGCTTCTATACCTGTTGGAGACCAAGATAGATATACGAATAGAAAAGGAGGGTCTCAAAATGTATTGGAAGCCGTATCTTTTGATGACCTAAAGTTTACATACGTGTTAGCTGGATGGGAAGGATCGGCGCATGATTCTAGAGTGTTCAATGACGCACTTGCAAGACAATTTCGAGTTCCAGAAGGTAGGAATTGATAATATTGCTCAAAATCAAAGTCACTATAAAATTTTAAGGTTCATAAAATTCGTTCCGCAATCAAAGGTAGAAAAACAAGCTTCGATTGCCGATTCAAACTGAAAGTATGCAACATTATCCAGATGATCCCAAAATGACTCCATAGTATTCGTCTAGCAGGCATCAAAGGAAAACATGCAAACCCAAGAATCATATGCATGATATGAAATATATTAAGTTTTGTGTAGTGCCCTGCCTAGAATGTGCCTATACAATCATTCTTTAATGCAACTAAGTCAAGGGTTTTGATGATTCGACACCGAAAATATGATAAATGCCAGGACAAATTAAATAAAATTTTAATAATCCAAGATAAACAAAAAATCTAAGAAATAAGTATAAATACACAGCACAACAGGGTGTATTGCAGATTTGCAGCAAACTAGCAACATAAGATAAGACTGCCTAAAATATGTCTTCAAAAATCTATTTCACCAGAAACGTACGCTTAGCGCTTTTACGTTACTTTATATAGACTAAAGCTACTCTAGGCAGAAAGTTAACACCAAAAAAGGTAAATGAGGACATTATATTTTTGAAGTATATTTCGCAAAGTACCTGCATGACTTATGATAGATCTCAAACTCTCAGCAATGTCGGATGAGAATGTGAAGTAGTCAACAACTATAGATCTGTCACCACCAGATGACTGCATAACAAAGAAGTCATAACCTTCTACAAGTGTAAACAGTAGTCACACCAAGGACATGAGCTCTAACAATCAAGCTCCATCATTAGACTGTAATATCACAATCTAAACCTGAAAAGATTTATTTTCCTTGTTTTGGTGGATACAACAACAAACTTTCATAAAGGTACTCTATGGCTAATATTTTTGGCATTGACTAATTTATCTAGATACTAATGTGGGTAACTCTCTCCCTACTAAAAGAAAGTATATATTAACTCGGGTGCAATGACCAGACATTATGAAGTTCGACTTCCTCTCCAAAAGATATTTGAATTTATGAATGCAAGCACTGTGCCAATGGACCAAGGCAGAGATACTTTTGTTTTTCTTTTTATTATACAAGTGTACTAAGCAAACATGCTGTCAATCATTGAAGAAACTATTTTATTGGACTCAGAGTAGCAATAGGGCCAAGATTCACAGGTACCCTGGAAGGAATGTATGATCCACGATCAATCTGAATGAGAAGGTGCGTATACCCTTTTACATACAGATCTTGCTTGACTTCTAGAGTATCAACTGCTCTAACAAGAGTATCAAATCGGGTGGTTCCCACAGTCACAAAGACAACTTTCATAGAGCTCACCCTGCCACCATTACTTCCCATTTAGCTGTGCCGTCTCTTGCCCCAAATAAGATCTAACTGAACTTCACAGCTGTCAAACTGTTCAAAATGTGAAGAGTTTAGCTAAAGAAGGATGGATGCAGAACTAAAAAACACAATTCTTCTATTAAGGACAGTGTTTTGAGCTGAAGGAGTCCTATTTTAAAACAACTTAAGGTCTTTCTATGTCTGTTTACCCAGTACATAGAATCATCAAAATATCAATCCGACTCAAACACTCTATTAGTCCAGAAAAGCTTTACGTAATAGCTAAATCAATTTAGAATGACACTCAAGATTCAAAATAAGACCACCGAATAGATCACAAAAATGCTTCCTTTTGCAATTGATTAATTGAATACCATTTCAATTAAAACATTGTTTTCTAACAAACAACAAATTATTTCCCTGCCCTGAATTCAGCATAATATCACATTATGCAGAAAGTAAGGTGGAAATCTCGCCCAAGTCCCAACTTATTCTATTGAATCCTGCAACCATCTGAATTCATCACTAACCATTCATATGGATTATGAACACAAGATCGAAGTTCAGTCAACAGATTAACATTCTCAACAACCCCCCCAAAAAGAAAACTGAAATTGTTAATTTAAGAGGAGAAAGGCAAGGTTGTTGGCCTTTCGATGAAATTACGGCACTACTCTTACCTTTCACTCTTACTTTCTAGTCCAATCAATAGTTGCATCTACCCCAATAAATTAATTTTAAAAAAAATAAAAGAACTTTTATCAGTTTTGGAACATAGTAGTAGCATCTCCTTTGATCCAGTAGCCCAAAATTACTCTCAAAGTTCAAATCTTCAAATTCAAAACCGATATCAAACTATCACATAATTCACCAAACATCAACAATACTGCATAGAATTTTCAATTTCTGGGAATTTATTGCACTGGTCGGCTCAAATTGATATTATTGCAGAAGCTACTGCAAGCATAAGCATTCTCAAAAATCAAATGAATCCTGACAATAAAAGAAGATGGTGTATCAATTGCTGAACTTCTTACCTTGTGATTTCACGCAAGCGAGCAACTTTTTCAATTTCAACCGATTTGAACAGAGCAGGTAGGGTTTCTCAAACAAACCTTAATTATCCGAAGCGAACAGACATAAACAATTTTCAGATGCAATTAGTTACTGAATTGAATTATCAACAAAAAACCCAAAGAGATTATTTGGTGAACTCTCTCTCTCTCTCTTCCACTCCCCAACAACCACCAAAAAAAAAAAAAATTCACGCACGTGGGTTTTTTTTTAAATTTTTTTGGGTTCTGCTGTCCTCTTTGCATGTGAGTTGGGCCTTTTTATAGGCTTCTCTATTTGCTTTGCTTTATAATGCGGGCTCGATGCGTCCAATACAAATCTCCTTTAAGTAATGGCCTTTTATGGGCTGCCCTAAATGACTTACCAACTACTACCAAGGGTGTTTAGCATACATTCCTCAATAACCAAATAAATTTGAACTAGAGTCTTTACAAATTTGTCTCTTCGAAGACATTTGATAAAGTTGGAACCAATAGAGTCTTAATAAATTTGATTTGCCAATTTGCCTTTGCACGGATGATTCATTCATTTTTTATTTTGTTTCATTTCATTGGAAGTCTACGTATTGCAACCTTAGAATTTCAAATATGCAAAAAAAATAAAAAGAAAAATCTCCTAAAGTTAACATAAGAAATTGAAATCAACATTATTGGAGGGTCGATAATAAGTCAAAGTTAGTCAACCTTTTCATTCTAAAACCCACAAGAGTAGGGTTTTTCAAAACACATAATAGCAAACAGGAATATACGAAAACTACATTAAGAGATTGTGAAATACCCAAAAGGCCCAAAAACAAAAGTAGAAATTGATTAGAATACTTATTTTTCAAGAACAAAGATCAAATCCCATGCCTATTTTTCAAAAAATTTCGTCTATAATAGAGTAGTACAAGCACAATCCATATTCAATTGAATAAATTCTTGCCCTACCAAAAGTCAATCTCAAACCCTCAATCAAACCCTAAATTGCTACAAGAGAGAGAGAAAAAGGCGGGGGGAGGGAGAGAGAGAGTTATTGGATGAGATATGAAAAACGTCGTCGGAAGAAAGCCTTGTAGCCGGAGGGTTGCCAGAAAAAAAACCTTACAGCCATGGATGCGAGGAGAGAGAGTGAGGATAGAGGCGAGGAGAGAGAGACGAGTTTCACGTATGAGGTTTTTTTGGGGGGGTATCGGGTAGAGGATTTCTAAGCTGTTTTCACAACTTTCCTCCTAATTTGGAAAGGAAAAATAAAAAATTCTTAGATACAAACGTATATATCTAGCATGGTACGTACCCTGGAGTCATGCAGTGGACGTGCGCTTGATGTGTTGTAGTATAGCTTTTTTCCCGGCAGTAGTGTATCTTTTATATTCTGCGGTGTACCATTTTCTTCCTGTAGTGTACCCTTTGTTTTCTGCAAGATATCTTTTCGTACTTGTAGTGTATCTTTTCTTGTCTGCAATATACCTTTTGTTATTTGCAATGTATATTTTTCTAATCATTGGGCTAGAAGAATTACGAAAAATACTTGTTGGATTTTGGGGGAAATGAAATAGGGGCTCAGCCTAATTATATAATATCTCTTATATAGATATATACCTGAGCATGGTGCATAGGAATGTACCTTAGAATTACTGGGAAAATTTTATGACCTAAATTACATTATTTTTCATCACATTTTTCATGTGATTTTTTTTCTTTCTAATTTTCTTCGCTCTAAATATGGAAGCAATTCTTATTTCCCAAATTTTTGTTTCTTTCCATGAAACTTTTCTTTCCAAACAAGGCCCTAAGGTCCCCCCCTGTGCAAAAAAAACCCAAAAGAAAAAAGGCATAAAAATAAAGATAAATGAAAGATGGGGGTGGCTTTATAAAAAAGTTTTTGAAGGTTTACATAAGTAAGGATGTTTAAGAGATTATTAATGATACACATGAATGTAGTCACCCATGTAATTAAGCCAAATGTCTCAGAGCAACAAGAAGTTGTAGAGTAACTAACGGTGTTTTTGGTAGAGGGGAAAATCATTTTCCCAGAAAATCATTTTCCATGGAAAATGTGTTCCCAAGGAAATTGATTTTTCACCTACATTTTCTGCTGTCTGGTAGAATGGAAAATCATTTTCTTTTCACTTCATTTTCTACTGTTTGGTAGAAGGAAAAACTATCTCCCAAGATAATAGTTTGCAACAGTTTAGTACCAATAAGCTAAGCTAATGGATAACCAATCATCTTAGTCATCAAAGATGTATTACAAAGTCATAATAATACCCAAAGAAAACCGGGGGGGGGGAGGGTGACGGGGATGAGAAATATCACTCCATTCAATTGTTCTCCTTGAATTTTTGAAGCCAAATCCTCCAAAGTTTCTTGCTTTTGGCTAGAAAGCCCTTGGCTAAGTTTTCACGCTTTACGAGGTGATCAAAAACGGTACCCAAGAACTCTTCTTCAAACCCTTCGGTTTTCATGACTTCTTGATAAACGTCGAGCTTGGATTTAGATATCTTTTGTAGAGCCAAGGCGATTTCTCCCATTTGGTTGGAGATATTTTGAAGTTCCAAATCATCGTCGCGTGTCCTCTTTCGACTCTTTCTTGATTCCAATGGCGCACTTGAAGTCGATTGTTTATCGTTGTCTTTCATAAACTCGCTATCACCATCGCCTTTCTCTTCCAAATTTATTGAATTTCCACGTGAGTGTATCTCAACATCATCAAATGACTTGGCACGGCTTCCTTGAGCAACATCCTTTCCAGCCACAACGGCCATTTCATCATACCTATCAATTTTCCTGTTAAGATATTTCTCATGAGTTGGATTCGCCTGTTAAAAGAAACAACTAATTAGCAAACCCCATTCCAAATGGGCAAGAATGCAAAGAAACTCAATTATGATCCAAACCAAAAAACCACAGAGTCCTTATGATCTCTACTTCTTTGGGATCATAGGTTTTTAAGTTGTTGTCCACAATGTCATGAAGCCTCTTTTCTCTCAACAGTTTTTTGATCTACAATTGTCATGCCAAACAAATTATCCTAAGGGCAATCATACAGTAGACAGGAAGTTCAGAAGCTCGCAATTGATTCAAAGCATTTACCTATACTGACTGACAGCAGCAGTTACCGACACTGGTTAACTTGGAAGGAAACAGGGGAAACAGGGCAACAATTTCCAGTGCATCCAAATCCAGTGCATCCAAATCCAAACCAAGAACCAGACAATCATTATAAAAGCCAACCCACTTTCTAGTAACGGTTGCCAACACATAAAACTTCAAGTTCAAGACCAATGGCAAAGTCACCAACAAAGCCACCACACTCCCACCTTGTTTCACCAATCTTTGGTATTGTAAGAATATCCTCACTTCATAATGATTAAGCAAACTTCAATGAAAACCCTAATGCTCCAAGTGCACTCTCCATACAGTAACAGTCAAATGAGTGGTCTGATTATATGCTCTAGACACTAACTGAGCTCATCAAACTGCTACAAGTGACTGAATTTTATCCAAGACCAAATACTAGATCTCTCTAAATGATCCAATGTTCAATTAACAAGTGTAAAGCCAGCAAGTCTAGCAGTCCAATTGTCCAAAGTCACAACATATTCATGATGCACAGAGTGTGGATCGCTCGCCTTGGTTTTTTTCTCAATTCCAACACTTTGCATACACATTGACTAAACCAGTGGTCCAATATGATTAATTATCATGTAGACTGTTAATTATTGTTTGAAAGCAGTGCAAATATGCCGTGACATCAACAAAATCTACAGCAACTCCAGTTCAACACATTTCTGATGCAGAAGCCAGAAAGTAATGAACTGAACAAAACAGTATCTTTCAACAATATACAAATGGTGGAGTCACTTCCCATGAATATACAGCCAAGGCATTCAGCACTGAACTAAATAACTGAACCTCAAGCAACATCACTTAAGGCAGCAAATAATGAACCTATTAGCTCAGAATCATAAACAGTGAACAGTGTTACATACCTCAGTGTATGTGTTGTACACGGTCGGTGATGCAGTGATCATCTTCAGGTTGTCATCCCACCCAAACTGGAGTCTTTATCTCTAAGTTTAGATATGACAACCCATGCATTTTTCACTGTCTTCAGATGATTGTCTATGTGCTCAGGCAAGCATTTGGCATTAAACTTCTTCGATATGGCATTTGCCGCTGAAACGTAGGAGGAAGATTTGAAAGAGTTGTTTGGTCGATTCCCCTTTTGAACTTCATTGGCCAAAAAAGTCAACAATTCATTTGACATTGGTTTCGACCACCAAATTTGAGTTCGAAATTTGAGTTTTCTTCTCTTCATTGACTTCTTTCATTTTTTGTTTTTCCATGCTATAAAAGCTGGCAATAATAAGATTAGCTAACATAAGAAACTTATGGCAGAACATAGGTACAACTCAGACATCCAGAACATGTCAACAACAAAAACACCATTCTGCTACACTGTTTCACCTGAATGTAGGTACACCTGAATGTAAGTACATGTCAACAACTCAGGCATCCAGAACGTAGGTACACCTGAATGTAAGTACAGCTGAATGTACTACTCAGGCATCCAGAACATGTCAACAACAACTCAGGCATCCAGAACATAGGTACACCTAAATGTAAGTACATGAAATCACATTTGCTAGGAAACTCCATCCAGAACAGGGAAGACAACTTATATTTTAATCAACAAAAACTGCATCCCGAACATAGAGTCATATAATTACATATAGAACTTTCTCATAACTAGGAAACTCCACGAGCTTGATAGTCTTGCCACATCGCATTTGCTATAGCATCCCTTTTTGTTTTCCAAGCTTGATTATCTTCTCTCTCTTCTCTTTGTGACATTCTTTGTCTCTGAGTATTAGACGAGAATAGGCATGGGATATATACATACCATGCTAGATATACTATATGACTCCAAGGTGAGTATCATGTTAGATATATATATTTGTATCTAAGAATTTTTCCATTTTCCTTTCAAAATTAGGAGGAAAGTTGTGAAAACAACTTGGAAATCTTCTGCCCGATACCCCCCAAAAAAACCTTAGACGTGAAACTCGTCTCTGTCTCCTTGCCTCTATCCTCACTCTCTCTCCTCGCATCCATGGCTGCAAGGCTTTTTTCTGGCAACCCTCCAGCAAGAGGGCTTTCTTCCGGCGACATTTTTCATATCTCATCCAGTAACTCTCTCTCTCCCCCCCCCTTCTCTCTCTTGTAGCGATTTAGGGTTGGATTGAGGATTTGAGATTGACTTTTGATGGGGCAAGAATTGATTCAATTGAATATGGATTGTGATTGTACTACTCTATTATAGACGAAATTTTTGGAAAAATAAGCATGGGATTTGATATTTGTTCTTGAGAAATAGGTATTCTAATCAATTTCTACTTTTATTTTTGGGGCCTTTTGGGTATTTCACAATCTCTTAATGTAGTTTTGGTGTATTTGTGTTTGCTATTATGTGTTTTGAAAAACCCTAGTCTTGTGGGTTTTAGAATGAAAAAGGTAGAATAACTTTGACTCATTATTGACCCTCCAATAATGCTGATTTCAATTTCTTATGTTAACTTTAGAAGATTTTCCTTTTTATTTTTTTTTTGCATATTTCAAATTCTAACGTTGTAATACATAGACTTCCAATGAAACGAAACAAAATAAAAAATGAATAAATCATCCAAGCAAAAGGCAAATTGGCAAATCAAATTTATTAAGACTCTAATCGTTCCAACTTTATTAGATGTCTTCGAAGAGACAAATCTGTAAGGACTCTATTTCAAATTTATTTGGTTATTGAGGAATGTATGCTAAACACTCTTGGTAGTAGTTGGTGAGTTATTTACAGCAGCCCATAAAAGGCCATTACTTAAAGGAGATCTGTATTGGGCTCATCGAGCCCGCATTGTAAAGCAAAGCAAATAGAGAAGCCCATAAAAAGGCCTAACTCACATGGAAAGAGGACAACAGAACCTAAAAAAATTTTTAAAAAAACCCACATGCGTGAATTTTTTTTTTTTTTTTGGTTGGGGAGTGGAAGAGAGAGAGAGAGAGTTCACCAAATAATCTCTTTGGGTTTGTTGTTGATAATTCAATTCAGTAACTAATTGTATCTGGAAATTGTTTGTATCTGTTCGCTTCGAATAATTAGGGTTTGTTTGAGAAACCCTACCTGCTCTGTTTGAATCGGTTGAAATTGAAGAAGTTGCTTGCTTGTGTGAAATCACAGGGTAAGAAATTCAGCAATTGATGCACCATCTTCTTTTATTGTCAGGATTCATTTGATTTTTTGAGAATGCTTATGCTTGCATTAGCTTCTGCAATAATATCAATTTGAGTCGACCGGTGCAATAAATTCTCAAAAATTGAAAATTCTATGCAGTATTGTTGATGTTTGGTGAATATGTGTTAGTTTGGTATCGATTTTGAATTTGAAGATTTGAGCCTTGAGAGTAATTTTGGGCAATTGGATCAAAGGAGATGCTACTATTATGTTTAAAAACTGATGAAAGTTCGGCCATTTTTTTTTAAAAAAATTAATTTATTGGGGTAGATGCAATTATTGATTGGACTAGAAAGTAAGAGTGAAAGGTAAGAGTAGTGTCGTAATTTTATCGAAAGGCCAACAACCTTGCCTTTCTCCTCTTAAATTAACAATTTCAGTTTTTTTTGGGGTTGTGGAGAATGTTAATCTGTTGACTGAGCTTCGATCTTGTGTTCATAATCCATATGAATGGTTAGTGATGAATTCAGATGGTTGTAGGATTCAATAGAACAACTTGGGACTTGGGCGAGATTTCCATTTTGCTTTCTGCATGATGTGATATTATGCTGAATTTAGGGCAGTGAAATAATTTGTTGTTTGTTAGAAAACAATGTTTTAATTGAAATGGTATTCAGTTAATCAATTCCAAAAGGAAGCATTTTTGTGAACTATTCGGTGGTTTTATTTTGAGTCTTGAGTGTCATTCTAAATTGATTTAGCTATTACGTAAAGCTTTTCTGGACTGATAAAGTGTTTTGAGTCTGACTGACATTTTGATGATTCTATATACCGAGTAAAAAGACATAGAAAGACCTTAAGTTGTTTTAAAGGAGGACTCCTTTAGCCAAAACACTATCCTTAATAGAAGAGTTGTGTTTTTCAATTCTGTATTCAAACTTCTTTAGCTAAACTCTTCACATTTTGAACAGTTTGACAGCTGTGAAGTTCAGTTAGGTTTTATTTGAGGCAAGAGACGGCACAACTAAATGGGAAGTAATGGTGACGGGGTGAGCTCTAAGAAAGTTGTCTTTGTGACTGTGGGAACTACCCTGTTTGATGCTCTTGTTAGAGCTGTTGATATTCTAGAAGTCAAGCAAGATCTATATGCAAAAGGGTATACGCACCTTCTCATTCAGATTGGTCGTGGATCATACATTCCTTCCAGGGTAGGCCCCGTTGCTACTCTGAGTCTAACAAAGTAGTTTCTTCAATGATTGACAGCATGCCTGCTTAGTACACTTGTATAATACAAAGAAAAACAAAAGTCTCTTTGCTTTGATCCATTGGCACAGTGCTTGCATTCATGAATTCAAATATCTTTTGGAGAGGAAGTCGAACTTCATAATGTCTGCTCAATGCACCCGAGCTACTATATACTTTCTTTTAGTAAGCAGAGAGTTACCTACATTAGTGTCTAGATAAATTCCTCAATGCTAAAGATATTAGTCACAGAGTACCTTTATGAAGGTTTGTTGTTGTATGCACTGAAACAAAGGAAATAAATCTTTTTAGGTTTAGATTGAGAAATTACAGTCTCATGATAGCTTGATTGTTAGAGCTCATGTCCTTGGTGTGACTACTGTTTACACTTGTAGAAGGTTATGACTTATTTGTTATGCAGTCCTCTGGTGGTGATGGATCCATAGCTGTTGACTACTTCACATTCTCATCAAGCATTGCTGAGAGTTTGAGATCAGCTTCTCTTGTCATAAGTCATGCAGGTACTTTGCGGAATATACTTCAAAAAATATAATGTTCTCATTTAGCTTTGCTCCTCATTTACTTGTTGTGCTGTGCATTTATACTTATTTATTAGATTTTTTGTTTGTCTTGGATTATTAAAATTTTATTTAATTTGTCCTGGCACTTATCATGTTTTCGGTGCCGACTCATCAAAGCTCTGGACTTAGTTGCACCAGAGAGTGGTTGTATAGGCACATTCTAGGAGGGTACTGCACATAACTTAATATATTTCATATCATGCATATGACTCTTGGGTTTGCATGTTTTCCTTTGATGTCTGCTAGACGAATACTATGGAGTCATTTTGGGATCATTTGTATAGTGTTGCATACTTTCAGTGTTTTAATTGGCAATCAAAGCTTATTTTTTTACCTTTGATTGCGGAACGAATTTTATGAACCTTAAAATTTTATAGTGACTTTGATTTTGAGCAAGGTGTTTCTTTTGTAAACAGTTGCATGGCTGGAGTCATCTGCATTCACCTCCAGCCATGAAAGAAGGTCCATGTCAATGGTCCTGTGCTAGTCTTGCTCGTTCGTTGTTCTCAAATTTCTCTTCATTCAAGAGTTACTGCATTACAGACTGATGCGTCAGTGACAACAAATTATGTTCTTCTTCAACGGGCCTATATTGCTGCTTTATTAGTTTTTTCGTTCTAGAGTTATGCACTGACTTGCAGTCTGAGCTTCTTATCTGATTATCCCCATCAATTATTGATGTCATACTCAATTCAAAGGTCTTTTGTTCAACCTCCTGTAGTCTGTAGCTTATTGACCATCTCTATGAGATTTGAGGGAATGCACTTGGATCTCAGTAAGAATGGCAGTACTCAATCCTCAAGACGCAAATAGTCAGCCCCCTTCCCCCCCCCCCCCCCCCAAAAACAAAAAAAAAGAACTGATTTCTGCGGATTCCTTTTCTAGTTTTCCCTCCAAAATTCGCCCCAAAAAAAGAACCCCTCCCCCCCCCAAAAAGGAAAGAGGATACAACTTAGTAACTGCAGAAAGTGTCTGTAAGAGTCCATCTATCCATTTTCGTTAGTTACAGCTTGATTCTGTAGCTGAGATACATCATGAAGCAAGCTCATGCATACATCCTTGGCTGCTTTGCAGGGTCGGGCAGCATATTTGAAACATTACGTTTGCGCAAGCCATTGATTGTTGTAGTGAATGAGGATCTGATGGACAACCATCAAGTGGAATTGGCTGAAGAATTGGCAGAGAGGAAGCACTTATTTTGTGCACGCCCTCAAACACTTCACCAGACTATCGTGAGTATGAATCTGGATTCTCTTCTCCCATATCCTCCTGGAGATGCAAAACCGGTTGCAAAACTTATGAACAGGTTCCTGGGATTCCCAGAAGATTAACAGAACTTCACAACGCACCGAGTCCTTAAAGACACATATGTTATTCCTCATGTTGAATCACAAAAAGTTGTCCTTGTTAACATAAGAGTAAAAATAGAAGGGGGGGGGGGGGTTTAGCGTGTTCAGCTAAGTTGTACTATTAGTGTTTGGTTACAAAGAGGATTGAAAATTGAAAGAGTGATTAGCTTCAAGATGGCAGTTTTGAGAATTTGATATTTTCAATTATTGGATTGGACAAGTGATGCCCTTGAAAAGCTGTGACATATTACATGTCTTGCAACTTTCCAATACTGTTTCCCATGTGAGCAGATGTCTTACATATGCATTGTGTTGTTGAACCTGTAATACGAAGGCTAATGTTGCTATTTTTGGGGTAGTTTTCAGGATGAATGAGACTTCATCACTTCTTTAATTCAACATTCCTCTACAGTTTCCAGACCAAAAGAAATATAATGGTGCTTGTGATCATCATATTGTGAAGAACATAAGTGCAATTTTTAATGTAATATGTTCATTTCTTTGCAGGTACCTGTAGTGGTCAAATTAGATATTGCAATCTACCAATGGCTAATTCCCAACTACAAATCGTCTGAAAGAGGTCTTTGCAAATAAAACAATAGTGCATGTCTGGTGCCAGAAAGACCCGTTACTGGTGGTTTTCGTGTCACTCCATTTACCATCACTCCATCAGTCAATTATGTAGTCACAAAATGTCTTAATTGGAAAACTGCACTCTCACAGGCCGCTGATAGTAGCATCATTTGTATTTTTGCTACGAAATCCTGGCTTCAAATCAAGGAGTTAGTAAAGTCAAGTTGCAGTGGTTGTTCGGAGATGTTCACATGTGTGCTCGATAAAATTTGTTGTTTCAGTAGTGGTTAACTATTTTAGTAACTATCAATAATCAAGTAGTATTATTTAGGGGTTAACTTTTCAATTGGTCATTTAAAGTAACAACATTCGGTAAATTCAAATCTTTAAATATCATATTTTTGTAAAAATGACTTAAAAATGTATAAGAGATGAAGTTTTTGTCTCTAACAAAGGATAAATTTGGAACTATAACTAAAACCAGGCGGTGATTTTCAAAAAGCTACTTCTCATAGCTTTTCTAAAACACAATCTAAACCTCTAACGATTATATTAACCACCATGTTTCTTAAACACTTAAAATTATAATCACATGATCAAATTAAACCGCCTATCTCTATTGAAACGACTGTTATCGAACATGCCTGGTAGCAATGGTTACAAAAGTGTGACATTGAAGCATAATTTGTTGCCGGCCTTGCTGTTCACGCCTGAGACTTCCACAGTTGAGGCAACAAGCTCATTTGATAAGATAAATGTTCGACTGCTGCATTTACTCAAATTTGTAGGGGCTTACAAAATTTTAAAGATAACTGACATTGAAAAACTGATAACAAAAACAAATGACCTAAATTTGAGGATCGAAGGTTTTGCAACCCTAATTTCATGTAGTCCACTGTTGAGCGAAAAGGAAGTTTCAATTAAGTAAGCAGTTGATAGGCGATAATTTTGCTTATTTTGTTCAATGCTCTATAAGTTTCTATTACAATTCTGCTAAAATTCTTACCTCCTGTAATGTGTCGTTGAAAGGGAAGTTTTCTGGACTTTTACAATTGTATTTGTATTGTATGTCTTACTATTGACTTCTAAAAAGCTATGAATCTTAGTCCGTTTTCCCCCCTTTTTCTTAAAATTAGATCCAAATAGGGACAACACTGTATAGTAAACCCCGATATTATAGATTCAATGATGTGATGCGATTTGAAGCAAATAGCTTTATATTTTTGGAAAGATAACCTGAAAATAGAAGATGAGTTTAAAAAAGTAAAAAAAATTACCATGTATAATAATGGGTCAACTATCTTATAATTTGTAAAATGGGAGAGAGGGTGTTGTAAGAGCCTAATAGGAGGTGTAGCATGTATTTGATTGAGCCAGCTAAATTACAGTTCAGAAAAGATGTGAATGCTACATCACATGTGTACAGAACCGTTGTTCAACCATACATTAGTTTTGTCCAAATATTAAACTTGACGCTGCTGTTTGATTTGAAGAGAATATATTAATAGGAGGCGAATATTTATCTCTCACTGTCAAGTGTCAACTTATTGGGAACATTATTATAGTTGGGCTAGCCTTTCATTCATCTCAATATTTACTCACTGCTTAAATTAAAAAAAAAAGAAAATGCTATCCTCAGTCTCATGCCCATGATTTTGCTTAAATAATACAAATTACACCATTCAAAAGAGAAAGTTGGCTACCACTTTCTTTCTTTTTTTTTTTTAATAAATCTTGTATGAGACTGTCTCACATAAGTCATATTATGAAAGATACATTATTATGATGACTATTAATAATTAATTAGGGTGACTACTAGTTCATTTAGGGATTATTATTATTACAATCATCCTTAAATGAACCATTAGTACCTATGAATTGAAAAGTCATTTTACAACATATTATTAGTGACCACATAACCGCAAAAAAGTCACTTCTAAAAGAGTCCGTCTCACAATAACCCTTATGTAAGATGGTCTCACTCAACAATTTATGTTCTACAAATGTTTATATATATATGATGATAACTAAAAATAATAATTAGACAAAAATTCAAAAAGGGAGAGAATATCTTAGCATGGAGCTTTCATAACTTTTTTGTCCAATTTATGAATGGCACCACACTTAAATAAATGACAATACACATCATATTGATAGCACCGTTATTAAGTTTTTGTAATGAAGAAATTTAAATTCAAAGGTGGTCATTCAAAATTCGAATTGAATTAAATCCGCATATGTTAGTAGTTAGATGAATTTTAATATTATAAGAAACAGTTGTCATAACTACAGAGTTTATTCATCAATAGTTTAATTTTATTTGTTTATTTACTTATTTACTTGCTTGTTTATTTTGAAGATGCTTTTTTTTGGTTTTTTTGGGGGGGGGGGTTCAAACTTCAAAGTTGGTCTTATTGAATTCTCATTCTTCATGATTTTTAGTGAGAGAAGTCAAGAATGAAAACAAATAATGAGTGCAGGCTTCTCCCCACCAAAGTTCAGATTTTTTTTTAAAAAAAAAAGACAAGAAAAAGCGAGCCAAATTTTAAGTCTCTATCTGAAGGCAATCTAACGGACCACTATATATCTAAGGAAGAAGAGTAATGTCAAAGCTCGAGTCGACTTCAGGACCATTAATCCACACAATTTCCTCACACAAAAATAAGGAAATTGATTCTCCTACGATTGAATCCGACGTGGTAGATGAAGGTGATGACAATCCAAAATCACCTCGTCGGCCCACCAAAGTTATGGTTGGCCTTGGAGTGGGAGGGGAAATAGAGGTAATCACGGGAAGAATGAGAATGCCTCTGCTAGTGCCTGTGCCAAGCTAGACAGCTACCTTTTGTTTTGTATGTCCTTGAATTCCTAGTTCCTTAGATGATGCTAATGCTACTTATGAATTTATTACACTTTCAAATTTATAAAAAAGGGGGGAAAAAAAAGAAAAGTAAAATGATGCTTAGTCAAAAGGGAAGGACATCAATTCCTTAGCTTCCATGGCATTCTCCTCTGCCCTAGAGACAAGTAAAAATTAAAAAAAAAATAAAAAAAATCAGTGTTTCACTTTTGGAAATACCAAAGGACAAACCCCAAGAGAGCGGTGTAATCTAGTAGTGGTCACTTTCCATCAATGAAGTAGAGGATCTAAATTTCACTAGAAAATCTTTTGTTGTCAATTGTCATCACTTATTTTTACCTCCAATACCTAATAGGCATGACTTATACTTAGAAAATTGTTCATACACATTAACAAAATGTAAGAATGTATCTATTGTTATAAAAAAACCATTTAACTTTTTGTATGAATAAATGCTGGTGAAAGTACATAACTTCAATACTACACATCATTCTCAAAAAAGGTTGGCAACGATTGAGTTATTACAAAGCAATCTTTGTCAAAAATTTTAGCAATTCATTCAAAGTTCCACTTTAATAATGCTATATTTTCCAAAACCATATCAGGCTAATTTTTTGCCCACACTCATAAAACATTGTCTGAAATGAACCCTCAAAAAGAAAGGGGGGGGGGGAGGCAAAGCAATCTATGTCAAAATTTTAGCAATTCACTAAATGTTCAAATTCAATGATACCATACTTCTCCACCATATCGAACTAAAATTTTTTTCCATACTCACAAAACATTATCTTAGAAGAATCCTTGAAAAAGAGGGGGTGGGGGAGGAAGGTTAGCCCCATTCAATGCAATTTTCAAACAGCATTGATTTAAAATTTAATAAATGGATGGCAATCAAATTGTTACCAGTACCAACAATAACATTGTTATCAAAGTTATTTTGGGGACTTTCGCCCCTCCAGCAAAGAATATTATAGGCATGTATTTACATTCATAACTACAAGTTCTGAATTCATCATAGCTGACCCGTAGTCTTGATGAGCATTCAGTGCATTTGGAAAGGTACCTTTGGCAATTGGCATCTTTTTCAAAAACAAGAAAATCAGGCAAGGCACAAAATACAAGAGAAAAATCACAAATTTTCCACTTGACCAAAGGCTGTTGGGACCCAGCACCTGCGAGTCAACACTCAACATCAAGGTTACCTTCTTCAAGGCAACTTAATATAGAAACTAACCATAAGAGACTGACATTACATTACATAGATAATGCTTTGCCATTCTTAATTAAGGCGAAACATCTAGCTGTTTAACTCAATGATTGGTTGCTCCTCCCTTAATTTAATGGCGCAATAATGTATATCATACACCTACAAGTGTGTACTTTCACTTGCCACACACACACACACATATATATATTCCTAGCATGTGTTTGTTATATATATAATTTTCAATATGTGGCGCTGACGTGGCTTGTAAGAATATGTAATCCTAGGAGCATAATATATGCTTTGGGAAGGTGCTTTTCTTCCATTAGCATTTAGTAAGTTCTATAAAGCAATCATAGGGGGCATGCGCAAAAATTATGTAAAATCTAATCGACAAAATGAAAAATAACTTGATGAGCCACTTGATAACAAACATTTCACATCTAATATAAATATACTATTACTCGAGTTTTACAAAAGCTATTACTTTGTGGGTTCATATTTGGGACAAAAGTTGCATACATCTTGACATCTTCAAACTTTTTATCTTCCCACTGTCCCACAACGAAGTCTGCACCAAATCATTATCATGGCCACTATATGAGGAATCATTGTATCCATAATGGGTCGTTACTGCATAATTAATCTAATGCATATAAATTTCTAATTTACTGATAAGTAGCTCTTACAAAATAGAACAAGAAAAATGGAGGATAATGGAGAAGAAAGATACTTAAGGCTCAATGAGATTGGGAGTATTGAGTTAAACAAGTTGAGGGGATTGGATATACGAGCTATAGAGGTAGTGGAGCAAAATCTCTTAATTCCCTTTCGACGGAAAAGACAGCCTATTCCTAGAACAAATCTAGAATAACAGACGAACAAAGAAAAGAGGCATCCCTTTGTTAGTGTTCACGGGAAGAGTGAGGCTAGAGACAGATAGAGAGTTGAAATCATGTGCCCTATACTAGTAGGGTGACCTCCTAGGATGGGTAACTCACAAGTATGCAACACCTCCCCACCTTTTCCCCCAACCCCATCTCTTCTCACCAAGTCTACCCCCCCCCCTTCGCTCGAACTTCTTGATTTCTGTGCTTTCAGTACAGACTAGATACTTTCCACTAGTATCTGTTTCTCTGTCCTTAACTTTCTTACTAGCCTTCTATTTTTGTACTTCTATTGGAACCATGGAAACTAGTCTACACACTATGGACTCCTCTTGCAATGCAGCAACAAACCATTGGGGAAACAACTCCCATTTCCATGATTCACCATCCTATGCTCATAATCATGATAATCTTCATCATGGGACTCTTTCTCTTACTTCCATTCTCCTGATTGTCATACCTATCATCTTAGTCATTCTCCTTGCATCAGTTATAATCCTCATAATCCTTCTACGACGACAGAAATCTGCAAAATGCAACAGCTTGAGCAGGAACAGCACCAATATTGATGACAGTTCCAAGTTTGATTCTCACACCACAATCAATTTCACTGGAAGTCCAGGTAAATGTTGACTTTTGATTTTAAATGTGCTCAGCTTTAAATTACAGCAGACTACAACCAAATGCCTCATTAAAGTGTCCTTTATTTCTATGCGCAGTGCCATTACAATTGAAGGACCCCCCCCCCAAAAAAAAAGAAAAGATTTGCACACCTACATGAAATTCAGGGGCATTGAGTGGTTTCATACAGACATACGATTGTCCTATAGTTCAACATGTAGTTCTTTTTGAGATTTTCTTCACTATTTTCTCCTTTTCAATTAGACAGCATAATCAAAGACTTCTTCAGTTCGAGTTAAAATCTGGTCAAGTATCTGCATATTGATGTGAGCAATGGATATTGAATTGAACAGAGGTAAAGAACGGGTGCATTTCAGGTGGGAGCTCAAGGCGAACATCACAGTGTAGATTCAGGGGAGTACAAGTGTTCACCTACAAGGAACTGGAAATGGCTACTAACAATTTCAGCAAGGCAAATGTGGTAGGGCATGGTGCATCCGGGGTGGTGTACAGAGGAGTCCTAAGTGATGGAACTGTGGCTGCAATTAAGATGGTCCATAGGGATGGCAAGCAAGGGGAGCGGGCTTTTAGGATAGAGGTAAGTGTAAGAGTGCTGCCTCATTTAATTATTTTGTTCTTTTCTATCATCTTTATTCCTTCACGACATAAAATATCATTGATGTTTTTGGGGTTTGTTTTCTCCCACAAAAAGGAATGGAAATTATATGGAAGGAACAATTTGCATTCAGAAGGACAGACTCAATAGAATGTTTTACAAATTGTTATGCACTCATTACATGTGTTTTTTGTGGTCTCTAAAATGCATGCTCAGCCAGCTCTTATATGTTTTTAGTTTTTAACCTTTTCAAAGAATAATAGCACAAACTTCTACGTCATTACTTCCAGCTGCGACTATTTTCCCCCTTCACTTCAAGGAAATGTCAAGCCCAATTGAATCAATATGTAATAAAAACAAGCAATGAATCGGAAAATCGAAATAGAATATTCTTCATGTCAAATGCTCAAACCAGTACATCCTGAAGAAAGTTACCGTCAAGTAATGGTAAATTTGAAACCTGAAAGCTCAAAAATGATATTAATGATGGGACATAGGACTAGATTAATTGATGTTTCTCTAAACAAGACTATAACAGGAATGACATCTTGGCAATAGCAAGGGAAAATTGGGAATAGGTGGATCATATGCCATCAATATGACAACTTAGAATGTGTTGGGAAACAAGAACTTTAAGTTCCAAACTCTATTGAGCTATAAGAAAATTTTCTATTTAATTGATGTCCCCATTCTAACTTTAGGAAGGTAAAGATAGTAGCTAGGGCGTTTGACTTTGCCACATCTTACTTTGGCTTCTTCCTCTCAACTTGAGTAAACCTCATTAAACAACTAGATTCTTCATTACCGAAGTGTCAATACTTGTATCCATATGGATACACATTTATGAAGGCTGTTCAACTTTCCACATTGGTGAGACTTGAGAGAAATATGATAAAACTAAGCTATTGCTTCTCTCATCTTGGGCAGGTGGATCTATTGAGCCGCCTAAATTCTCCTTACCTAGTAGAGCTACTAGGCTACTGTGCAGACCAAGATCACAGGCTCCTAATTTTTGAATTTATCCCCAATGGTAGTCTCCAGCAGCACCTCCACTCCCCTCATATCTATCCTCAGCCATTGGATTGGGGCACGCGGCTAAGGATAGCCCTTGATTGTGCCCGAGCCTTGGAGTTCCTCCATGAGCATATAACCCCATCAATAATCCACAGGGACTTCAAATGCAGCAACATCCTCTTGGACCACAGATTCAGAGCTAAGGTGTCCGACTTTGGTTTGGCCAAGATGGGGTCTGACAAGATCAACGGTCAGATTTCGACTCGCGTCCTGGGGACCACTGGGTACCTGGCTCCAGAGTAAGTGGCCATTTCTCCCCCTCCTCAAGCATCCCTCTCACAACTGTATCACTGAAAACTACCAATCAGCAATAATGCAATGTGGTCCAAGTAAACCCTAACAAACATTTTTCCTCATTGCTGTTCTGTTCTATCATGGATTTTCCCTCTCTTACGCATTGTGGTTGTGTAGGTATGTTTCAACAGGCAAGCTTACAACAAAGTCGGATGTCTACAGCTTTGGAGTGGTTCTTTTACAGCTCATAACAGGCCGGGTACCAGTTGATACAAGGCGGCCACCAGGAGAACACGTTCTTGTCTCTTGGGTTAGTAATAACTGGCAATAATCAATCTTTGCCACAGAATGTCAACTTCATATAACTTAGTTAGATTACTGTTTAATTATTCAAAGTATTCAAACATGGATTGAGACAGCATTCACAGCATTAGTAGCGTAAAACTTCCGACACCAGTTAGCAAATAAAAGTCACATTAGTTTCCATTTTTGTTCACACTGGAATAGAACACTACAATTCACTATGTCCTCTCCTTCTTTCGTTGTGATGTAGAAAACAGTCAAAGTGCAAGGGAAAAGAGCCTCCATATGTTTCAATGCACGGGAATGTGAACAACGCAGCATAAATTTAGACAACATCCCCCCCCCCCAAAAAAAAAAAATCCCTGCTCTGCCCTGTACCAGTTGGGACTAGTGTGGTGGCTTGGTTCATTGATTGTCTACTTCAGTGGAGTGAACAAAAAAGGAATGTTAGAATAACAGAAAATAATAAATCATATGTCTTCATTGGGGTCATTTACCTAACTTTCCTTGATAGGGAACATAAGAATAGGCAGTAGCAGTGAATTTCCTCATTTGATAGCTGGGCTATTTTAATATATTTGTTAAAGCAGAAATGCTAACAATTCTCCAACTTTCAGGCTCTCCCAAGATTAACCCACAGGGAAAAGGTCATGGAAATGGTCGACCCAACTTTAAAAGGACAATACTCCCAGAAAGATGTTGTTCAGGTTAGGGAGCATCTATCATGCTTCTTGCTGTCATAAGAGTACAAGGAATCAAAACTGATGTTAATCCGTCATTTTCTACAGATTGCTGCCATTGCGGCCGTTTGTGTGCAAGCAGAACCAGATTACAGGCCTTTAATGACAGACGTGGTGCAGTCGTTAATCCCTTTGGTTAAAAACCTCTCTTCTGCTCCATCTACTTCATCTAGATTCCTGTCTACTATGGTCAGTCCAAGGTCTCAAAGGTCTTCTTTCTCATTACATTAAAGGAGATCTCAACTATTACCCAACCCCTGGAAACCCAGCAAATGCCATGTTCTTCTTTGCCAAAACACAACTGCAGTTGATTACCTTGCTGGATTTCTCTGAGAGTTAAACTTATCTCATCAACCATTTATAGAAATCGCATGACAATGCTTGATTGAAGCCAAAACCAACATCAAATTGTGAACCAAATGAAATTGCAAAGTGAATTAAGAAGAGTAGCAGAGATCAGGAAACAGACAGGCAGATCAACAACAGAAGCACA
This sequence comes from Carnegiea gigantea, assembly GCA_029747015.1. Taxonomy (NCBI): domain Eukaryota; kingdom Viridiplantae; phylum Streptophyta; class Magnoliopsida; order Caryophyllales; family Cactaceae; genus Carnegiea; species Carnegiea gigantea. Next base: position 1,829 of record JAKOGI010001553.1, on the reverse strand, counting down.
GATATATGCATCAGAAATGGTGTATGAATTTGCACACACAAAGGTAGATCAACAACAGGAATTCAGATATTGCATCAGAAAAGTTATCTGAAATTGCACACACCTGGAAATCGGACTTAGCCATCAAGAATCAAGTTTAACATCTGATATCTTCATGGTAATTACAATAGTTGCGCATTACTGTTCTGTAAGCTGCTCAAGTATAGAACACTGCTGTAAAATTGGTATGTCCCAGATTTAGCATTGTTTATCTGGTGCTATCGCAGTTGTATGAGACTTCAGTTGGTTTCCCAATTTGATTAATGTACCTGCAAGCACTAAGGATCACAATGATAGTAAAAATACATACACATTCTCTTTTGCATTTCCAACCAGTGCAAGCAGTAAACATGGGCATCAATCCAAAAATCCAAAGAGCCCAAGTTAAACTAAATTAGTGGAAGTCAATAATGAACCAAATTCCCGTACCATGATCCTGTATTGAGCGGTCAAAGATATTGGTTCTGGTCACTGTAGAAAGGATTGTAACAAATAGCATGATGTTACGTCACAAGGAATTTTCTAGGCTGCATATATGCCCTTCCAATGTCATTGAGTATAATATCCTCATCAAAAAAAGATGTCACTGAGCCGGGTACATGCAAGGTATACATCTAAACAAAGACATTTAATCTAGTAAGAACTAAGACATGATTTACATGCAGTTAAAGTCGGATGTCAAAATCCAAACTACAGTAATATGATGTGGCATGAAAAAACATTACCAAAAAAAAAAGAAAAAAGAAAAATTGGTTATCCTCTTCAATTCGATGAGAAGGTGGGCCTCATATAAGGCTGTCGACATCTTATCTACCAATCATTTCCCCCACTGTAAATCAGACCTGCATGATGACCTCCAACCTGTGTCCTCCATTGGAAGCTGCGAGAGAACATGATCTCAGTCTGTCAACAAAACCATAAATCTGAGCAGTGAAAAGGCGGAGCAGATAGCATGTACAAAGGGGCACGTGCCTTTCCAAAATCTGTAAAGCTATCATGCGTTGGTACAGCCTGAAATGCGGGTGCAAAACCAAAGAAGAAGAAAGCTGCCATAGAAGACAGACCACCATGAAGATACAATCCCTCAATGATTCCCTTTCCACATTTCTCCTTTCAGGGAAATAACAGAATCTATCATTACAAAGAACTAGCAACTCACAGGGAAAGGAAGGACAAAGGAGTTTATCAAGAAGGAGATCTATTATTCTTGTCGAATCCAACTAAATACCCAAAGTCCTACTTAGGCAAGCTATGGCAGTGGCAATTCTATGCATCCTTAACCCTCGAGTGCATAAAATCGTTCCTCTTTCATATCTAGATTCAGAAACCATCCATTTCACACAACCTGTATGGGCCATATGGCCAAAAAGCAAAGGATGCTTAGTGAGCCATTTCACTTCCGTCCATTAGAATCTAAATTATAATCTAATGTTGGAAAGTGATAACAACCTTCTTAGCTGCCTAAAAAGTAGATTTAAGACCTGCCATTCTCGCAGAAACAATATTATTGAGAGGGGGAAGGGTGGACGAAGAAAAAGAGAAAATGAGGTGAAGTTCAGGAAAGGCAAAGATGCGAAGCACAAAAGAAATAAAGTTACTAGACCACCACACAAATTATCTTCGAAAATTTTCTGTTGAATGATATTTAGGTTAGTCAGGCCGTGGATTGGCAATAGCTTGGCATAAAGTTAAATGTGATCGACAAACCAGTTCAACCAATCGCGATCATTAATTCTCCTTTTTTTTCTTTTATTGTTTTCTTTTTCCTTCTTTTTGGGGGGGGGGGGGGG
>JAKOGI010001552.1:207500-217038 GCA_029747015.1 Carnegiea gigantea | reverse complement strand
CTATTTCGACTAAGTGTTTTAGTTACTGGATTTACAAATCTGAGTTTGAATTATTTGTCAACAAGGGTAATAAGTCTATTGTGTGCGTTCCTAACGATTAATTTCATTAAAAGAGATAACTATTTGATTTATGTTATTAATGACGTTACTTATTTATAAATTTATTGAATCGATGCTAACCTGAGTTTTTAAAATTGTTTTCGTTTTACTTAGTCGATTCCCAAAGTTTAAATTGAATTAGTAGTTGTAGGTCATTTCAACTCAAGTTTAGTCTAACCGTTAACGAGTATGGGACCAGAACCTAGCTGAACTGTGTTAATTGAGGATCAAAAGAAAAAGGAAAAATTGGAACAAAAGGGGAAGGGGGTCGTGATCGGGCAAGGACCCTGAAACCTCCTTGACCATCTCAGTCTCTCTCTCCCTAAAACTCGCTCACTCTCTCTCTCTCTCTGGGGCCACGGTCGTCGGCGAGAGAAAGGGACGCCTGGTCCCCTCAGCCCGCGACAACCACTGCCAAAAGCCACCAACTGTCGGCCCCCACTTCTCAAGGCCAAAGAGACCTAAAATCACGCGTCTAGCTGGCTGAAACCAGCCACCCGCATCCCGGAATCCGGCGACCCACATCCCACTCGACTTCCTCTATAAATTGGGGGCCGAATCTGAGTCAAAATCGCCCAAAAACGCCACAAATTCGGGAGATAATGTCTGGATTTTGCAAGCAATCGGGATGGGATTCGGATTCAGCAGATTAGGGCATGTCTTTGCTATTGTTTGAGTTGAAATTTGATTAATCTAAGTAAGTGTTTCTCCCCTCCTAAGATATTACTATTTTCGAAAATGTTTATCAGCAGAATGATGTTGCATGTCAGATTAGGGTTGGCTAGATTTGTTTGAAATGTCAAGAAGCGAATTATATATGTTTAGCTCCGATTCAAATTAATTTAGTTAATGTATGCCTGAGGTTTTAATTTAAACTGAGTCATGCATGTTTAACACCAATTTTAGTAAATTTAATTAATGCATGCTTGAAGGGTCGACTTGAATAAGTAACTGCGACACGGCAAATGATTGCCTAAAGTTGTATTATGCTTTAATGACATAAAAGGGATTGAATGATAACCTCGATTTAACAAACGGATACCATGAGATGCATTATGCTTAAAGGGGCCTAAATAGGTTCGATTAGTAAGTTCGATGTAAATAACGAATGTTTGGATTCACATTATGTCTAAATGACCTAAATGGGTTCGAATAGCAACAGTGATATGATAAACGGAAGCTTAGAATCGTATTAGGCCTAAATGACCCAATTAGCCTAAATGGTGAATCGTTTTATACCTAAATAGAGATTTGACTCATGTTAAGCTTAAAAGGTATAAATAAGCATGCTTAGTAGAATGCTTGGATCGTATCATGTTTAATTACCATAATAGCCTAAATAGTGAATCGTTTCATGCTGAGTTAGTTTAACCTAACATATTAGATGTCCATTTCAAGTCAAATTCGTATGAATGTTTATATGTATACATATATACGTGTATGGTTTTAACCGTTGGTTGCAGTGCTCTGCTAATTGTTAGATGTTTAATCGGCAAGTCCAGTATTGGTAAGTTACGAAAGTTATGTATTGCTGTTCAGTATATCATAATGATTAGCATGCTAGATTGTGAAATTGAAACCGAGATAGTAGTTGGATGGTTTGAGGAAGAACTATGAGTGGTTCGTTGTCCTTGCGGTACGGTGCTTGTGAGGAGGGAGCTTGGGTTGTGAATTAACCGCAATCATGTGGATTGCGAGGCCATGTGTGCCTCATTGTGTTGTTGAAATGATTATGAAGTGTTTGAATGTGAGACGTGTAAGCCCCTTTCCCTTTTATATGTCTAAGATGCATTATGTGTGAAAGTGTGGTGATTTGACAAAGAACGTTTCTCGTATTTTCAAACTAATAATAGCTATAATTAATAGCAAGTAATGGCCTATTTTAGCTATGCAAACAGTATTTGGGAGTGAACCTGCTTGAACAGGGGAATCCCTAAAACATTTTAGAAAGGTGTGAGTTATGTGATGAATGATTTTACCAAAAGAAACAACAAAGTTACTAGCCGTTATGGCCGATACGCTTTAAATTGGCTAAGATAATGTGCTTCGGATAATATGATATGAATGATGTTGCCTAGGGAATAAGTCCTGGTACTAGGGGACCCTAGAAGACCCTGACGAGGATAATGTAATGGTCCGATATGTTATGTTGCCGTCTCGGGAGTAAGAGCTTGAGCGTGAGCCTTAGGTCTCACTATGGGGTTGAGAATAGATCTCACCCAATCAGCACCCTGTAATGATCTTATGCCAGATGTATTTTCCTAATAAGCAAAGAAAAGCAATTGGCGCTTGGCCATTTTATATGTTTTGAATGAAAGATGGTTTTTCTGGGCCCTAAGTGGCCATATAGAATGAATTATGAAAAGTTTTATAAGGGTCGTTATATGACCATTGCGAAATGGAACCTCTTTTAGAAGGACAAGAGTCTCAAGGGGATGAGAAAATGTTTTCAATGAAAGAAAGAAAACTTTTCAATGAATGCTTAATGAAATGATTCTCAAGCATGTTTGAATGTGGTTTCTAATATCATGTGCCCTCACCCATTTTCTACTTTAAGTCTATTTGATTAAACATACATGCGTTGAATAGGGAAATTTCTAAGGCGTTAAAGGATCCATGAACGAACGAATGAATGTTAATCATGTGAATAGCCTAGCATGTGAAAGATCTATGAATGAGAACATCTCTCCTGAATGGCTGAATGAATGAAGGTTTGATATGTGAGTACTCCATGAATGTGTCATATAGCTTAATATAATGTTTGGTAATACAGAAATGCTTGATATGTGATTAATACGAGTAGTATTGTTTGCAACAGTTTTGTTTTAGGGAGTGGAGGAATACTCACTGAGCATGTGGTGGCTCACTCCATTTCCTTTCCCCCTTTTCCCCCCAGGTGATGAATAAATGGAGGAACTTGTCTGCCTTCTAGGACTGCTAGTTGTTCATGCAGATGTGCCTGTGATGCGATGCTGTGTAGCTACCTGAAGTGATGCTTTGGTTAAGGAAGTGCATGAGTCGAGCATGTAGTGGCTCTAGTAGTGTAATCTTATATAAATTATTATGATAAGTGTTTATAAAGGCTTAAGCCTCACCCGCGAGTGTGTGACTCGCTGGGAACTTCTAGTTTACTTTGAGTTTTGGTTAAAATGCCACAGGTACCCTAAAGTTCATGATGACAACATTAGAAATGTCATAATTACAGACGGAACTCTTGCAGTTTCGTTCCAGAATTTTCCAACTAAAATAAAACTAGGTAAAATCTTAAAGAAGGTCAATAGAAGAAGAGCCTTAGGGGTCTCCCTCGGGGGATTCTGGCGGTGTGACATCCCTAGTAGGTAGCGGGGTGGTTACATTAGGTGGTATCAGAGCCATAGGTTGCATATGCATCTAGATGTGACTCTAGAAATTTCAGTATGTGCAATATGTGCTTTAAAGTGCTTACATGAGCTTGCTATGTGCTTGCTTTGCATACTTGTGTGCACGAACTAGAAACACGGCTTAGGATTCCCATATAAATACGTGCTTACTAGTTTCATTCCTAACCCAGTGTGGTGATGTAGGATGGTGTTTAGCATTGATGATTTTGAGTATCTACCATTCTGGCTGGCTGCGTGGAACGTAGTCATATTTTGGGAAGTAATGGTTAAGAACAACCAGCGGAGACTCTCACGGGTTACTCAGAACCACTGGACTTACAAGTTCATCAGAGCAATGCCATATACGGGAAAATGGACCGAAGTCACCTCTATCCTCCGTCTCTTTCATTTACATATGGGAGCTTATACACCATTCACCTTCAGAGGGTTGGTAGAATTTCTAATTTCGGCGGAAGACCAGGTAGATTCTTTAGGAAATACCCCCTTGGAAAGAAGCGATGCCGTCATTCAACTGATCAACACGGCTTTAATTGCTCCTGCTACTGCCCAACAACTACCGATCACAATAGCAGAGAGAAACCAAATCGAACATCGTCAAATGAGGCTTCTGTTTTGAGAAAACCCTCAGGCGAAGCGGTACAAGCTGGTAGCCATTATGTGGGCACGCTGGGTAGATTCCTTCGGTGCACAATACTGCCGGGGCTGGCAGGCCACGATGCTGAGAATGAGAGAACTGATGGATAAGGCACCTGATGTGGAATACTCCCCACCTTTCGTGTTATGGGACCTACTAGCCCCAATTGAGTCTGAAGGCTCGAATGAGCCAGTAGTAGATGACCCCCCTAAGGAGGGTTCCTCAGGTGGTAATTAGAGTTGTATGTAGCCCAGAGTCGCCAATGCATGCATTGTATCTAAATAAGTCATGGCTAGTGTAACCCCCGTGGTTTCTTTCCTCTCTAAGGTGTTAGCCGGTCAGAAGCTCATAGATGACTCCCAGGCTACGTGTACCCTCAAATGAATGAATGAGCCGGGGAATTACCCCCATTGTCTCGTAAAGTGTGAATACATGTTTTTAGTAAAAACTATGAATGCTATCTAATATTATACTATGTTTTTAAAGGCCTTTGACAATCCGTTTTCATGCATTAAAGTAAGAAACTTTACCTGAATAATTGTGTAGCCAATGCCTCTCTGAAGGGAACCAATGACGGAGCCCACCGCCTTGGAAATGGTTTGCCAATTTAACAAGCTAAAGCCACCTAGGTTTGGTGGCGGAACCGACCCCCTTGCACATGAGGAGTGGTTGAGAAGAATGGAGAACCTATTCAAGATTATGGACTGCCCCGAAGGTTTTAAAGTACGCCTAGCGACCCATCAATTTGAGAAAGAGGCTGAATTCTGGCGGGGGACTGTGAGCTGGAGAACCAACTTTAACTTGGGAACAGCTGAAGACTATGATGGATGCCCAATATTATCCTCGAGACACGAAAAGGGCGAAGGAGCAAGAGTTTCTACGGCTAAAACAGGGGCAAATGAGCGTAATGGAATACGCTGCAAAGTTTAATGAGCTTAGTCGCTTTGCACCCAACCAGGTCGCCACCGAGGAGATGAAAATGGATCATTTGAAACAAGGCTTGAGAGGACCAATTAAACGGATGATAGCTGGGCATGTCTTTACTAGTTTCCAGGAGATGTATCAAAAAGCAGTTAAAATAGCCCGAGTTATAGAAGAGACTGAGGCTGAAGGTTGGTAAATGGGCTTAGCCAAAAGGAAATTTAGCCTAGGAGGATCCAGCACCCAGGGGAATAGTAAATGCCGAAACTTCAACAACCAGGACAAGGGAAAACAAGTCGTGCTGAGGCAAGAGATGGAGCCATGCACCCAGTGTGGACGTATACATTCTAGTCAGTGTAGATATGGTACGCAAGAATGCTATGGGTGTGGTGCTATAGATCACACGATTACAAACTGCCCCAAGAAGGCATGGAATCGACAAAGTAGCACACAAGGCTCAGGCACAGGAGTTAATTCAGTCTCGCAAAGAGGTCGCCCTCCTATGAATACAACCTCGAGAGGCAACCGAGGCGGAAAGAGGCTGCAGGTAGGTGCTCGAGTGTTTTCTCTGGAAGGTGAAGAAGCAGAGGACCCCACTGTCACTGTATCAGGTACCCTCCTTATTAAACATCTCTATGCTCATGTTTTATTTGATTCGAGTGCCACATATTTTTTTGTAAATCCTACCTTTGTAAAGAAACTCACCAACATGCCTGGTGAGATAGATGTACAACGTTATGTGACCACCCCCTTAGGATCTACCCACTACACCGATATTGTTTACAAAAATTGTCCCATTTAGTTAGAAGGGAGAATTCTCCCTGTAGATCTAGTACAGCTGGATATACAAGGCTGGGATATTATTCTGGGGATGGACTGATTAACTAGGCATAAAGTTACTATTGACTGCGAAAGGAAGTTAGTCACCTTCTCAACCCCTGACAGGGAAAGAGTAACCTTTAAGGGAAGTGGCCACCAAGTGACCATTTCAACTGTATCAGCTATGCAAGCAGTCAAGATGCTGAGGAAAGGATGTCAGGGTTATCTGTGTGCAGTTGAGGCCGCAGAACCAGAAGACCTAGACCTGAATGAGATTCCGATAGCAAGGGAATTCCCGCAGATATTTCAAGAGGTACCGGGACTACCACCTGACCGAGAAATCGAGTTTACCATTGAACTTGTGCCTGGAACTGTCCCATTATCCAAGGAACCTTATCGAATGGCACCTACTGAATTGACGGAATTGAAGACTCAGTTACAGGAGTTACTAGACAAAGGGTTAATTCAACCTAGTGTTGAAAACCCTAGAGGAGCACAAGCTATATGCCAAGCTTAAAAAGTGCGAGTTATGGTCAGAGAAGGTGCAATTTCTGGGACATATAGTACCCAGAGTTGGCATATCAATGGACCCGACAAAGGTATAGGCCATTGTAAATTGGCCAAGACCCACAAATGTCTCCGAAGTGCAAAATTTCTTGGGTATGGCTGGCTACTATTGAGGATTTGTAGAAGGATTTTCTAAACTAGCCTTACCTATCACCAAATTACTTCGGAAGACCAATAAGTTTGAGTGGACTATAGAGTGTGAAGATACCTTTCAGAAACTAAAGAAACGTTTGGTATCTGCCCCAATACCAGTAATACCTAAAAGCAATGAAGGGTTTGTAATCTACAGTGGTGCCTCTAAGAAGGGACTGGGATGCAGGCAGGGTTATCACTTACGCCTCTTGCCAGCTGAAGCCTTACTAGGAAAATTATCCAACACATGACCTAGAATTAGCCGCGGTTGTATTTGCCTTGAAAATCTAGAGACATTACCTCTACGGAGTGAGGTGTGAGGTATATACTGATCATAAAAGCCTAAAGTATGTTTTCACTCAGAAAGAATTGAATATGAGGCAAAGGAGATGGTTAGAGCTGTTGAAAGATTACGATATGGAGATTAAGTATCACCCGGGTAAGGCAAATGTGGTGGCTAATGCACTGAGTAGAAAATTGACTGGATCAGTAGCCGGCCTACTTGCACAAGAAAAGAGACTCCTGAAAGAGCTCGATATGCTACGAATAGAGGTGGTACTGCCAGGAAATCAAGGCTACTAGCAACGTTTCAAATCTTTTCGCCATTGGTTGAACAGATCAAGCAACAGCAGAAGGACGACCCTAAACTTAAGAAGGTAAGGAAGGGCGTAGAAGATGGGAAGAATAAGGTGTTTTCCATCCAAAATGAAGTGCTTTGGTACGAGCTTAGACTCTGTGTACCAAATATAATAGCTCTCAAAAAGGAGTTGTTAAAACAAGCGCACAATTCCACACTTACTGCTCACCTCGGAGGTACGAAGATGTATTATGATTTGAAAACTCATTATTGGTAGAATGGGATGAAGAGGGACATCGCGGACTATGTGGCACGATGTCTTACATACGAAAGGATAAAAATCGAGCATCAGAAGCCTAGAGGGCTACTACAGCCCTTGCCAATTCCGGTGTGGAAATGGAAACACATCACTATGGATTTCAAGATTGGAATGCCAAAAACCGTCAAACAGCACGACAGTATTTGGGTTATAATTGACAGGTTGACTAAGGCCGCACATTTCTTAGCCATTAAGGCCACTTTCACCTTTGAGCAGTTAGCTAATTTATATATGAAGGAGATAGTTAGATTGCATCGTGTGCCACTCAGTATTATGTCAAATCGTGGTACCAAATTCGTATCTCACTTCTGGCATGGATTTCAAAGGGCAATGGGCACAGAACTACGTTTAAGTACGGCCTTCCTCCCTCAGACAGATGGACAATCAGAAAGAAGCATCCAGACCCTAGAAGACATGTTGAGAGCCTGTGCACTCGATTACGCTGGAACTTGGGATCATAACCTGCCTCTAGGTTGAGTTTGCATACAATAATAGCTACCACCCCAGTATAGGCATGGCTCCTTTTGAGGCATTATATGGTAGATGCTGTAGAACCCCTGTTTGTTGGAATGAAGTAGGAGAAAGGGAACTTTCGAAGGTTGAATTAATCGATCAAACGATCAAAATAATGAAGACAATCCACAAGAGACTGCAAGCTGCACAGAGTAGGCAAAAGAGCTACGCGGATATTAGGAGAAGGCCACTGGAGTTTGAAATTGGAGACCATGTGTTCCTGAAAGTGTCCCCACTCAAGGGAAGCATAAGATTTGGGCAAAAAGGAAAACTGAGCCCGAGGTTCATTGGACCATTTGAGATTCTGCAGAAAGTGGGATTGGTTACGTACCGACTGGCCCTACCGCCCTCACTGCAAGGCATTCACGATGTATTTCATGTATCTAGTCTTCGAAAATATGTTCCAGATCCAGATCATGTCATCCGATATGAGCCCCTACAAGTCAAAGAGAACCTCACTTATGTAGAAGAACCCATTCGGATTTTGGAAAAAAAGGAGAAGAAGCTCAGAAACAAGAGCATTTCGTATGTTAAGGTGTTATGGAAACATCATAAAGTGGCGGAAGCAACTTGGGAGTTGGAAAGCGAGATGCGGGAAAAATATCCCGCATTATTTTCATCAGGTAAGCAAATTTTGAGGACGAAATTCTTTTAAGGGGGGAAGAGTGTAAGGGTCGCACCTTCAGTCTATTACTACTAACTATTTTTGTTGCTGGATTTACAAATCTGAGTTTGAATTATTTGTCAACAAGGGTAATAAGTCAATTGTGTGCATTCTTCACGATTAATTTCACTAAAAGAAACGACAATTTGATTTATGTGATTAATGACGTTACTTATTTATAAATTTATTGAATCGATGCTAACCCGAGTTTTTAAAATCGTTTTCGTTCTACTTAGTCGATTCCCAAAGTTTAAATTGAATTGGTAGTTGTAGGTCATTTCAACTCGAGTTTAGTCTAACCGTTAACGAGTATGGGACCAGAACCTAGCTGAACTGTGTTAATTGAGGACCAAAAGAAAAAGGAAAAATTGGAAGAAAAGGGGAAGGGGGCCGTGATCGGGCAAGGGCCCCGAAACCCCCCGACCATCTCACTCTCTCTCTCCCTAAAACTCGCTCACTCTCTCTCTCTCTCCGGGGCCACGGTCGCCGGCTGGCGTCACCGACGACCGCCACCTGTCGCCGGCGATAGAAAGGGACGCCTAGTCCTCTCAGCCCGCGATAACCACCGCCAAAAGCCACCAACCGTCGCCCCCCACTTCTCATGGCCAAAGAGACCTAAAACCATGCATTTAACCGGCCTGAAACTGGCCACCTACTTGCCGGAATCCGGCGACCCACATCCCACTCGACCTCCTGTATAAATTGGGGGTCGAATTTAAGTCCAAATTGCCCAAAAAGGCCACAAATTCAGGAGATAACGTCTAGGTTTTGCAAGCAATCGGGCTGGGATTCGGGTTCAGCAGATTAGGGCGTGCCTTTAGTGTTGTTTGAGTTGAAATTTGATTAATCTAAGTAAGTGTTTCTCCCCTCCTAAGCTATTACTATTTTCGAAAATGTTTCTCAGCAGAATGAT
>JAKOGI010001552.1:200000-202500 GCA_029747015.1 Carnegiea gigantea | reverse complement strand
ACAACGAATTTGCTAACTTGCAATTCAAAACTCATTCGAAACTTAAAGTACTTAGCTAGCATATAACTCAAACTAAGTTTCATAATAAGACTCCTTTAGTTGCCCTTTTTCACTTTGTTTCAATCCTTTTTGAACCCAAAGGAAGAGACATAAACAAACCAAAGCCTTAAAACACTTTCAGAACTCACTTTTAGTTCACTTCCAAACTTCCTAAACCTATCGACTATTCAGTTGGGTCAGTTGCTGATTAGTTCGATGATTTAGGATCATTCTATGCTACAGACATCTTACAAACCAACAAGCAATTGGTGAACCTTTAGAAACATTCAAAATGGTGAAAACATGTTTTTAACGACCCTTTTAAAGATTACTAAGTTCGCAAATCATTTACATAACATCATTTAACAATTTTAAGAGGGAAGGGTTTCACATATGGCACATTCATGACACTTCATAATCCAACTTAGCAGAACATATGGCCTCGCAATCCACACGATTGCGGTAAATCACAACCCAGGCTCCCTCCTCACACAACAACCGACTACAGGAAACCTTGAACCACTCATTGTTCTACCTCAAACCATCCAACTACTATCTCGGTCTCAATTTCACAATCTAGCATTCTAACCCCTAGGTCATATTGAAAAGCGGTATGTAAACTTACCAATGCATTGCTTACCAAGTAAGCAGATATGATTCAGCAATGCACTCTAGCCAACAGTTATAACCATATATACATAAATATATATCCATATTGTATTAACTTGAAATGAATGCTTAGCAAACTGAATTAAACTTACAAGGCATGAAACTTGATTACATTCACGTATTACAATCAAGTGGTAAACATGCTCATTTTAACATTCATAAATTATTTCCAAGGCTACTAGCGTGATCTAAGTAAATAGGCAGACATCGATTCGAGGTGTTCATTTATTATTTCGGAGTTACATTTCAAGCCTAATAAAGCCATTTAAGCATATACGATTCAAGGCATTCGTTTATTACATCGAAGTTACTATTCAAGCTTAATTAAGCCACTTAAGCATAATACGATTCAAGGCGTTCATTTATTACATCGAACTTACTATGCTAGCCTAATTAAGCCATTTAAGTATATGATGAATCAAGGCATTTGCATTTATAACTCAAAGCTGCTTTCAAGCAGCGTATACATGCACAATATGAATCGAACTAGACTCAAGCATAACCAACAACATAGCTACGGCCTATGGACAGATTCTGTGCATATTCAATAGCATAATCACAGCCTAAGGTCAGATTATTTCCAAGCACCTTTTAAGCAACCTGATCATGCATATTCTAAGCTGAAATTAACACGAAATGAGGCTTGTATAATTAAATGGCAGCAAGCGAAATCTGATCATAAGCACTCTGGTTATGTATGAACGAACACAAACCCACCACACTGCACATTTTCAATCATTCCTTGGCATTTCTAATAAACTCAGCTGGCCCTATTCTAACATGCAACATCAATCTGCTGAAACATTTTCGAAAATAATAGTGACTTCGGAGGGGAGAAACACTTACTTGATTTTAGCTCTAATTTGACCTAAAAAGCTGTAGTAGTGTGCCCAAATATGCCCGATCAGCCCAAGCTCGAAGCCCTTGCCCAAGCACTTACAAAACCCAAACCCTAACTCCTGGTTCTAGTGGCATTTTGAGGTGTTTTGGGTCGAATTCAACCCCCAAATTTATAGGGGAGGCCGAGTGTGGTGTGGGTGGCCGGATTCTGGCACACGGGTGGTGAAGCTGGGGCAACCGACGCATGTTTTCTAGGTTAATTCAGCCGCGAAAAGTGGGAGAGGGAGAATGGTGCTGGTCGGCGGCTCGTGACGAGTGGGTAGCGGACCGGTGGTCTCCTTCACTCGCCAGCGATGCGCGGCAGCTGGCGGTGAAGCCAAAAGGCAGTTGGTGGTTGCCTGCAAGAGGAGGAGGGTGACGATTGTAGAGAGAGAGAGAGGAGGGTCGGGGGTTTCGGGTTCGGATACCGGAATTCATCCTCCTATTTTATAATTTCCATTCTCTTTTTTTGGAGCTCAATTGGTACAACAGCTAGGCCCCTGATCCCAAATGCGTTATCGTTCGGTCTAAGCTCGTGTTGAAGGGTCTTAAAGCCGGTGTCCTAACTAAATTCGGGAAATGACTAAATAAATCGAATAATGATTTTGAAGGTATGAGTTCACATCAACTCAAAATTTTCTAAATAATCAACGACAGTATTAATAACATACATAGCGACGAAATATTCTTTTTAGCAAAATTATCACTCACATAGGCACATCGATAATAATTTAACGTATATAGTTAATAAAAATACGAATTTTATAGCGCAGAAAGCAAGACAGCTAGGTTAACTTAAAAAAAAGAAGGCGGGTCTCATATATATGCATACATATATAATTATATATATACATATACACACACACATATACATATATATACGCATATATATACATATACACATGTATATATC
>JAKOGI010001552.1:25000-192500 GCA_029747015.1 Carnegiea gigantea | reverse complement strand
AAGATACCCAAGTGTAAAACAAAAATAAGAGCATAAATCAACCCCTAAAGCACATAATCCCCTAAGAAATGCTAGTAAATGACCCAAAAATAGTGTACATTTTTAGCACTTATCCAATTCCACTATGCTTGAACTATTGTGTGTCCCTAAGCAATCATAAGACTAAAAAGTTTTCATTCACAACCTGCTTAGGAAAGACATTAGTAGCATCCTCAATGGTAAAAGTGAAGTAAAGCTAGCCCGAAAGAGATCAAAACATTTAGTAGTCAGATTGGAGAATGAATGTTCCAAAAGATCCTGAAAAGCCATAATGCCAAAATTTGAATCAATTACCCAAATCATCTCATCTAGTCACATTGGCGCATGGAATAGGCAGAGCTAGAAAATCTTGTAAAACTGCTCTTTAAGCATGTGACACTTTTCACTCATGTGTTTAAAACATTATAAGGTTCCCTCAATCTTCATCTCAAAGACTCAAGTCAATCATAAGCTTGATAAGACTCTAATTCGCCACCATTAAAATGCAAAACACACTATACAATTATGAGCACTTAATATAGGTTGTAATGGGGCTATGGGTAAAGGTTAAGAGGGGAACAAATGTTTTATAAATCTAGAGCTAAAAGCCAAATACTGAAAGCAAAACCAAACTCTTCAAATTTTTATAAGATCTACTCGTCAAACTAAGACCACTCAAATGTATACACAATTTCCCTTACACAAATCACATAGGGAGATGGTGTTGAACTTCAAAGGAAAAATATATACAATCCACCAATGTCAAACTCTTTTATTCTCTTTTGTTTTTGTTTTCCTTTTCCAAAATTTTTTCCTTTTTTGTTTTTTTTTCATTTTTATTTATTTTTTTCCAAAGAGAATAGCCATGGAAATAAACATTAAATACTTTTTAACACTTATCCAATAATTCTTAACAACCAAGCTGTTATCAACACAAGAGATCTCTCATATGAACAAAAGAACACAAAGCCCTTATTACACCAAACAAACCAAACCAAACCATGAAAAGATCTCAATACCCACAAACTAACGGCCAATCAAAATATTGAAAAGTAAAACTCTATAATCTTGGCTTAAGGGTAAGATATGGGTTTGGCCAAGGGCTATATATAAAGGTTCACATCAATAAACATCGGTTAAGGCTCAAAAGGGCTAGCAAGGGGTATATCATGCTTAAGTCTATGTGGCTCAACAATACTAAGAATGCCTCAATCATTTTGCTTAAATGCATATGCTAGTATGATCTTAAATGAGAGTAAAAACAAGTTCTAGGGAAATGATGTCCCAGAACAGTCACTCATGAAAGGATAAAAACACTAAAATTGATGAATTATTCTTCAAAGATCAAAGCCTCATGGGATATCCACTAAGTCACAACTGGCTCATAAGGACCTACATGCCAACATTCATGTAAAGATTCATTAGGCAATTAATTTGTATTGAACACAATGGTTAAAACATGGAGAACATTTTCAAGAGCTCATTTCCAAACACTCTTACTCATAATTGAGCATATCAAAGGGTCAAGTCAAACAAAAGAAGACTACTTAGTCTGCAAATTTCATCATTGGAGGCTTTTTTAAGAATTTTCTTCATTATTGTTTCCATTTTTTAAAAGTTTGTATGCAGTCCTATATGAAGGTAATCCTAAAATGCAAAACCAGCCCCATGTGTATGTAATATCTAAAATGCATGGGGGATGAAAAACTAAGAAAACATAACTAAATGCACTAATTACATGCTCTAATTATAAGTTAGATCTAAATGCAACCCTAGATGCAATCATGTACAACATATGCACGCCAACATACCTAAGAAATCATTAGGCATCATCAATCTTAACCAATTTCCCCCATTTTTAGACAAAGAATTGTCTTGAATGCAAACACATAGGAGCAAGTAGGGATGGGGGTGAAGCAGGGAGTACTAAAAAGGAGGGGGAGAGGGAGGGTGTGGCAAGTCCTTAGAGATATGTCAATCTGGCCAAGTCTTTAAACAAGCCCTAAAGTCCTAAAAGTCCTAATTTTGGGAATGAATCATCCCACAGAGTTCATCATCCTGCTCCTAAACAAAGTCATGGAGGGCAACATTCTCAGATTGAACATAAGCTCTTAAGGATGCTTGCTTCTCCTAACTAGACCTATAGGTAGCATGTACTTCATTAAAATCATGGGAGGAGGTTGGATATGATGACCTAGAAGCTCTATGGTAGGTAGGTAGGTAGGGAAGGTAGTGGTACAGGGTGGACTACGTCTTCATCACCAGGTAACCATGAGAGATTAGCTTGGCTTAGGAGAGTGGTCCACTCAACATTGGGATGGCAAAAGTTAATTCCTAGGGTATATCCAACACAATTAACCAGCCTCTATCATACAAAACTTCATCTACTGAAAAACAACCACTTTCAGTGGTTCGAATCCTAGAACTCTATCTTTTGGACTAGGCTCAACTCCAACTGACCTAGCAATGGGGGTAATGATTCCCTAATCACCATCCTCCCCGCAGTACTAGTAGTTGCACTATACAACTAGATGGCCAGGTAAGACCCTAGGTCAATATGGTCACCATTCATTATGCTAGACAACAAGTATGACTCAGATAGCTGGGGAACATTCAGACTGTCATCCCTAGCAAAAATACCTCAAGTCAGCAAACTTTAGGCTACATAAATACTAATGAAAATGCCTTTATAAATGCTCGTATCATAATGACAGTTCCAATCAATTTCACAACCGAATATGTCATTAAAGGTACTCCAATTAAATTCATAAAATTCCCCATTCAAGTAGAAGGAAATGCATCCTCCCTGACAACATGGACCACTAGGGATCTCTATAATGTACTCTAAAATTTAAAGGCCAGTCTCTATAAGTATTGATGAATGCCACATTTCCAAAGAATTTCATGAGTGCTTGGGTGCCGATTTGGAGGATTACTATGCATAATTGTGTAATTCTATGCCCCTTTTCCGTTTTATGCTCAGGTTTGGTGTTGTTGATGATATTTTCTAGAAATTGGCTAAGATAGCCCAAGTATGTCTAGAAAATCAATGAAGACTTATGCAAGGAGGGAAGACCCCATAAAAATTGACCAAAACACCCGTAAGAGACATGGTTTGCCAGGTATACATCATGGTTAACCCGAGATAACATAAATATTCAACCCAGGTTGGCTACATTTTACAAAATCAGCAGGACAAAGCAACCAGAGGCCACCATGGTTTGTTCGTGTATGGGCCACAGTTCATGGTGGTCCCCACGGACTTACCATAGTCATCCCTGTTCCCCTGAGCTTGCTAGTTTTCTTCGTGGTTGTTCATGTTCCATGCGTGTGGTGGTTTTACGGTCTTGATTTTAGCCATAAAAAGCCATTTTTTCTACTTCCTTGGCACGCTGTTCTATCTCTATATTCCATTCCATTTTACCTATATTATGATTTTAGATTAGTTCAGAGGAAGAGAGAGTGAATTGAAGTGAAGATTTGCAAGGATTCCATCGTAAGTTTGCAACGACCCTTCAAGAGCGATATTAGCTTAACATTTCTTTTCTCTCTTCTCTTCTCTTCTCTTTTCTCATGTATATTTATGTTTTGCAATTTTTATTATGATTTTATTGTTTTAATTTTGGATTTATGCAAATACTAGTTAAATTCTTGATTTGTTGTTCATCTTTTTGAGTATTTTGGAATTGTTGGATTGTTTTATTGAATCCTGGATGTTTATTGTCTTATAAAGAACTTGATCACTTTCTTGCATGTTTTACGTATTGGATGAAGAACTTCAAGATGAAATTCGATACTTGAACCCTAGAATTTGACTTAGTTATGTGATATCATAAGAGAGAATTACCGATTGAGAGACCTGAAATAATAATTACATGCTTAATGAACCTAAACAAATCAAAAGCCCTTGAGAAATGGTAATTGGTTAGATTTAGATTTTTTACTTCACTTTTAAAGAGGGTTGTGATACTTCGATTGTTAGTTTTAAAATAACCAATTAAGGAAGAAGTACTTGATTGATGTGTAGATTGGGTAACTACTTGTTTTACTTACTTCTATGATTAGTTGTTAGTTAGATTAGATAGTTGATTAGTTTAATTTCAATATCAAGTATTGATATTCTTGGCTTATCTTAAGGGGATAAAGCCTAATAAGTCAACCTAGTCCTTGTAGGAGACGACCTTGATTTGCTATAATGCTACCGTGCACTTGCGGCCCTATAAAGTTTTTGGCGCCGTTCTCAGGGACCATCACTTAGCCAAACACACGTTCCTAACCTTTAAGTTGAGTCTGTGGAGCATCACTTCATCTATGTAGTGGGTGGTTTTTTGGTTAATTGAGTTTAAGGAGACTTTGGTATGTTGGCTTGTTAAGGAATTGATGGCATTGAGTATTTAAATGTGTTTCCCTCTTATTTTGGGATGTGAATATGTATTAGATTGTGAGTTAACAATTGGTGGTCTTGTGCCTTTCAGTAATTGAAATTCTTCTTTCATTTTCCAAAATAAGAAAACAAAAAAAGGGAAAAGAAAAGAGAAAAATCATGTAAAAAAGCAAGAAAAAAAAGAGGAGAAAAAGAAGACAAAAAAAAGGAGAATGAATAAGTTGACTGTCATTGGACATGTCAGTAGCTTGTGTTCCTTCTTTGTTAAATCATTTCCTGCTTGGGGTTGCCGTTGATTATCACTCTTGCTTGAAATATGCTATGACTTACCCACTTTAAGGAGGTTGTTATTTTTTGAGCCCTAGATACATCTCCCCTTGTTGATTTATCTAGTGTTTACTTGGGGACAAGCAAAGTGTTAAACACGGGAGAGTGATGAATGCCACATTTGCATAGAATTTTATGAGTGTTTGGGTTCCCACTTAGAGGATTACTATGAATAATTGTGTAATTTTATGCCCGTTTTCTTTTTAATACTCGGGTTTAGTGTTGTTAATGAAATTTTGTAGAAATCAGCTAAGATAACCCAAGTATGTCTAGAAAATCAATGAAGAATTATGCAAGGAAGACCCCACAAACATTTACCAAAAAACCCGCAAGAGACATGGTTTACCCGGGTATATATCAAGGTCAACCCTGCATAGCATACACAGTCAACCCGAGTTGATCAGATTTTACAGAATCAACAGGGCAAAGCAACCAGAGGGCACCATGGTATGTCCGTTGTGGTCCCCATAGACTGGCCATGGTCATAGTCGTTCCCCTGAGCTCACTAGTTTTCTTTATGGCTGTTCGTGTTCCATGTATGTGACGGTCTTACAGTCTTGATTTCAGCCATAAAAAGCCATTTTTTCTGCTTCCCTGGCACATTATTCCATTTGTATATTCCATTGCATTCTATCTAGATTACGATTTTAGATTAGATTAGAGGAAGAGGGTGAATTGTGGTGAAGATTTGCAAGGATTCCGTCCCGAGTTTGCAATGACGATTTAAGCACCATCTTAGCTGAGCATTTCTTTTTTCTCTTCTTTTCTCTTCTCATTTCTCATTTTAGATTTATGTTTTATAGTTTTAATTATGATTTTGTTGTTTTGATTTTGGATTTATGCAAGTACTTGTTAAGTTCTTGATTTGTTGTTCATCTTTTTTAGTATTTTGGAATTATTGGATTATGTTAACGAATCCTAGATGTTTGTTGTCTTGTGAGGAACTTGATCACTTTCTTGCATATTTTGGGTATTGGATGAATAATTAAAAGGTGAAATTTGATACTTGAATGCTAGGATTTGACTTGATTGTGTGACATCTTGAGAGAGAATTACAGATCGAGAGACCTAAAATAATAATTGCATGCTTGATGAATCTAAACAAATCAAAAGCCCTGGAGAAATCGTAATTGGTTAGATTTAGGTATTTCACTTTACCTTGAAAGAGGGTTGTGATATTTTGATTATTGGTTGTAAAATAACCAATTGAGGAAGAAGTGTTTGATTGATGCGTAGATCGGGTGACTACTTGTTTTGCATCGTTCCACGACTATTTATTATTTAGATTAGATAGTTGATTAGTTTAATTTCAACATCAAGTATTTATATGCTTAGCTTATCTTAAAGGGATAAAGCCCAATAGATCAACCTAGTTCTTGTGGGAGATAACCTTGATTTGCTACAATACCACCATCTGCTTGCAGCCCTATCAAGTATGGTCCTCAGTCTCACGAAATTGACCAATACCACTTGGGCAAACAACCAATGAATATTATCCATAAGACTCAAATTAGTCGAAAAGTCTCATCAAAATATTGAGTAGCTATAGCAATCCTACTGCTAAAAGCATTGTATCTGCCAATGTGGTCTAGATTTGTTAAACTAAGAGGGTGGGGAGCACTACCTTGAGTCCTAGCATTGGTGGATGTTCAAATGATTTAAGTTGGCCTCTCTGGTGCTTATTTGCATGTCCTCGCTCCTTGGGTAGTCCTTTACTTCTTCTTTGGTGCCATTAGAACAAATTTTAAAAGTAATGTGGAAGATTTTGGGTTTCCTTAATAGTGGGGATGTAGGACTATCAGAGGATAGAGAAAGTAGACGAATTGGAGAACTTTGAGGTAATGGAGGAGTAAGGGATGAAGATTAAAGGAAAAGATGAGGAATTTGGGGTGAAGAAGAGTGACTTTTGAAGGGGGTTTGAACTGGGGTGTGGGTTAGAAAAGGGGTGATGTTTTTCTTTTATTTTTTTGGGAAATTTGGGGAGTTCGAGGAATTAAGATAAGCATAGGGAAAACAAGGGAAAGTAGGAGTAATTTGGAGTAAAAATAGAGAAGAAATGGAGGAGGTTTAGGGGTTAGCCATAGATATTTGAGTGAGGGAAGGAAAGGTTTCAAGAAAGAGAGTCAAGTGCAAGAAGATAAATGAAGAAATTGTGGGTCAAAATCAATTGAAAAATCATTGATCGCGAAGAGCAAGGCACCACAGGTTGACTGTGGCGCCTGTTGGCATAATGTTTTTTTATTTTTATTTTTTTGGGGTTGGTTGACTACGAGTCATGACCTCTTTTTGGGGGGAGGGTGAGGGGGTAAGCCACAGACTATGGTGCTGATCACTGGAGGTCCATGGTAGACTTCGTCCCAACCTTCTACACACTCTTGCTAACTTGTTTTTTCACACAAAATGAAAACAACCTAAGAGCTATGTGCGTCAAAAAGATAAAAGGACAAAGAAAGCCATGAAATGACTTGGGTTGCCTCTAAAGAAGCGTTCTTCTAGGGTCGAGAGCTCAACCTTCCTTTTCTATGCTTGAATAGGATCAGTTAGAGTATGGATAGTGGCCTTTTTAGTGGGTTCCCCTATGATGTAGGGCTTAAGCCACCAGCCATTAACCTTCAAGGAACTAATGGACTCACTCCACACCTCGACCGCACATAAGGAAAGACTTTAGTGAGTTCAAATGGGCTCGAGAACTGGGATCTTGGCTTGCCCATAAACAGTCTCAACTTGGATTGAATAATAGGATGATGTCACCTTCCTCAACTTGCTTCTTCATGGTGTGCTTGTCACACCAATGCTTGGTTCTCTCTTTGTAGATCTTGGGACTCTCATAGGCCTCTAACCTTAACACCTCGAGCTCATTTATTAGTAAAATTATCTTCTTTCCGACCACCTTAAGATCAAAATTGAACGTTCGAATAGCCTAATATGCCTTGTGTTCTATCTCAACCACTAAACGCCAAAGATTTTAAAACATTAATTAAAGAGGTGTCTAGTAGATGGTTCGGTACACCGTAGAGCATTACCAAGCTTTAGTGAACAATCTTTTTGGTACTGGTCCACCAGCTTCTCTAAAGCACTCCTCAATTCATGGTTGAATAGCTTAACTTGGCCACTCATTTGGGGGTGATAAGCTAGCAACCTTGTGAAAAACACATATTTCTTCAAGAGAGATTCCAAGGGCTTGTTACAAAATGAGTCCCATTATCACTAAAAAGAGTCTTTAGAGTGCTAAATCTTGTAAAAATATTCCTCTTGAGAAATTATATTATCACTTTGGAATCATTAGTCGGGTTGGCAATGACGTCCACCCACTTAGAGACATAATCTACTGTCACAAGGGTATAGAGATTGTTGTGAGAAGGAGGACACAAACCCATTAAGTCAATTCCCCACATATCAAAAGTTTTACATCTAGAACACCACTTTGGGGCATATCATGTCTCTTCAAAATATTCCTTGTTCTTTAGTATCTATCACATGTCATCACAAAGTTCTTATATGCTTAAAGAGAGTGGGCCAATAAGCCTGCTTAAAGAACTTTAGCAATGGTCTTGTGGGGACTAAAATTTTGACCATAAGTAGAAGCATCACAACAGTGTAGGACATTTTGGACCTCATCTCCTGGCAAACATCTTTTGTGAAGACCATCTCCGCACACCTTGCAGAGAAGAGGCTCCTTTCATACGTAGGACTAGGCAACAGTTAAGAATTTCTTCCTTTGTTGAGATAACAACCCCGAAGGCAACACCCTACACACTTTGTAATTCACCAAATTAGCATGGCACTGAGTGGCTTGATAAGAAATAGATATGAGAATGAATCATCTATGGGAAGCTGTTAAGCGGGAGTAACCTCGGGACCCAAATAGGACAAATGATGTACCAGTATATTCTCTAGCCTGACCTTGTCACAAATGAGGAAATCAAAATCTTGAAGAAGGACAACCCATCGAAGTAGTCGGGTCTTAGAGTTGGACTTCTTCAAAAGATGTTTCAATTCAGCATGGTCGTTGAAGACTATTACCTTGGAATTGATCAAGCATGAACAAACTTTTTTCAAGGCAAACACACTGCTAAGAACTCTTTTCCTGTTGTAGCATAATTCAGTAGAGCCTCATCTAAAGTTTAGTTTGCATGATAGATGGCATACAACTTATTGTCTTCCGTTTGTCCTACAACGGCTCCTAATATATAGTCACTTGTATCACATATCAAGCAAAGGGAAGCTCCCAATCTGGGGCTTGCATTACTAGAGCTGAAATCAAAGCCTCTTTTAACCTGGGAAAAGCACTCATACATTCCTCATTAAAGTCAAATGATACATCCTTGAAAATCAATTGGGTGAGAGAGGTTTTGCAATTTTTAAAAAATCCTTAGTGAATCGCTGGTAAAAATGGACATGTCCGGAAAAACTCCTCATGACCCATTATAAAAGTTAGCGATGATAATTTCTCAATCACCTCCACCTTTGCTTTGTCCTCTTCAATATCCTTCTTAAAAACAATGTGATCTAGGACTTAAGCAATTTCAGAATTTCTTTCTTGACCACCTATTTCATTTGAGAGTTTAACCATCATGCTATTCAATTAAAGGCTTAAGCGTAATTCCTTTAGGATCATCAAGAGTATACCTTATGGCCTTTTGATGCATTCTAAGTGCTCTAAGTACAGAGCCAATTTATGATGCACTTAGATTTACATCAACAATCATACGATATATAGAGGTTAGGCCAAGAAATTCATGCCTCAAAGAATGAGGGAGAGGCTTAAATTCTATCTTGAGGGCGTGCTTCTCATCCAAAGAGGGCTCATTATCACTTCCTAACTCTTCCACCTTCGTAAGGGTAGATGGAACTTGTGGAGAGGCCTTCAAAAAATTAAGCACACATTACTATCTTAGGATTCTCGCCCCTGGTAGTACCATTTCAACACATAATGCTCAAGAGGGTCATTGAAAACTTGGTTTGTGACTTCTTCCCTTACTAAGTTATCAATCACATTAATTCTATGAGACTTATCAGACATAGAGGGGAATTTAAAAGTCTTAAACAAGTTGAACTCTACACGGTCAAACCCGCATCAAATGAAAACTATGAGTTTTCCCATTAACACGACACCCAACAGTGGCCAGGAAAGGCCTCCCAGGAATGATTGGGGTGTATGTATTCAATTCCACCTCAATAATCACAAAATTCACTGGCTGATGCAAATTTTCTACCTTAGTGGGGACATCCTCTAAAACACTCATAGGGTATTTCATAGAACAGTCTATCAATTATAAGGAGATGGTAGTGGGCTCATCTATCATAAGTCTAACTTTTCACACATGGAAAGGGGCATCAAGCTTACAATTGAGCCCATGTCACACAAAGCATGATTAATGGACACATTCTCTATCAAGTAAGGGATTGAGAAACTATTGGGATCCTTAAACTTAGTAGGAAGCTTGTTTTGGATCATGGTACTTCACTCTTTAGTCAATGCTACAAGTCTAGGTTTCTATTACTAGACAAAATTTCCTTCAAAAACTTAGCATATGAAGGCATTTGAAATACGACATTGGTAAATAGAATATTTATGTATAGTTTCTTGAGGACCTCTAAAAACTTCTCAAATTGAAAATCAAGCTTAGCCTTAGCCATTCTTTGAGGGAAAGGTAAATGCGGAGTAAAAGATCTTAGGGAGCATTGTTTGGGATCCTTGGGAGCCTTATTGGCATTAATCACAACATCATCATGCACATTATTTGAGAGACTAGTCACCTCTTTCTCAACAACACTGTATTATGTAAGTTCACATCATTGGTAACCCCCTTAGGCCCCTTAAGTTGTTTGCCTACGGTCAAAGTTATGGCACTACATTGGCCCCTAGGGTTAGGCTCTAACTTTTTAGGATGTCTACTAGGAGTTGTAGATAAAAAGCTAGCTTGCTGAGCAATTTCTGCTTTTAACATCTTATTATGAGTAGTAAGCACATCAACCTTAGAGGTTAATTGCTTAATGTATTCATCTTGCTTTTGTTGCATTGTATGCATACTCTCTATCATGGCCTCTAACTTAGACTTTTGGGAAGCTTGTGTTGGAAAAGGGAGGCTTTTGAAACCCTGGGGTGATCTTGTACTCATTTGGGGCATAGGGGTAGGATTAGGACCACATGAGAAATTTTAAGTGACTCATCCAACCCAGATTATAGGTATTGGAAAAAGGGTCATTTATTAGTTTAAGGTTGAAGTTCTTAACATAATTAACTTGGTCACTAATGTCTCGAGCAAAATCACTCCCAACTTGGTAATTTATAGTCAAATAGTCAATAAAACCACAAATTTCACAAGGAGAGGGAGGGGCACTTGAGCTTACAGCATTCATAATCAAATGATCCAATCTTCGAGTCATAGCATCTACTTTAGAAGAAAGTAAAGTAAGAGCATCAACTTCTAACTTACTTCTAATGCTTTTGGGTTGGCCTCTTTCCCCTAGAACATTGGTAGTTGTTAAGGGCCATCTCCTCGATCAGGTTATATGCCTCTTCCTCTATCTTATTCATCAACGTGCCACTCACTGCTGCATCTATGGTAGACCATATGGGTTGAGTGACTCCAATGCAAAATGTTTGCATTATCATCCACTTTCGGAGTCCATGGTGAGGGCATATCCCAGTAAATCCTTGAATCATTCCCAAGTCTCATACAACATCTCATCCTCCCATTGAGCAAAAGTTATGATTTGATTCGTCGACCTTGCTATCTTCCTAGGTTGGACGAATTTGGCAAGGAAGGTCTTAGTGAACTCATTCCATATAGTAATCGATCCTAAGGTAAAGAATTGTGCCATGCTTTGACCTTGTCTTTAAGTGAGAAGGGAAATAGTCAGAGACAAATGGCATCAAATGGAGACTCTATTTAGCTTCAAAGTGTCACATACCTCTAAAAGGACCAACATGTGTAGATTCGGATCCCCCACCGGAGTGCCACCAAATTGTGATTGTTGCACATTAGAAATAAGAGCCATATTGAGATTGAAATTGTGGGCCTCCATATTTGGACGGACAATATTTGAAGTGATGCCTTGGACGCTTGGGGTAACAAAAACCCAAAATGTCCTTCTTTGTTCTCCTCTTGCACTGGCCATCTTAGGTAAGATCTCACGAGCCATGTGCTTTTTCTTCTCTAGTCTTTGTTTCTTTCTCCTCAAATGAAATGCCCTTTCTATCTTGGGATCAGGATCGTATGTGATAGGGCTTCACATAAAAGGGAGCACCAACACAAATACCACTAAAACAAATCCAAAAAAAAAAAAAGAAGGGAAATACTTAGTCAATGTTATGAGGGCTAACTTAATATTTGACAATTGGTCCTCAACAACAGCGCTAAACACTTGACTCATACAGTAAGCACGCAGGTTTTATAGTAAAGACTAAATATTATTCCATAAAGACTAATACAATCTATCAAGTTTTATCCTACTAAAATGGTAACGGATTAAGTAGTCAAGTGGATCGTTTATCTAAAGTAGTGAATCATTATATTGCATAATTAAGAAATCAATCAACAAAGCACATCTAGGGATTTGTTTTGCCTTGTAATGAGTTAGATTCTTGAAGTTAACAAGTGCTCTTCTCAAGTTTGGTTGATTCAAAGGATGAGAAACAAACAAAATTAAGTCCTTTCTTTTGAAATAAACCGAATTACTTAAACTATTCTAATCACCATTCTTTCAAAGGTTTTTGTTTTTGTCCAAGTTTAAGATGATGATTATAAATTTCTCCTCTCAACATGCAATCAACTTTCAAGAATACCGAAGTTAAGTCTAGCCTTGCCAATCTAATAGTGGGTTTCTCCTTTCGGTGTTTCACCCTACTGTAGACTTTAATTGCCCAATTGAAGCAAAATATACCCCAACTTATGTACTTAGGAGCCCAAGAGAGTAATCCTTGAATTTGAGTTCAAAAGATTAATGGAGCCCAAAAAGCCCAAATCAGCCCAAAATCGTGTTCGGCGTTTAGTTGAGATCTAATCTAGGGAATATAAAATATTAAATGTAGCTATCAACATTCTTCATTCAATGCGCTTTCTAATGATATATTATGCACCAAAGTTCAATTAGATATAAGTTAAACATTTGGCCTTGTGCTAAAAATGACATTTATTAACTCTTTTGCTTAGATCTTGTCTTGCACTTATCTAAAAATTATGAAATTCATTGTGTTAGAAAGCAGACTCAATGAATGTTTAGGGAAAAAAAGAATCACTCAAAATGGAGGTAGGACATGAAAGTTATGGCCAAAACAAATTGAACTATCTACGGCCTAACCTAGGAACCGGACCGAGTTCCTAAGACCAAGAACTGGGCTATGTCCTTTAGTGGGAGCCTGGCCGGCTTTCTCTCTTCGGGTCCTTCTTTTTCTAAACATGATAATTAACTAGAATTGTAGGCTGATTAACTTACCAAGACTAACTAGTTAGAATCTTAGTTGAATTAGGGTATCTGTTTAGATTAACCTTAACAAGACTAGGATTATGTCTCCTTTTCCTACACCGATTTGGACTATCCCCTCAACAATTGTAAATAGGGGGCTACCCCTATAGGTTAGGGGCATTATTCCATTGGCACCAAAAATTTCCATTAGCTAGAGGATTAAATCAAATTTACCTTAAAATGCATC
Source organism: Carnegiea gigantea (assembly GCA_029747015.1). Taxonomy (NCBI): domain Eukaryota; kingdom Viridiplantae; phylum Streptophyta; class Magnoliopsida; order Caryophyllales; family Cactaceae; genus Carnegiea; species Carnegiea gigantea. The sequence goes on along the minus strand of JAKOGI010001552.1, from coordinate 179,112 downwards.
TAAAAATTAGAGAGATGAGAGCTTCAAAATTGGAGGTATTGAGAGAGAGAGAGAGAGAGAGAGAGAGAGAGAGGTGGAGCACCCATTAAAAAGGCGTTACTTAGTTGAGTTCCCAATTCAATCAGGCAGGTTATCCTGAGGGGAAAAAAACTATATCTTCCGCTACTCTTCTATTTTATTTCTCTTTTATGAGTTTTGATCCTAAATTACTAAAGATGCAATCTTCAGGTAGTTCTCCATTCACTGTAACTGTTATTCTATTTTCTGGGTTTTTGTTGGACTAATGTTTGTGCCTTTTGCATGATTTAAGACGATTTATACTAATATGTTGCATGAATGTATGTTAATATAATTAAGTCCTAATTTCTCTTGTTGATTAGTAGAGGACGTTAGTGATGATAGACAGGGATTAGATGCATCCCATCACATCACTATACTATTGCCCTTGAACCTAGAGCCTTGGTTTAAGACCAAGGAGCCAGGATGATCCCCACACTAGAGATTGTCAATAGTCTTTCTAAAGCCCTTTTGAAGTAACATCAATTTTTCCATTCGGTGTCCCTTTGGTGTCCTTTTGGTGCCCCTTCGGTGTCCCTTTGGTTGTCCCTATTGGTATGATTTGGGTAATATGGTTTGCGAGTTTTTCCTAAAAACACACTAATGACTTTATTAGTTAAAGTTTAATATTTTTTTTCTTTGCTATTTTTTCTGCTATGTGCTTCTATATTGCTAAATTTGGTGGGAAGATTCGGATGTTGGCATTGAAATTTGCCTCAATCAGAATAAGGACCCAGATTTTGGGCCAAACTGAGGATATTGACAGGTCATAAGTTAGGAAATTGGACCTCGCTCTGCCTAGGGAACTCGAGCAGGTTCCTTGGTTAGGGCTAAGGCCCAATTTTCAAAAAGGTTGCATCCCAATTTTGCCCGCTTTCATAAAAAAATGTAAACAGAAAAATTAAATAAGTTTCTAAAAAGTTAAAGTACGTAGCACATGAGTCCGACCATCCATAGGGGATTGCACCCCCGGGGGATGGATCCTACAATGGCGAATTTAGTTGGGACCTTTTTTGAAGAGGATAAGATTTTAACTTTAATATGGAAAATTATCTTAATTATACTTGCATGAAGTATTCGTGGATTATAAGGCACTGCCTTTTGAGGATCAACAGCGTTTCTAGGCTAAACCCTGTTATTGCCCCTCAGGAAAGTATCCAACCACTGGATGGGTCCACTGGACTTTTAGCTGAGCAGGCAGTTGCTTCACCCCACTCATGACTCACTTTTATGGCTCCTACGATACGAGAAAGCAAGTCTAGCCATGGGCTCCATCGATGGTGTATAAAGCATTTGAGTCATGAGAGGACTATTCTAAACCTGACTTGAAATCATCATAATACAGAACTCTTGTTTAGATCAAAACTTGTGTGTATGATTGGAATGTAAGGTACTTTGTATAATTTAACTTTCTTCACCCAATGGTCTATGCATTGATACTGTGAGTCTTAGAAGAGTCTAGATTAAGAAAAATTGAGTGTAGGAACTAGATTAGAAGTCAAAGCAGCTTTTAGGCCAATTAAGTCCTAAAAGGACTCTCGATCGAGAATTTGAAAAGGCTTTTATTTCAATGTAGATTGCCTGTTTGGTAAAAAAAAGCAACAAATAGGAAGACTCTGTTGGGTTCTTAGAAAAAGACCAAAAAAAAAAAAAAGAGATGAATTTGGTAGTCTATGTCTTAGAATAGATTCGAGTCCATATTAGGCTTAATAGAACATAGTTGGGATCTATTGGGCTTTAATAGTAAAGTTTGTTAGGTTGCATGCATAAGGTTTTAGTGAAGAGTTAGAATAAGGTTGAAAGGTGTGGACCCAGTTAGAACCTAACCGAGATCCAACTAGGAGGTCAGGTCAAGTCTACGTTTTTTAAGGTTTGTATTCATGGCAAAAGATAGTATTCTGGGCTGTCAGTGTTAGAGTTAAGTCCATAGATCAACATAGTTCATTTAGGGTCTTAGCACATCAGTTGTAGGATATTTGAGCCCAAAGAGTCATGCATCATTAGGTCTTATCACGCATAGTCCATAAGTCCATCTATGCCCAAGATGCATAATACGACATATTAGACCTTTATAGCACTAGTCCATTCCAGGTTGCATCCAATTGTGCATCATATTCATAATACATAGGTCCAATTAAGACCTAGAGATCTTACCCATGCATAAATTCATGGTCCACGCCTCATATACCCTAAATCTAGGATCCCTGTATGAGTCTACCTAGATCCCCCAATGTGCCCAAACTAGCCCATTCTAGGCAAACCAAACCATAGCCATGCTTAGGCATTATCTAAGTCCACGGGTTATATGAACTTCGCTTAGACCGAACTAAGGCCCATACGTTGCCTTCCTAAGCCAAACTTAGGATCCCATCTAGGGTTAGGCACGATTTCAACCTAAACTCAACATGTTAACCTCATTTATTCCCATCACGACATAAGCTTTCAAGCCCACTAAGTTACCGTTTACTTCTTAACTAACTGCAAGTTAACTACTTCCTTTAACCTATAGCCAATGTTGTTTAACTTTCATTTCTATTATTCACTTCTTTAAAACCACTGCCTTATTACTTAGAATAAGAAAGGCTAAGAAGGTAGATGAGCCGAGTACATAAACCGAGAGCTTTTGTCTTGAGAAGAGTCCAAGGGAACTCCACCAGTTGGGTCAGAGTCAAAATCCAAGTCAAAGTTCAATACTTCACCAATACCTGTGGCAGGAGGTAGCAAACTAACTCAGCTCGTAAAGATGATAGAAAAGATGCAAACTAGGCTGGATGAAAGTAAGAAGAAGACATAACTGATGGCTGCGACACTCCAAACCATTAACAGGGACACACCCACCAAAGCCACTAACACTTAGAAGGGCAACTACCAGAATTGGGATAAGAAAGATAATGACTCCACAAGCAAAGGCGTGCACGCTCTAGACTGCTGCATCAAATACACCATTATTGATACCACGTATACTCAAACACTAGAATGCTTGCTTTCTAAAGATATGATTAACCTCCCCCAAATCAGGCCAGGGATAGAAAACACATGGAAGTGCAAGAATTAGGAGACAAACAAGTACTACAAATATCACCAAGCAAGGGCCATGATACTAAGGACCGTTTGGGCTTTAAGAATAGGTTAGAAAGCATGTTTAACCTAGGGGAGCTTCCTCTAACCAAAGTTGTTCAGAACACCTAATAATGATCGTCGCCTTCACTTTTATGGAATTTAGGAGATATGATGTAATCCGATGTGCAACACTCCGCAAGCGCACAGTTGTTGTAGTTTAGATAAAATATCATTCCCACAAAGACCAATGCAATCTACTGAGTTTATCCCTTTAAAAATGCTAAGCAAAATATATGTTGAGATGGGATATCTTCTAAAACTATCTATTACTAAATGAATGCTATGCATTGATTTAAGAGTTCTATAAATTAAAAACGTTGAAGGATTTGCTTTACCAAAAATGAACCAGTCCCGGTAAACGAAGATTATGCTCACTCAAATTTGGATGAATCAAAGGATACAATCAATTCTTTCTTTCAAAGTAAACTAAATTATTTAGACTAATGAAATTACCATTTTTTCAAAGGTTCACAAATTAGTCCAAATTAAGGATCTGGTTTGTCAAATTGCCTCTTAACAAACAATTTCCTCTCAAAAATTAACTAAGTTAAGTCTAATCCTGTCGATCCAATAGTTGATTTCACCTTTCAATACCTCACTTAACCAACTAATAATTTACAAGCAAGTTTGGCCTAAATTACTCACAACATTCACAACACACGATAGATTAACATAACCCAAATAGATTAAGCATATTATTGGTAAAGATCAAGGGTCTAATTTTATTGTTTAGCTATCAGATCCCTATACAAAAGAAAACTACTCACCTATGATTATCAAACAAACAAGAAAGATCAAACTAAACATCAAGGCAAACAAGAACTATTTTAATGGAGTTTAAAGAGTAGTGCAGAGAATAGGCTTAGCAACAATGGAGTTCTTGACATTTCTTCAATCTTCAAGCCCCAAAATTGCAAGTGATCTTCTTTCCAATCTCCCTTTTGCTTAAAAAATGATAAATATATAAGACTATTTAAGAGATTTTTTGTTTAGGGGATTGGTTTCTTTTTTTCCCGAGAAGCAGAGCATGCCCAGTTCTAGCAGCCAATGTTCATTCTTAGCCACTCAACCGAGGAAAACAAACAGTTGCAGTTGTTACAAGCCTGCCACGGACGGCCTGTGGAGGCCTCTGTCTCTGTTGATTCTTATTCTTCTTTTGCTCCATGGGCATAGGTGCTGGGGGGACCCATGGTGAGTCAAAAATTTATTTTCTAAGAGTGGCAAAAAATGCCTCCATATCTGCAAAAAGCATCAAAGAACTACACCCAAGTCTACAATGGTAATTTGGGGTATCAATTACAACATCAAGCTCATGGATTCCGTAAGAATACAACAAAATGACCATAAAATGATGTAAACTTCAGGCACTTGTCAATGTGTCATGCTTAGCTTATGGTCATGTGTTTAGTTTTTGAGTCATTTGCTGTCTTTATAGTCATAAATCTAAGTCGGATGTAGCCTTGATTTATTAATAAAATGATCTCCTCCAATAGTTTTTTGCATATTGTTTTATTCTTTTTTATGGAATGCTTTTGTCCTATGGCGAATCTAGAGTGAAAGAAAGAGAAGAAAAAAACAAAAGAAAAAAGCTGGGCTAGCTTGAAACACTGATAAGGCATGCTACGCAAAAGGAGAGGGAGAGAAATAAAATACAAATGGACTAAAGATTTCAAGCCATCATCAAAAAGAGGGAAAAGATCAAAAATTTCTATCCAATACATCATGCAGCTTTAAGAGACATGCGTAGGATATGAGGCCTCCTTTCACAACTTGCATTAATACCTTTGTTACACCTAATAAGTTGCCACTTAGAACCCTTTTGAGACTTTAAATAAGCTAAGCATTTTCTTTCAGGATCATATCTTACCTAATTAGGGAGTGGGAATGTGTCATGGTATCAACAATAAAAAATAAAAAAAGAAAAGAACAAAAAAGACAGAAAAGAAAAAAGTTCGGACCAAACGGTCTAACCAAAGAGGAAAAAAAGGGAGAAGAAAAGAGTTTGAAGGCAAGAAGGATAAAGAAGGAAAGAGTTGTTGATTCATACTAACTTCATCACCCATGCACACTTGATGGTTTCATAAGGTTTATTTGAGCCTTCATGCCAATTCCATTCCTTTAGCAAACTAACCAAGAAGCCTGCGTTAAAAAGTCCGCCTTGAGTCATTCTTCGCTTAGGCTACCTTCTTACTATTAAACTATGACTGACCTAATTCCACATTAGATACATAGGTAACCCTTTTGAGACCTAGCCATGAGGATTTTTTCTATAATGAAACATCTGAATTAAATCTCTTAGTCTCGAAAAAAAAAAGACAAAGGAGACAGAACGAATAAAGAGCAACTGGATCGAAAATCTAAGAAGCGGACCAAGAAAAAAGAGAGTGAAAATAAAATCTTAGTTATTAGAGGACAAACAAGCATTTCATTGCCTACACTAATTGAATTAGATTTGGACAAGCCTTTGCTTCTCAATCATTAGAACCTCTAATCTCACCTACATTCCAAAATTCAGGACTCGTGCTCTCAATGATAACTATAAATTCAAGAGTGGATGCTCACTTCATATTCTTATGTTTCTTAAATGGGCACTCACCCAGAATGCAAGATGGGAAGGATCACAATTACTCTGCTAGAAAGGGGGCTACTCCAACTAAAACTAACAAAAGCAATTTACAGTATCACTACTATCACACGTCTAGGACTTCTATTATAATAAATAGAAATCGGGGGCTTCCTTAGAATTGGACCACTTTAATACAAAATTAAAGGATACGCCTTCCTTAAAAAAGATTTTCTATTCTGGCCAGCTTAAGACCTATGTCTTGGGCTAACCCAACAGTCACCTAACTTCTTACCCCTCATCCTAAGCCAAAAAAACATCACCGTGCCTAACCCATTAATCTTCTATATCTTAACCGACCCTTATCCAATGGCCCCAAACTTAGTATGAGACCTACTTGCATACGAGCTTAGGTCATCACATGTTTGCATAGTCAGCATAATCAGGTTGCATAGTTAGCAAAATCGTATATGTCTGATCGAGTTTGCATGGTCAGCATATATGTACAGTCTAACCTAGGCTAGAAATTGCACATGCATTAATACATGGGTCTTTAGCCTATTTAACAAACCACCCTCCGCGCTAATAACTTGGGAACCCTGGATTGAAGAAGACTACAATCAGTCTTCATAGTGACCCTACAGGAAGGGCTCACAACCTTGGTTAGCCATGAATCTATACTTTAACCCTCACCTTAAGTAGGGTTCCATCCTCAAATAAGGCTTTACACAAGCATCCTTGTAGAAAGAATATCATATAAACTTCAGTTTATCAGATAACAAAGTCTGCGAGGATCTAGCCTTAAAGGAAACTTCATCCTTTTTATCTTAACACAAAAGGACACTTTAACATCCAGGACATTTTACCATTCAAAAGCCTGACATCAAAAGGCGATGACTCCAATGCTCGAGTAGCAAAAAGATCAAACTTAAAGATTTAGCGTCCTAATATCTCATACCAAAAACATCCTAAAGGATCAATCCTTGGGCTCAAATGCCAACAAGTTAATAGGGATCTTGCTACAACTTTTTAGGTTCAAATGCCAATGAGTTCAGGTTTTAAGGCTCACACACCAGCAAGATCACAAGGATCTAATTAACAGGTCTTCAAGCCCAAACAACACTATGTTTACAGGGGTTTAGCTGTAGGCCCTCAGGCTTAGATGTCACCGAGGTCTTAGGAATCTAGCCACAGATCTTTAGTCATCCACAGCCCTAACGTTCAACACTTTCTCTCAGCATAATAGGATATTTTATTATCAAAGTTTGCTAGACTAGCAAAAGATCTACTGCTCCAGAGAGATGGAAAACTGCTAATCCAGTGAAAGGATAAAACCACTATAAGTTTACTGAATGGAAAAAGGTTTGGTGGGGCGATAAGGAAACCTGGTAATCTAATGAAGGATAAAAGCATAACAAGTATGCTAGACCAGCAAACGGTTCGCTGCTTCGGTAATAAGAAAACCCGCTAATCTAGCGAAAGTATAAATTCATCACAAATATAATAGACCTGCAAAAGGTCCGCTGCTTTGACAATAAGGAAACTCATTGATCTGGCAAAAGAATAAGTTCATCATAAGTTTTCTAGATTAGCAAAAGGTCCACTGCTCTACCGATAAAGAAACTCGGTAATCTGGCGAAAGAGTAAAATCATCACACTATGCAAAACACACTAGGCTATCATGATGACTTAAATAGGGTTGCAACGGGGCTATGAGTAAAGATAAGAGGGAACAAATATTTGGGATCGTGGAGCAAAAAGTCAAAGACTAAGAGCATAAATCATCTTCTCCCAACTTTCTCCCAAAAAAAAAAAAAAAATGCTCCACAAACCTTTATATGTCAAAGATATAAGCAGATCCCCTTGGTTGGTTCACAATGAGAGAAAGTGTTGAAGTATATCCAATATAAAATCAATGCCAAATCCTTTTATTTCATTTTTTTCCTATTTTCTACATTTTTTTTTGCTTTTTTTCTGAGTGTTTATTTTGTTCTTTTTTCTATTTTTTTTTTTTTTCTAAGAGAAGGATCATGGCATAGAACAGGAAGTACCTTTCAACACTTTTGAATAAATTCTCAATTACCAACCCAATTAACAATAAGGGAAATTTTGCATAAATCCCTCATTACATCCAAACAAACCATACCAAACAAAGATGTCAACATCCACAAACTACTCCTAATCAATCAATGAAACTCTATAGTTTTGGCAAAAAGGGTAAGACATGTATTTGGCCAAGGATTATAGTATAGGTTTGCAATAATAAACATTGTCGAGGCTTAAAAGGGGGTAGCAAGGGATAAATCATACATAATAAGGGTGGCTATTGGGTCAATGTTGCTATTAATTCAAAGAATGCCTTAATCATGTTGCCTAAATGCGCATGCCAAATGTGATCTTAAGCAAGAATCAAAGCAAGTTCTAAAGATTTAGAATTTAGGAAGAGTCACACTTGAAAAGGAATAGGAGACTAAAATCGATGAATTAGTCTGTTCAAGGTCAAAGCCTCATGGCACAACTACCTAAGTTCAACTTGCACATTAGATATCATATGCCAAATATTCATACAAAGTGTCATGAAGCAATCCTCTTGTATTGACCATGATGGTCAGATTAAGAAACACATTTCTAAACCTCATTATCGAACATTTTTATTCACAAATGGGCATAACTAAAAGATCAAATTCAAGCCAAAGAAACCTACCTAGTCTAAAGGCTCATTATCGGAGGATTTTTTTGTCTTTTTTGGGGTTTTTTATTTTTTTTTCTTATTTTGGTTTTTCAAATGCAAGTGAATCCTAATATGCAATTTCTAACCCTAGATGCTCCTAGTAATAATTCTAAATACCTAAATAAAGCAAAAATTGTGAAAAGAAATCTAAAATGGAAAGAAACCTAAATGCACAACTAAAATGCTCTAACTACACCGAAAGCAAGACCTAAAAATGCAAACCATTCACACGCACATCATACACATATTCACAACTGAGCACTCAACTCCCCTATGTTGGGACAAAGCATTGTCCTTAATGTAAGGATAGTAGAATCAAGGGGAAGGGGAAGGAGCACTGAAAAGGAGGAGGGAGAGAAGAAGGAGGGTGGGTTAAGATATATGCCAATCATGCCAAGTCTTAAGACAATCCCTAAAGTCCTACAAAAGCAATCATCTAAAAGAGCTCATCATGTTGCTCCTGAACAAAGTCACAGGAGGTGGCATGCTCAGGTTGGACATAAGCTCGTAAGGAATGTTGCTCCTCTTGTATGGACCAACAGGTAGTTAGGATATCTGTATAGTCCTAGGAAGAGGGAGGTCGGGATGAACTAGAGGCGCCTAGATGGGGTGGTGGAGGAGGTGAGGGTGCGATATGAACTCACTCCTCATCACTGGGCATAAATGAGAGATTGTCCGGGTTTGAAAGAGTAGTTCGGTCAATATTTGGAAGATGCATAAGCCTATTTCCGTGGTAAATCCAACACATGTAACCACCCTCCGTTGTACAAAACTTCATTTAGTCAAAGACCGCTAATGCTAACCTTTCAGACCCAGACCCTCTATCATCAGGGTTGAACCGACCTAGCTACAGGGGTGATAAGACCCCCAATCGCTATCCTTTTGGCAAAACTAGTAGCTGCACTCAACAACTGATTAGCAAAGAAAGAACTAGGGCTAATACATGTTCCTTCCAATATGCTATATAAGAATACAACTCCGATAGACAAAGCACATCTAAACTGTCCTCCTGAGTAAAGAGCCCACAAGCAATAACACCTTGGCTACTCTAATATAGGGGTTCCTAATAATGGTCCCTTTAGAGTGACCGGCTTCATATTGGTAATTTCTAGTGATGGTATGCCAAAAAGCATTGGGATTAAACTCTCGAGGCATATTACGTCGATATAAATCCAAACTAGGTGCAAAACCGAATATACCGTGAATAGCACTCAAATTAAGTACATAGAACTCCTTATTCAAGTGAAATGAAATATAGCCCTTGTGACATCGAGGACCACTCGTGACTTAAACATGTAAAGTACTTAAAAATCCCAAGGTAAGGTTACTATATGTATGGTCTCGAGTCTCTAAGAATTGACCCATACCCCCACGAGTAAACAACCAATGAATATCTTCAAGCAACCCTAAACTACTCAACAAATCCTCATCAAAGTACTGAGTAGCAGCAACAAGCTTACTACTCAACGCATTATATTTAGCAACATGCTCAGGATTAGTTAAACCAAGTACGTTAAGAAGATTACCTCAGTTTCGCATGTTGGTGGATGTTTGGGAAACTTATTGGGGAGCTTAACTTGATGTCCCCGCCCCTTGAGTAGTCCTTGTTCTCTTCTTTGGAGCCACGAATATGGAATTTAGGTGGGTATGTTTAGGTGAATTCCTAACTATGAAGAATGGGATGAAAGGAAGAAAAAATAGGAAATATGGAAGAAAAGTGAAAATTTGTAGAAGAGAAGAAAATTTTGAGGTATAGAAGATGTGGGTTATGGGTAGGGAACAATGTGATAGAAATAAGAGTAGAAAAGAGATTTGGAGTTAAGGTGAAGAAAATAGAGAAAATGAAAGAAATTTAAGTGAAATTAGTGAAGATTTAAAGGTGGAAAGATGGATGTTAATTGTGGTTTTAGAGAAAGAAGTAGAGAGCTTAGAAATAGAAGACGTCGAATGTTGAAGAAGATGGGTGAAAAAGAATGGTCAAACAAGGAAAAACCCTTGACCACAGAGAACAAGCCCGCTAGCCCGCTACGAACCGTGGTAATGACCACGGAGGGTCTGTGGTAGGCTCTGTTCAGTAATTTTTCTAGGTTTTTGGGCAAGGGCTCCACGGACCATGGTTTACACCACCAGGAGTCCGTGGTAGAAATCTGGAGCCCTTAAAACATTATTGTTGCAATTTTTTTCCTTCGATATTTTTTTCCTTCTCTTGCCTATTTGTTTTTTTCCCTTCTTTTTCTATTTTTTGTTTCAAAGGAAAGGATGCACTATACACAATCAAAAATAAAAAGAAAAACTATAAAATATCTTCGGTTACGTCCTAAGAAGAGCTCTTTTAAGGTCAAGAGCTTGACCTTCACCATTATGCGGGTGCAGGATTGGTGAGTATGTGGACAATGGGCTTCTCAATTCCGGAACCGCCTTTCTGCCAAACCTCAAGGTTTAAATTGTGCAAAGGAAGATACCACCTTAAATAAATGAGATGGAGATCCTTTTTGAGCATCAAGTAATGCCATATCACATGGTCTATATACAGGAATAATCTCGTAGGGGACTCCATCAGATGGGCCACTACCAAACTCCACCCCTAAGTCAAAACCATACCCAACTCTATCCATAGGAGGCAAAGACATTAGCACTCGAGCTAACTTGTAATAATCACTCACAGAGTCCTCATTAAAAATGTGGGCCATGTCCTTGGTTATGCTAGGTGGTAAGTGGGCATCCAAACCCACCTTGACAAAATCAAGTTTGTGGCCCTTAGTAGACACACAATCAAACATAGGTGGGTCTACTCATCATACATCACATTCGTGTCTGAAATAATCACTTCACCACAAGTAAATCAAGAAGGGGATAAATTTCGTTCTTTAAGCAAACTAAACTTAGCATGGTATTCCCCCACTCAAGTGTTAAATGCCCCCTTTTACATCAATCTTACAACCTGAAGTGGCAAAGAAGGGACTCCAAAGAATAATTTGGGTATAGGTGTCTTCGGCCTATTAAGCACGACAAAATCATTAAGCACACCAAAATCACCAACCAAAATCGCCAACTTTCATGGGAACATTCTCCAAATACCCAAAGGGCACTTCATGAAAGTATCCACTAATTGGAGTGAAATAGGTATGGGTTGCAACTGTCCTAAGCCAAGCCGCTTAAAAATGAAATAAGGCATCACACTAACATTGGAGCCAAGGTCGTACGAAGCCTTATCAATACTCATATTTGCAACTGTCCAAGGAATTAAAAACTATCGGGGTCCTTAAGCTTAGCGGGAAGCTATTAAGGAATCACAACACTATAATCCTCTCCTAAAGTCAAAGTCTCATGCTCATTAGCCGTCCTCTCACTCATAACATTCATCACCTCACCTTCCTCTTGAAGCTAGCACTCTCAGAACCCTCTAATCCACCTCTCAAGATAACACAATTACATTGCTCTCGAGGATTAGCTCGGGCTTACTTGTGAGTCTACCTGGGGGTATGGATGAAAAGGTAGCTTGTTGGATAATTTGAGCTTCTAACATCTTATTATGAATAGTAAGCACATCAACCTTGCAGGCCAATTGCTTGATATACTCATCTTGCTTTTCCTGCTACTAGAAGCATATTCTCCATCATGGTCTCTAAGTTAGAATTTTGAGGAGCTTGTTAAGGGTTGGGCGGTCTTTGAAATCTAGAGGGTGGTCTAGCATCTGATTGAGGCATAAGAGAGGCGTTAGAGCTACAGAGAAATTGGGGTGATTCCTCTAACCTGGATTGTAAGTGTTTGAAAATGGGTCATTAGTCGGTCTAGTGTTGTAATTATTGACATAATTGACTTGGTTACCAACATCTTGGGCCAATGGACTCCCAACTTGGCAATTCATAGTCAAATGGTCAATAGAACCACATATTTCACATGATGGGGGAGGGGCATTCGAACTAATAGAATTCACATTCAAACGATCCAACCTTTAAGTCACGGCATCTACTTTAGTAGAAAGTAGAGTAATAGTGTCAAGTTCTAACTTACATCCAACCCGCTTAAGTTGGCTTCTCTCATTAGACTATTGGACTATTGGCAGTTATTAAACGCCATCTCCTCAATTAGGTTGTAGGCCTCACCCTCTGTCTTGTTCATCAATGTGCCACCCGTTGCCGCATCTATAGTAGATCGCACTAGTTAAATGACTTAATTGTACAACGTTTGCGCGATTGTCTATCTTGGGAGTCTATGATAAGGGCCTTACCACAATAAATCCTTAAACCGCTCCCTAGCTTCATAGAGCATCTCATCCTCTCATTGGCAAAAAAGCTGTGATTTGATTCCTTTGGCTTACCATCTTGCTTAGAGGAACGAACTTCGCAAGGAAGGACTTAGCGAGCTCGTCCCACGTAGTATCAACCCCAGAGGTAATGAATGGAGCAACATCCACACCTTGTCCCCTAATGAAAAAGGAAACAGTCAGAGTAGCATTGATTGAAACGCTATTGAGTTTCAAAGTATCGCACACCTCTAAAAAGACCAAGAGGTATAAATTCGGATCCTCCATTAGGGCACCTCTAAATTGGGCTTGTCGAGAGCCAATTTGAGCTTAAAATTATGAGCTTCCACTTAAGGCCTTGCTATGCTTGAAGTTATATCTTGGACACTCGGGGTAATGAAATCTCGAAGCGTTCTACGTTGATCTCTTCCGCCTCCAGCCAGTTTTGGGGAGGACTCTTAATCCTTTTGCCTTTGCTTTTCTAATCGTTGTTTCTTCCTCCTTAAATGAAAAGTCCTCTCCATTTGTAGATTCGGTTCGAAAGGAAAGGGATTCGCATAAAAAGGAAGGAATCCTACAACCACCACTACAACCACTACCAAAGCAAATCAAAAATAGGAAAGAATGAAAAACACTTAGTCAATCTATAAAGGATGAACTCAATATTCGCAAAGTGGTTCCCAGCAACAGCGTCAAAAACTTAAGACTCCGCAAGTGCATGGGCGTTGTAGTTTAGATTAAATATCATTCCCGTAGAGACTACTGCAATCTACTGAGTTTATCCCTTTATAAAAGCTAAGCAAAATATATGCTGAGTTGGGATATCTTCTAAAACTATCTATTACTAAATGAATGTTGTTCAATGATTTAAGAATTCCATAAATTAAAAACGCCCTGGGATTTTCTTTATCAGCGATGAACAAGACCCAGTAAATGAATTTTATGCTCACTCAAATTTGGATGAATCAAAGGATACAATCATAAGTAATTGAATTCTTTCTTTTAGAATAAATTGAATCATTTAAACTAATCAAATTACCATTCTTTCAAATCAAGGGTTCATGAATCAGTCCAAATTAAGGATCTAGATTTGCAAATTTCCTCTCGAAAATTAACTAACTTAAGTCTAATCTTATCAATCCAATAGTGAATTTCACCTTTCGGTACCTCACCTAACCATTTGATAATTTGTAAGCAAGTTTGGCCTAAATTACTCACAACATTCACAACAGAAGATAGATTGAAACAACCCAAATAGATTAAGCATATTATTGATAAATGTTAATGGTCTAATTTCATTGTTTGGCTATCAGATCCCTATACTAAACAAAATTACTCAGCCATGATTATTAAACAAATAAGAAAGATCAAACTAAACATCAAAATAAATAAGAACTATTCTAATGGAACTTAGAGAGCAGAGAAGAGAATAGGCTTAGCAACAATGGAGTTTTTAACAATTCTTCAATCTTCATGCCTCCAAAATGTAAGTGATCTTCTTTCCAATCTCCCTGTTGCTCCAAAAATGATAAATATACAAGACTATTTGAGAGATTTTTTTTTTTTTAAAGGATTGGTTTCTATTTTCTCTAGAAGCCGAGCATGCCCAATCATAGCAGCCAATGTTCATTCGCAGAAGACGAATAGTTGCAGCTGTTACAGGCCTACCACGGACCCCGGCCTCTACCACGGATAGTTCATGGAGGCCTCTATCTCCGTTGATTCTTGTTCTTCTTTCTCTCCACGGGCATAGGTGCTAGGGGGCATCCATGGTGAGTAAAAAATGTGTCTTCCAAGGGTCGTAAAAAACACCTCAATATCTGCACAAAGCATCAAAGAACTAAAACCAAGCGTAAAATGCGAATTTAGGGTATAAATTATAACATCAAGCTCATGAATTCCCTAAGAATGCAACAAAATGACCCTAAAATGATGTAAACTTTAGACGCTTGTTAATGTGTCATGCTTAGCTTGTAGTCATGTGTTGAGTCTTAGGGTCATTTATTGTCTTTATAGTCATAAATCCAAGTCTGAAGTAGCCCTGATTTATTAATAAAATCATCTCCTCCATTAGTTTTTTGTACTCTCTCATATTCTTTTTTATGGAGCGCTTTTGTCTTATGATGAATCTAGGGTGAAAGAAAGAGAAGAAAAAGAAAACAAAAGAAAACAATACGGCTAGCTTAAAACCTTGATAAGGCAAGCAAGCCAAAAGGAAAGGAAGAGAAATAAAATACAAATGCACTAAGGAATTCAAGCCATCTTCTTAAACAGGGAAAATATTAAAAATTTATATCTAACAGGTCATGTAGCTTTAAGAGATATGCCTAGGATATAAGACCTCTTTTCATAACCTGCTTTAACACCTTTGTTAAACTTGATAAGTTGCCACTTAAAACCCCTTTGGGACTTCAAATAAGCATTTTCTTTGACGATCACATCTGACGTAGCTAGGGAGTGGGAGTGTGGCATGGTATGAGCAATAAAAAAAATAGAAAAAAAGAAAAGAGGGAAAAAAAAGGAAGAAAAGACAAAAGTTTGGACCAAATGGTGTCGCCAAAGAGAAAAAAGAAAAAAAGGAAAAAAAAAGCGAGCTTAAAAAGAAGAAGAAAAAAGTTTGAAAGAAAGAAGTTGCTGATTCACACTAACTTCATCACCCATGCATACTTGATGATTTCATAAGGTTTACTTGGGCCTTCGCGCCAATTCCCTTCCTTTAGCACCCTAACCTAGAAGCTTACCTTAAAAAGTCCTCCCGAGTCATTCTTCTTTTAGGCTATCTTCTTACTCTTAAACTATGACTGATCTAATTCCACATTGGACATGTAGGTAACCCTTTTGAGGCCCGACCACGAAGATTTTTTCATAAAGAAACATCTGAATTAAATAGTTTAGTCTCCATAAAAAAAGAACAAAAGAGAGAGGAAGAATGATGAGTGGCTGGATTGAAAACCTAAGAAGGCAGACTCAGAAAAAAGAGAGTGAAAATAAAAACTTAGTTATTAGAAGATAAAGAAGCATTTCATCACATATGCTCATCAAATCAAACTTGGATAGACCTTTGCTTCTCAATCATCATAGCATTTAATCTCACCTCCATTCTAAAATTCAAGACTTGTGGTCTCCATGATAACTATAAATTCGAGAGTGGATGCTCACTTCAAATTCTTATGTTTCCTAAATGGGCACTCACCTATTGTGCAAGATGGCGCCTCTCCTCTATTTTCCTAGACAGTTGCGACTCCCTTTATGGTAAACATTTCCCGAAAGGAGATAACTATATTCTTTACACTAAAGTAGTGGCTACTCTAGGCAGCACCGACAAAAGCATCTTCCTAACATGGGAAGGATCATCATCATTCAACTGGATTGGGGGCTACTCTAACTAAAACTAGCAAAAGTAACTTATGGTATCACTATTATGACACATTTAGGGATTCTATTATAATAAACAGAAATCAAGCCTTCTTCAGAATGGGAGTACCTTAATATAAAATTAAAGGATACTCCTTCCTTCAAAAAAATAAAAATCTATATTGGCCAGCTTAAGACCCATGCCCTAGCCTAACCTAGTGGTCGCCTAACTTTTTACCTCACCTCCTAATCCATAAAACATCACCATGCCTAACCCATCAGTCTTCTGTACCTTAATCGGGCCTTATCTAATGGACCCCAAAACTTAGTCTGAGACCTACTTACATACGAAATTAGGTCATACATGTTTGCATAGTCAGCTGAATTATGTTTTCATAGTCTGCATAATCATGTCTATCTAATTGAATCTGCATAGTCAGCATATATGTATAGTCTAACCTAGGTTGGAAATCACACATGCATCAATACATGGGCCTTTAGCCTATTTGCTAAACCACCCTCCGCCCTGATCACTTGGGAACCGTAGATTGAAAAAGAGTGTAATCAGCCTTCATGGTGACCCTATAGGAAGGGCACACAACCTTGGTTAGCCATGAATCTATACTTTAACCCTTCCCTCAATCAAGCTCGGTTAAAGTGGGGGTTCTATCCTTAAAGAAGGCTTTGCACAAGCATCCTTATGGAAAGAACATCAACCTAACTTTAGTTTATCAGATAAAAAAATCCATGAGGATCTAGCCGCAGAGAAAACTTCACCCTTTCTATCTTGACATAGAAGGATGCCTCAACATCCAACACATTTTAGCATTCCGAAGCCTCCCATCAAAAGGACATGACTCTAACGCTTGAGTGGTAAAAAGATCAAACTTAAAGATTTAAGTCCCAATATCTTATACCAAACGCCTTAAAGGATCAATCCTTAGGCTAAAATGCTAATAAGTTCACACAGATCTGGCTACAGGTTTTCAGGTTCAAATGTTAATGAGTTTAGGTCTTCAGGCTCACACACCAACAAGATCATAGGGATCTAATTAATAGATCTTCAAGCCCAAATAGCATTAAGTTTACAAGGATCTAGCTATAGGTCTTTAGGCTCATATGTGACTAAGGTCTCAAGGATTTGGCCACAGATTTTTAGGTATCCACAACACTAAGGTTCAACACTTTCTCCAAATACAATGGGATATTTTATTATCAAAGTTTGCTAGACCAGCAAAAGGTCTGTTGTTCTTGTGAGAAGGAAAATTGCTAATCCCGCGAAAGGATAAAACTATTACAAGTTTGCTTGAATGGAAAAATGTCTGTTGGGGCAATAAGGAAACCTGCTAATCTAGTGAAAGGATAAAACCATCACCAGCTTGCTTAAGCAGCAAAAGGTCCACTGCTCTGCCAATGAGGAAACCTGCTAATCTGATGAAACGATAAAATCATCACAAGTATGTTAGACTAGCAAAAGGTCCGCTGCTCCGATGATAAGGGAAATCCGCTAATCTAGTGAAAGTATAAATTCATCACAAATATACTAGACCAGCAAAAGGTCCGCTGCTCCAGCAATAAGAAAACCCGCTGATCCTGCGAAAGAATAAATTCATCACAAGTTTGCTAGAACGGCAAAAGGTCCGCTGATCTAGTGATAAAGAAACTCGCTAATCCGACGAAAGGATAAAATGATCACAAGTTTGCTAGACCGACGAATGGTACGTTGCTCTGATGATAAGGTAACCTGCTAATTCGGCAAAAGGATAAAATCATCACAAGTTTGCTAGACTAGTAAAAGGTCTGCTGTTCCAATGATAAGGAAACTCGTTAATTCAAAGAAAGGATAAAATCATCGCAAATGTCCATTACTCTGGCAATAAGGAAATTCTTAATTTGGCCAAAGGATAAAATTCATTAGCTGCAGCGACAGTAAAGATAGGTAGGCATTGAGTCCTAGGACCCTTAGTGGTCAGGCTTCAATTTTACATCATCAGCCATCGCCACGACGAAAGCTGGGCAAATTCATTGGCTACAGCGACAGTAAAGATAGGTAGGCATTGAGTCCTAAACCCTCAGTGGTCACGCTTGGATTCGACATCAGTGGCCACCATTACGGCAAAAGTTGGTGGGTGCTAAGTCTCAGGACCCACAGCGATCACGCTTGGAATGCTAACATTGGCCACCATCACGGCAAAAGTTGGTGGCTGTCAAGTCTCACGATCTTCAGTGGCCAGACTTGGATTTTACACCATCACAGCCCTACAAATAATTACCAGTAGCCAGCATTACTTTAACCTTTGCCTTATCCAGCTCGATCAAAGTGGGAGCTAACTATAGACACCTGAAAATGACATCTTATTTTTAATTGTCCAATGGGAAATTCATACCCCAACTTTTATACTTAGGAGCCTAGCAGAGTACTTCTTAAATTTAAGTCTAATAGGCTAATAGAGCCTAAAAAGCCCAAATTAACCCAAATTGATAGTGTTTGACATCCAGTTAAGATCCTCTCTAGGGAGTAAAAAATTATTAAGTTTAGCTATCAACACTCTTCATTGAATGAGCTTTCTAATGACATATTATACAGTAAAATCCGACAAGCAAATGGAAAAGATATAAGTCGAACATTTGGGCTTGTGCTAAAAATGACATCTATTCATTCTTTCACTTATATCTTTTTCCACACTTATCTAAAAATTATGAAATTAGTTTTATTAGAAATTAGACTCATAAATTTTCAGGGAAA
This sequence comes from Carnegiea gigantea, assembly GCA_029747015.1. Classification (NCBI taxonomy): domain Eukaryota; kingdom Viridiplantae; phylum Streptophyta; class Magnoliopsida; order Caryophyllales; family Cactaceae; genus Carnegiea; species Carnegiea gigantea. The sequence continues at coordinate 160,295 of JAKOGI010001552.1, read as the reverse complement.
AAAAAGGAATCACTCAAAATGGAACACGGTTGGGTTCTTAAGACCAAGAACCAGGTTGGGTCCTTTGACTAGGAACCTGGCCAAGCTCCCTCTCTCTGAGTCCTTTTCTAGCTAAATGGAATTAGTTAATTATAATTCTAGGCTGATTGGTTTACCAAGACTAATTAGTCAGAATCCAAGCTGAATTTGTTTACTTGTTTAGATTAACTTTAATAAGACTAGGATTAGGTCTCTTTTCTCTAAATCGATTCGAACTATGCCCTCAATCACTAGAAATAGGGGGCTACCTATAGGTGTTAGGGGTCAGTCCATTGACATCAAAAAATTTCCGTCAACTAGAGGATCAAATCAAATTGGCCTCAAAACACATCCAAAAAATTAGAGAGAGGAAAGTGTCAAAATTTAGGAGAGAAGTATGCCACACATTGGAGGTATTGAGAGAGAAACAAGCCAGCTAGTCACCTATTAAAAAGACATCACTTTAGTGGGTTCCCAATTAAATAAGGTGGGTTATCCTAAGAGCAAAAATACTATCTTCCCCTACGCTTCTATTCTATTGCTTTTTAATGTTTTTTGATCTTAAATTACCAAAAATGTAAGATTTAGGTAGCTCCTTACCTGCTGTAGCTATTATTCTTTTCTTTTTGGTTTTTGTTGGACTAAAGTTTGCACCTTTTACATGATTTAATATGATTTATACTAATATGTTGCATAAATATATGTTGGTATATTTAAGTCTTAATTTCTTGTGTTGATTAATAGAGGCCTCCTCGATACGCTCTTCTCTCAGTTCCCCATTCATTGGGCTGTTTTCTCATATTGACTCCTCATCCTCAGTATCCTCCTTAGCTGGGTGGTGGGGTGTTGTCCCTAGTGTCAAGGGTGAGAGGTTCATCATAGTGACCTGTATCTATGAGGCGGTCCACTAGCCCATACAAATCCAAGCCTATCGGCTCCCATTCACACAAGCAACTTCCACTGGCAAAATGGAATGGCCTATTCTTAGGGTGAAGCTCCTTAAGCCTATAATGCCACAGTGGGTCATTTAAAAGAGTCCAAAAGAAGAATAAGGCTTGGTTGTGATCAAGTTTCAAGCAGTCGATCAGGATCCCCAATAATCTCCCATGGATAAAAGTCTTAATCCACTGTAAGGGGCTTTCCAAGCTAACTCCAAGCATCTTTGCCATCCTCTGATAACGGCATTGCCGCCCCATATAACTATAGTGGCGAGTTCCATTCATCCTACACATTAGTAGATTCACATCAGATACATGATCACAGGTAAACAGGCATATGTACGTACGCCCCCTTTTGCCCATCCTACACTTACGCTCCAAGTAGTCCTTAGATCTACGAATTTTTAAGATTTTTACTTTTCATTTCTGATTACAATATTTTAGTCGAGTCTTCAGGTCAGTCAACCTGAGCACTGGTACCACTTTGTAACACTCCGAATTTCTAATTCATTCTTATTACTAATATTAACCTATGTTGCAGCGGAAAGACCTACATAGGGTGTTACTGTCGTATTTCCTTTATGAAAATAGTAGGCTGAGTATGAACCAAAACATTAAAGTAAAAGATTCTTTCAACAATACATCAGTTTTAAGAATCCAACCACAATTGTAGCAATGGCTAAGCTAAAACATAACCCATTATAAGTTATTTTCAAAACAACCTAATCTGATTCAAAGCCTCGCTCTAATTTTGGGTTCCTATCCATATGCACATACACTTTACCTAGAAACAAAACATTTAGGAAATATGAGATAGACTCAATAACAATCACCCCTAACAGTAAAGGTACGCACACAAATTCATTTTAAAACATTTTAGGGGTGGGGCACGCACACAAGCGATCTAGGTAATCCACATTCTTACAACAGCCAACAAGTAACTCTCGCTCCCTTTCTTTTAGTTTCAGTTTTTCAAGGGTGAACGACCAATTGGGCCTCATGCCCTGCATTTAGGTTGAGAGTAGCGCTTAACTGTAACCTGGCCTACTATCACTCGAGCGATTACCGCTTAACTAACCCTGGCGTACCGCCTTTGAAACACAAAAGAAATCAATTTCCTCAACCTCACCCATTTAATTGGTCATCACACGTTTAAATTAATAATGTCCTTCAGTCTACATACCCAGTCTAAGCCCGACCCACTCTGGTCTTAAATATCCAATTTTATTTTGCAACTTAACCAACCTCAACCCACACATTCACTAATTTAGTAAACAATGTAGTTACAGTTTATAAGCAGAAATCGCAGCACACACAGAGAGTACAAACACCGAACCTTCACCCAACACATTCAAATAATTCTTCATTCATAAACACAGTTCACATTTGCGAAGCACATTCGGGGAATGGTTAGGGCATGCTTGTTACTTGTAGTCCGTAACTTACGGGCTCGGTTTCCCTCAGCTCAGCCTAGATAACCACACTTGCATTCAAACAACACCTATATTTTAGCCCCCAAACTATACAAAGCACATCCCTACCCTATCCTTAGCCTAGAATAATTTTTCTACAATTTGTGGATCACTTTAGGAATTTCGAAACGTAGTTAATTCTGAATTCAGTTTTGGTCAGAATTTGGGTTCGACTTCCAGAGCCCATATCTTAACTTTTCGATGTCAAACTTTCATTTTCTTGCCCATTCTGGAAAGGTCAGTCCATCCCCTACAATTCCTATGCTTGTTGTTTTTTAAAAATCTATCCAACACTGGGTTGTTTTCCTCAAAGAACTTACGCAATCACTTGGCTACCCAGATTTGGGAAGCCCTAAGTAAATTAGTCATAACTCACCCAATACAACTCTGATTTCCTTAATTCAAAAACCAAACTACTTAAAACATTATGATCTATTCACCATAAAAATTTTGTAATTTTTGGGCTATTGTACAATCGTGGGTCAAATTTTTAAGGACGGGTATGTTCGGTCTCAAATCAGGGGTGTTCTGTCCACTTTGTCCTCGTTCAAATGGGTTCTTTTGGTTCAGTTTTCCCACCATGTTGGGTTGCCCAATTACCCACATCAATACTAATGATTTATAAGTCCTCACCAATCCATCTTAAGCAAGAGACCAAGATTTTTATTCAAAACAAATGTGGGACGTCATCACTACGCTTACCTTGATCGGGTTTTGAAAAGGGAGATGATTCGTTAGTCACCCACTTCGAGTTTAAATCTAAAAATTCATAAAAAAATGCATCAAAAGTAGCAAATCTATATTCTTTGAATAGGAAAGACATAGACAATGAAAAGACTCTACTTTTATTATTTTTTTCCCTCTTTGGAGTGCATGAACTATGCATGGGAGTAGGGTTTGCATTCAATACATACCAAAGCAAGGAGGGGGGAGGAAGAGTGTGGTGGCAGTTGGCCGGCTGTGGTGGCATAAGTTGGTGGCAGCGCCAAGCTTGGTTGCGGCGCACAGAGAGCGAAGAAAGAGAGAGGGAGATCGAGTGGGAAGAGAAAGAGAGCAAGAGGAAGAGAGAGAGAAACCGTGAAGGGGGTGCCACAGCTAGGATTTAAGAAAGGGGGGAGAGAGAGGAGAGTAGGGGGCCAGCCACTCTAGACAGAAAAGAGGGAGAAAGCCTAGGGTTTTAGTGGTTTGGGAGGAAAAAAATTATTCAAAAGTATATTTTTTCTAAAAAAAAAAACAAAATGAAAATTAGACCTTCTTCCCTTCCCGAAATTAAAAAAAGAAGTTGGAAATTAAAAAAAATCTTGAAATAAGAAAAGAGCTGAAAATAAAAAAAATTTGCATTGACATGGATTGATTTAAGTCTTAAGGCCTAGGTTGGTCCATGCTAAATATAACTCATCTCGAAGTGAATTTTCGAGGTTTTACAAAAAATATAAAAAAAAGTCTTTGACTCGCAAATGACAAATATCCCTTTGAGGCATGTGCTACTGGGTGCTACCCTTCGAGGCAAAACTACTAGTGGGGAAGGTGGCTTCTCAGGTGAGTAGTGAATAAAGTAGTCAAGCAAAATTGAGTCGAATTTTGGTTAGCCAAATGCTTAGGATGATAGCATACTTACACACCAAGCGCTAAGATGATTCACTGATTTGATAATCTATAGGGTGAAAACTTGGTCAATGGGTGTTGTTAGTAAGACCAAGAGTCTTGATGTGTACAGTGTGCATGTGTGCAATTTCATTCTTGGATTACAAGGGCGATATTGGTAGTTGAGTGTGTACAATTTCCCCTTGAATGTATATTTTGAAAAATTCAAGAACATTATCTATTTTTCTAGTCTCTTTTCTTTTTTTTTTTTTAAAGATCTTGCAGGTATATCTTCGGTAAATGCTCACAAGGCCATACTTGTCCACTAAGAGGGACCTAAGGGTTTAAAGGGCTTGCTGCACGTGCTAAGTACAACTATGATTCCTACAAAAGTAAGTTAGGTGTCTTAGGTAGACTTTTCTCTTCTTTTACTTGACAACGAGCAAACTCTAGCTGGGTGGTATTTGTTTGGCCACAAAAAAAAGGACCATTTAAGTACTTTTAACTACTTAGTTGTTACTCGTAATTAAGATTATTTTTGATTTTATTTGGATTTTATGTGTTTATACAGGAAATAATGATTTGATGAAATATAAAAGTCATTTTCTTAGCATGCAAAACTAATTGAAGCTAATTTTGAAAAGTTGTAGCCAAATGAAAATTAAAAATCAAGGATTCCAAGCAATTTCATTGCTATGGTAATTTTTCTAATATTGATCAACAGTGAAGAAAAGGAAACATACTCCAGCTAGAATATGGAAAGCAAAGGAGGTCTGTGACCACTATAAAGGAGGTTGTGGGTACTGCAATTCATCAATAAATTCTTCATTATCTTAGCTTAGGTCATAGCTTTTATTCTAGGAGTAGACTAGCTTAGTTTAATTTTCTCTCAAACCCTTTGATTCAATCCTTATCTTTAATTCAAGTTTGAGTTTTATTAATCTATTCGATTCAACTTTCAGTTTCTACTTTCAATTAGTTGGTAGTTTCTTTCTTTCCCCTCTCTTCCCCACCCTTTTTTTCATTCAGGTTTATTGCTTTCTAAATCATTCTATTGTTTTGCATATTAGTGGTTGTTGAATACAATCATATTTAGACTAGGTTCCATTTCTGCCTAGTAAATGATTTTGTTTTACCTATTTCTTGCATTCAATTTAATTAATATGGGTTATTTTTTAGTTAAAGTGGCCTAGATTCAACTCCAACTCTATGGATTCAATACTCAAGTAGTACAACTAACAATGGTATGGTTGTGGTTAAAATCTTACCTCTATTTTTGGATCTTACATGTGTTTATGTTTATGCATATATACATGTAAAAGTATACATATATACAAGTCAGAGTTGGATTTACCTGGTGACGCGAATTGCACCCTTTGAACTAAAACCTCCCATTTACTTGGTGCCAATATGATAATGTCTGTTCTTAATTTTGATGCTGAGAAATTCACAAGATGTGTTAGACATGATAAAGAAATAAATTTGCGAAGTTAGTCATACATACTCATTATTCGTGTGTAATATAGCTGTAATTAGGATTCAACCTGATCTTCCAAAAATAAGACTTCCTAAGTTTTCATATGTCTATGGTCTGCCCTTCCCAAATGACGGAAGCCATACTCAAAAAATTGAACAAAGCCAATTTTATGCAACAAATGAATTTAGCTATTAACCTTGCTGCACTACTATTGTTGCTTTTTTATGGTTAAATTCATCCCTATTTAAATTGACATCCCTAAACCAAAGCCCCAAAGTTTTTTAAGAAGCACCTTTAATTATAAAATCAGGCACTCTAACTTAGATGAATAAGTAAAAGAAAGCTTAAGTATCAGCTGGAATCTAAAGCAAAAATAGCACATTTGCTTCTAAGACTTTTTTTAGTCCATAAATAAGCTCTTTCTTAGGTTTAAATAAACTTATGAGTAGACACCATTAACTTTTTAAAAAGATAATCATTCGTATGTTAAATGCATATATTGTTGTAGAAAATAAACTACACACAGTTAGATAAACGATAATGAACTAAAACAAATTGCTGAACTTGATTAAGGAATAAAATTGGGATTGAATAGCTGGACACTTAATGCCAACTTTTCATATCCTCTCTCTTGAAGAAGATTTGCCTAATATAAAAGCTAAGTTAGGTTCTTCCTTAAGCTTACCCAAGTTCCATTGCTCAGTTTTTCCTTAGAAACTTTAATTACAAAGAGCCTTTGTCCCAACACATTTTAGAGAACCCTTCGTAACTCACAAAAAGCTTTCACTTGAGCTGAGACAATTTGTCCATAGTCCGTACTCCATTGTTTGACATCATGCATTTTCGGAGAATGATGTCCCCAAGCTCAACCTATTTTCGAAAATAGGACCCTTAAATAGTAATATAAGGAGCCTTGTTTATCTTGAACTTCAAAGGGATTTGCATGATATCACTTATCAAGTCCAAGCACTTACAACCCACCATGACAATTTATTAGTGTACCATCACTGTAAAAAAGAAATAATAAGCATTAGGGATTGCAGATGCAAATTCAAAGCGAAGAGTTATTTATTTACGTAGCATTTGGTTGGGGAAAAATGATTTTCTCAGAAAATCATTTTTCAAGGAAAATATTTTTTCAAAGAAAAGTGATTTCATGTTGCATATTTCGTGGTTTGATGTAAGATAAATCATTTTCCATTGATGAAAATAAAATGTCAATTGAATTGCTTGAGTGATGAAAAATGTCAGTTGAATTGTCATGACAGAAATAAATATCAACGGAATGAGGAATGTCAAGCTCAAAATCTGGAATTGAGTTTATTTTAATATTTTCTATATGATAATCAAGTTCTAATTGAAGCCATTGAAATTGTTTTAGTTGCCAAAAATGTCAATGAAGGACTTGTTCTTTTCATTGCTAAATAGGGGTTGGTACATGAGTGAAGTTGGTAAAGAATGATAGAAGTTAATATTTTTTTCGTAATGATTGATAGGAGTTGGTTAAGGTTATGAAATACTAGAAAAAGTTGGTATAATTTGGTAGAAGCTAAAGGATGTTGGTAAGAAATGTAAATGAGTGAGGATTTCTTTGTAAATGTTTTTGAAAAAGATTGGTAAGAATTGGTAAAAATCGGTAGAAGTTGGTAGAAATTGGTGAAAGTTGGTTAAAGCTGCAAATGATTGACATTTTCTTGAAAGAGTAGCAAGAAGTTGGTAAGAATTAGTAGAAGTTGGTAGAAGTGAATTCACTAACAAAAAGATTAGGCCTCAAATTGTTTAAATGACAAATAATGTCAACTAAATTGTCGTGGCAAAGAAAAATGTTGACTAAATGAAAGAATGTTGACCTGAAAATCTGAAGTTGAGCTTATTTTAATCCTTCACATTCGGCAATCAAGTTTTAATCCAAGTAATTGAAATTTTTTTCTTGATGGCAAACATTTTCAATTAAATTATCTAAGTGGCAAAAAATGTCAACTGAATTGTCGAAGCAGATATAAATGTTGATCAAATGAAGGAATGCTAAGTTCAAAATCTGGATTTAAGCATATCTTAATCTTTTCTATCATTAGTTAAGTTTCGATCCAAACTGCCGACGTTGGATTTTGCAGGGGAATTCAACTGACCAAATCATCAAAAGAGGTGAAGGAGGAAATCAACTTCCTTTCTTTTCAAAGTTGAAATTATTTTCGTCCATGACAATGAAAATGGTTTTCCTAGGAGAGTAGTTTTTCATCCTTTACCGTGCTAAGCAGTGAAAAATTAAAAAGTATTTTTTGAGACTATCATTTTTCCCCCAACCAAGAACTACATAATCCACATTAGAAAGCCTATTTCTAATGTTAGGGTCAAAATTATGGAAGTGTTGGTGGCGAAGGCAATGAGCTAATTAGAAAGCCCAGTAGTCTATTTATAATAACAAATAATAAAAAATATGAAAATTACATATTTATCCCTTGTATACTACTATACAATCTTAGTCTATTGGGAGGAATGGATGAATAGATTTCATGAAAATCTAACATTGTAGACATTCTTGTATAAAATTATAATCAATTGCGACATGTAGAAGGCATTGATGTTATCGCAATAGACCTTGATAGCTCTAGAAATATGGATCCCTAAATTATAGAGGAGCTTGCAAATCTAAATTGTTTCAACTACAACATAAGGTACAACCTGATATTGGATACTTCGAAATTGTGCATGTTTTTCCCACTATGGAATAATATTAGGTCTGAACGATACTATGTAGCCAGCACCAGAACAGCAAGACTCATTACATTTTGCGAAGTAGCATTACAATAGGTCATGATAAGAGATAGAGATGTCATAAGTCTAAATTGTACTCCATATTTTCTGGTGTTGTAAGATAATAAAAAATACACTCAACAGTTTGCAAATAAGTAGTGGGGGAGCATGAATAAAATTCATAAAGTACATGAATGATATATATAATATCAAGTTTAGTCAAGTATGACAATGCATTTACCATAATTCCATACTCAGAATAATCTACAAGTAACTCCACTTTAATTAGAGCCAATAAGTTATGGAAAAACAAAACTAAAAAATTGGTTTCGGAGTATGCATGTAGAGTTTATGAATGAAATCTTGGACATACTTTTGTTGGGGAAAAAAATATGCCTTTAGATGTTCTTAACACCTGAACACCTACAAAATAACATTGATAATGCAAAGTCATTCACAAAAAATGAGACAGGGGAGAAATAAAATTGTTAGGGACTGAGAATGCATTACCATTGAAAATAATATCATCTGTATATAAAAATAAAATCAAAATAGTAGTCCCATGGTTGTAAGGAAACATATTGATGTCAACCTGGCTACATACAATGCCATGTGACAAGGAAATTGTTGAATTTATGAAACCAATGTAAGGACCTTGTTTCAAACTATAATAAGCTTTTTGAGTTTCTAAACATGATGTGGATACTTCACATGAACAAACCTAGGAGGTTGTCTCACGTTAATTTCTTCATGAGAATTCAGAAGGTCTTTATGCGTTTCTAGAACGATAAGCCAGCCAACAAGGAAGAGTACCTCCAAGCTGCCCCGTAGGTTTTCATCAGCTGAAGTTTTCTATACTGGACCCTCCATCTTATTATTTCATTAGACCAGAGTTTCTGGGAATAGGATTTGTAGTCACCTAGTGTTCCCTTTCCTTTATCGGTCATCTTAAGTGGCATTGTCTTTGACTGGGGTCCCAATAGATAGTGCCAAATATTTCAGCTCAGGTCTCGCTAGATTGCTAGAGGGACCAACAGAACACTTAAACCTTTAACAAATGAAAACCTTACAGAACTTTATCTAGAGGAGAAGATTCCTCATTATCATAGTTTTTATTGCTCAAGTTAGAAATAGAACAATAGAAAGTTTCACAATATATAATTAAGCTTAACTTCTTAACGAATTATTTGTTCGCCTCCTTACCTACAGGCATGATTATAGCTTACTTATATGTGGGTTATCTTGGATGCTCAAATAGAGCTATATTAGGGATCTCCTTAATTTGATAAAACGTACTTTCAAATTGACTTCTTATAAGATAATTGCCTTTTTACCTAATTATACATTGAGATTTTGTCCTTAGCTAAACATATTTGTTCGTACCAAAAATGTGTCATTTTTACAATACTTTTATGCCTAATTTATGCTCGTTATAATTATTATTTTTAGGTTTTTATTTAATTTTATTTTGTTTTGTAGGTATCGAATAATTATGGCAAAAATGTGAAAAAATGATGAAAAATGCCGAAAATGAAGCATTGGGCTAGATTGACTCAAACTCGACCCAAAAATTCTTAGCCCGTTGCTTTTATAACCCATCAGATAAAAAGGGAAATTAAATTGGAAATTAAAAAAAATCCATCCCACGCGCGCCTCACATGGCCTCATTCTTCCCCCTTTTTAATCTTCTTTCTCTCTCCTCTCTCTCAGACCCCAGACCCCTGAAACACGAGACCCTCACCTCACCATCTTCATCATTGCCATATCCGTCTCATCTTCCTCTTCGATCCCATCTCTCTTTCTCTCTCGATCGAACTCCAACCACCAGCTCATTCACCAGCTTCTCTAACAAACTGCCAACGCGTCACCACTATCGCGAACCATCTCCACCATCCACGTCTGGGTGAGATTGATGGCTAAGAACCGGTCGAGTTTGAGCATAAAAGGAGGCTACAACACATTCAAGTTATAATTAGGTTTTGTTCTAGGTTTACTCTTCGTTTTTCAGGTTTTAATTTTAGTGTTTTTAGTTTCAATTGTAGTTTAGCAAATTAGGGCTTGGATTCGTTTCCATCAATGCAATTTTTGATTATGTTTGGGGGTCTTTGAAATTTAGGAGTTTTAGGTTTTATTGTTCAGATGTAGTTTCAGACTCTATCTAGATTACTAGGGTTTAATTTTGGAGTTGAGTTGTTCGATTTGCATTCATTGCTGTTATTCAAATTTTAGATCTATTTCTAGCTTGCAATATTAAGTGTTTAAATGCTGAATTCATTGGTTTCTAAGTTAAAGTTTGTAATCTCTGGGTTTCAATTCGTCCCGAATTGACAAGAGTGTGCTAGTTCCCCTCTGCCTGCTCATGGTGGTCTTCGAGCCCTGCTTCGATTTTCAGCTTCATATCTTTAACACCACCCATGGTTTGGATTCAAACTCTACCCTTCATTCTTGTTAGATGATTGCTAAGATTTCAAACCCCTCTCCTCTGTTGCTCAGTTGTCAGTTTTGTTATTACTTTGGTTGATTTGATTATGCTCTGATTTAGTTGAGTTAATGCGAATTACTGATTCTGGATTGGAAACTTACAAGCTTGATTTTGATTTTGGATTGTTCCTGGTTTGTGTGCTTGGTTATTCAGGCTGAACAATTTCGTATTTTCCCCTCCCCTGTTTTGATCCTAAGGTCGGTTCTAATTAAGGCAGTGTTAATGGTGTTAATAGAGGTGTTGAAGTTTTAATGGTGTTTTGTTATTCTGTGGCTTGATTTGGTTCTCATTTAATGCTCACTTTAAATTTGGCCTAATTATTTTCCTGGATTCATAAGCTTGATTATGTTTGTGTTTGCATTCTCATTTGGTTTCCAGTAGTATTGGATAATAGAGTTTATTCTTATTTCTAGCTTAAGAGGTTTAGTTTAGATTTTGATTATGTTGGATTATGGATTGTGTTTGATCATTGGATTATGTTGGTCTTGATTATGTTGAGTATTGGATTTGTTCCTTTTAAGTGGTTGAGTTTGGTTTTGATGTTCTATCTAGGTTAGAGAATATTAGAGTTTGTGAATAATTAGGGATTATTTAGAATTTGATCCATAATTTCAGTTGTTTATTATTTTCATTTGTTTAGAATGATGCTAGATTAGTTGTTTTTTTCCGCATTAAGTGACTTAATCTCTTCCATCGTCCCTATGGAGACGACCCTCAAGTACTACGACAATAGTCGTACACTTGTGGCACTTTATTTTTCACTCGAAAATGTCCTTACAATATTATAGCATAATTTTCCCTACTAAAAGCTTGCTTATATACAGGTTGTCTAATATTCTAACCATTAGCGTGAGGACCTTCATTGGGATCTCTTCTTGGACTCTTTTTCCCAAGTGGTAGTTGGCATAGATCAGTCATAGATTATAATGCTAATTTGAGGAGATACACAATACTTTTGGAAGCTTTATATTTTTATTCTTAAAGTTCATTAAATTTTAAGTTGTGGAGGTCAAATTACTCCGAAAACAAAGGTATAAATCATACAACAAATTTGAAATTTTATGCAGTAAGTATTGCATGAGACTATAATGATAACATAACATGAGACACATTGGTCATGTCAGTAATTGCAATTCATGTTTCATTTTCATCATCTGCATTTGAGATGCACACATGTATTAGACCATAAAACATTCTCTCTCTCGTCATTGCTCACTCGGGTCTCACTCTCATATCCCCTCCAACGTCATCTTTCTCTCTTCCCTCCATCATCGCCTACATAAGTCGACCTCTACCGCCGCTTTTGCGCCTCTCTCTTACAATCATCGAGAAGACATTTTTCCCCATTATTCATTTGGTCATTCTTATTCTTGTTGTTCAAGGTTCGTTTTTCTCTTCAATTCATTCTCAAATTGTGTTTAAAGTCATTGTTGAATTTTGTTTTTTGTGAGTGTTGACTATCTTTGGTGAATTTTTTGTTTGATTGCACATATTATATTCTAGATGATATGGTGATAGTTGATGAAACAATGGTGGAAACATAAGAGGGAAGATCTATATTAATGGAAGGCAACGATATTTTTTTAGGCATTCCCTTATGAATAGGTTTGGATGTGAGTATATGAAACCCTTAATTAGTCAGCTTTTGATTTGTTCTCTTGAATACCATAGTAGTGTGTGGCTAAGTGTGTTTGGCAAATAGCTAGTAGCTATTTGTATTAGCTGTTAGCTGTTAAGTGTTTAAATTAGCTATTTGCATTGGCTGTTTGAATTAGCTGATTGTAGAAAGACTGTTTGGTAAAGTTAGTTGTTTCTAATAAAGATATTTGGTAAAATTCCATTTATATCCTTTTCTCCAAATTACTTCTTAATAGAATTTTTTTTTTGGTTATTTATTGGTCAATTTCTTTTTAAAAAGAATTAAATTAGTGTCATGTGTGTAAATTAACTTCATTTGTGATCACACAAATAAAAGAAGAAAAACTTCATTGATCAAACTTTTCTTTCTTCTTAAATTCTATATAACTTCTATTCATCGTTTATCTTATTTCTTTTCAATTTGTTCTTATGCAAAATGATGCTAATATTTCATAACATTATTTTGTTAGTTTTAAAATTTTTTTGGTTTATAATGACTTTATCTTCATTAGATTGAATTCATAAAAAATATAATATCAAATATTAATATTTTGCATTGATCCAAAGCTCATTGTCGAGGTAATCAGAAGGGAGATTGAATAATCTAAAGTATAAATATCAAAATATTGGACATTCATAAAGGTGCACGGTGAGAGAACCAAATAAATGTGATATAATATACTATCAAAATTAGAAAATCCACACCAAAATGTATATACTTGGTTAAAAAAATACAAATAATGAAAGAGACAATGCAACTTCAATGGTTTGTTTTTGCCTCAAAAAAAAAAAAAAATTTTCATTCTTGTTAATCGTCAAGATCTAACTAGGTTCAAATGCACTAAGAAACACTTTATAATATTATATACTCTTTCTATTTTATAAAATAATATTTTATAAATATAATATAATGGCATGCAATGCAATTTGTCTTAAGTCTTGGGCAAATGTGTCATTTCCACAAAAAGCTCTTTTGAAAAGTGTAAGACCCCGCGTTCTTTATTTTTATGTTAAGCTCACTGTCTTGGTTTTTTGACATTATAAAATCGTATTTTATAAATGATACGAGCAAAATATTTATTAATGTGCCTGCGTGAATGATAAGTTTATTAAAAGAATACTATCGTTGCTATTATTATTATTATTAGTAGTTTCGAGATGATTTTAAATAAGCGTTAAGAAGGGTTATTAATAGGTACTAAATCGAGTAGGAACCCGAGTGCAGTTAGATTGTTAACCTTAGAATTAGTTTCGAGGTTTATTGAATCGAACCTAGATGTATTTGGGAATGAGTAATCGAGGAAACATTGTATTATCAATTCGGGTTTAGAATATAAGGTACAAGATTATACTAGCGGTGTTGATCGTTGGACAAGCATGAAACACAAAAAAAAAAAAAAGGGAGGAAAGAGGAGGGGCAATTTCGTTAAATCGCGCCAAACTTAAGCCTGCCTTCTCCTTCTTCCTTTTCCTCATGAAAAGCCCTCCCGAGCCCTATCTCTCTCCTCCATCTTCTTCTTCTTCTCTCTACACCCACGACCTCAAGCACCAATTTTCATCAATTTTTGCCTTAGCCCAGCTCGAAATTCCTCACATTCCACATCCCCAACATCAAACAAGCTGATTGCTGAGTGCTTTGGGTGAAATCAGTGCGACACCACCGCATCTGTGGTCAATTTGGGCGATGATTTGGGCATCGAATGCATACCCACACTTAGCCATGCAACCTTGTTTCTAGCTACTTCAATTGTCCTGTAAATTGGGTGTTAATTCGCTGCATTGAATACCCATCACAATCTCAACCAGTGAGTGAAGTTGTGGTCGAATTTAGGGTCTGTTTTGCGTACGATTAGGCATGGTCACAGTGAAAGTTAGATGGTTTTAGGGTCTGTTCATGCGGTCAGTGAGCAAGGGTCAAGGAATTGAGTTTTTTTCCAGCACTCAAAGTCGAGCCTAAAGCCCTTTGAATGGGTCCTTAGCTTGTATTCGAGGTGGGTGTTTCTCTCCTCCTAATTATTGCTAATTTCAATGAATTTTACTGAATTAGTTAGTTCATGTTGAATTCGAGTTAATTATTTGTAATTAGAGGAATTTGAATTAAATTTGGGTAAATATGATAATGATGTTGATTTAGGACCCTTGCATGTGAGTTGATGCATAGCTTGTTAACCGATCAATTTGGAGAATCATAGAAAAAGCAAAATTATGTCTTAAAGTTATTGTTAAATCAATTTTATTATGCCTAAGTTCTGTTTTGAAGGTTGCATGTGAATGCTACGCTCATAGGATGCTAATCGAGTGATTTGAAGAAATTATAGAGCAAACTGAATTATGCTTAAATGATATTGTAAGATCAGTTTGGATATATTTATATTCTATTTATGGTAATTACCTACACATGCCACACTTATGGATGTTGGTTTGTGAATTAAACGATTGAGTTATTGTGATACTGAACCGAGCTTGGTAGTTGGATGGTTTCAGGTGAAACTATTGAGTAATTTGAGGTCCTTGTGATCGGTGTTGTGTGATGAGGGGGCCTAGGTATGATATTAACCATAATCATGTGGATTGTGAGGCTTATGAAATGCTAAAGTGGATTCTGCTGAGACTGTTCTTGCGAAGTGTTAGGAATATGCTACTTGTGAACCCCTTCCCTCTTGATGTTGTTGAGTGATGCTATATGATTGATTTCTGAACTTAGACATCTTCCAAAAAGGGTCGTTAAAGGCTTGTTTTAATAATTGCGAATGTTTTGAATGTTTACCAGTTGCCAATTAGTTTGTTAAGATGTTTGTAGCCTCAAAGATCCTAAATCATCGAACTACTCAGTAAGTGACTTAACTGAATAGTCGATAAGTTTAGGAAATTAAATAGCAAGCTAATAGTAAGTTTGAAAACATTTTAAGACTTCGGTTTGATTATATCCCTTTCTTTCAGTTTAGAAAGGATTTAAATGAACCGAAAATGGGCAACTGAAGATGTCTATTATGAAACCTTATTTGAATTATAAGCAAGCTATGTACTATAAGTTTTGAATGAGTTTCGATTTGTGAGTTAGCAAATTCATTATGATTTTAAGAGGTTTTCAACTTAAATTATGAAGTGTTTGGAATGTGTTATGTGTGAAGCCCTCCCCTTCCATGTCATCAAGCTTTACCATGTGTGTGAGGGTGAGGTTTTGACAGAGAATGTTTTTCGTGGTTAAAAATAAAGGGAGCCGTAACTATTAGCGAACGACGGCCGTTTTTTAACTATACGAATGCAGTTTTTAAGGCGTAAAAATGTTAAAAAGGAGTGAGTTATATAATAAATGATTTTGCTGTGAGAGACAGCAAACTTATTAGCCGTTATGGTCGTATGCTTTAAATTGGGTAAGATAACGTACTTAGGGATATATATAAGATGGGAGTGAACCTGCTGGAACAAGGGAATCCCTACCCTACGGAGTAAGTCCCAGTAGTGGGAGACCCTAGAAGACCCTGACGAGGGTGTAGGTCCATTTATGTTGCTATCTCGGGAGTAAGAGCTTATGAGTAAGGATAGTCTCACTAGGGGTTAAGAATAGATCTCACAGCTACCAGCACATTATGATGATCTTATGCCCATAGTATTTTCCTAACAAGTAAGAAAAGTAGTCAGCATTTCGCCATTTTAAATATTTTTGGAAAAAAGAAAGATTTTATCGGCAATTAAGAGGCCAGTGCGAATAAGATTCAAAAAGCTTATAAGGGCCATTAGAGGACCAATACGAAAGAGATTTCCTTTTAAAGAATATGTGTCTCAAGAGGCTAAGTAAAGTGTTTTCAAGAAAAAGAAAGAAAGCTTCCTGTGCATGTCTTGTGCATATTTTACGAATGAGATTCCAAGTATAGTTTGAATGAAATTTTAAATAAAATATGGCTATATCCTTATAATGCATCGAGCATATAAGTTTTTAAATGTGCATATTCTCTGAATAAAGTATGAGTCACTGCGTTTTCAATTTGAGTATTTGAGAGCACTTTTACTCTATCCTTGTTGCTTACTTGCTTATGTGCCTAAATGCTTGACCTTTAGGGAGGTTTGGTTATCAAGGGCTTAGCACTAAGCTTAAGCAGCTAGTATGAGGCATAAGGGTGATGATGATTCCTATTGGGGACTATGATTGCCTAATATGATAGTAATATGCAAATGACTTGTGCCTACTACTTATCATTATTGCTTGCAAATGGTTTTGGTTTTCAAGGAGTCGGAAAATACTCGCTGAGCGTGTGGTAGCTCATCGCATTACTGTTTCTCATTTTTCCCAGGTTTTCATTATGACAGGTAGAAGTCGAATCACTTATGCCAAGTTGGTGTCTACCCTTGCTTGTAAATATATATAAATAAAGCACTTTAGTTCATGTAATGCATATTGCTTATAAGTCGTTCTGTATGGCCATATGAGCCAATCATCTGATCAACCAGTTGTCTTTTTAGCGAAAGTTGGTTATATTTTGAGATATAAACCCCAATACTCCAGATGTATGATCCGTCGATTTATATCTTTTATTTCCTTCTTTGTTATTGAACTTTATTGTTTTGGTGTATTCTGGGCGAATGGCCCGTAGAGTTGTGGACTCCGACGTGTAGCTGTAGAGCTTATTTCAGTGTTATTTTATACTTCTATTGATTACAAGGATTTAATGTAAGGCTTCAAGCCTAGAAAATGATCAATTTTTAGGTGAAACTCTGTCCGTTTCACCCCAAAATTTAAGTAGGATTTTAGAAACCGTTAATGCTCCTAGCCCTAGGGGTTGGGGGTGTTACAAAAAGGCTAATGGAAACAATCTTTTCAAAAGGAGCTATTTGGGGCCAAACAGCTGTTTACCAAATACCTATTTAGCTATTTGACTTGGTCAAAACTGCTAAAACACCCCCAAATAACTCTTTTTCTCCAAAAAATAGTTGTTACCAAACATCCCCATTATAAAACTTGTTTTGTAAAAGGAATGAAGGTATCATACTTGTTTGTGACCAATGACATGTTGTATGGGTGACTAATATCATTATTTTTTGATGTTTAACATAGTGTACTAATTATATTTTGCATGCATTGCTATAAACTTGACCAATGTGGTTAGCATTTTTTTTTTTGTACAAACAATTAAAATAATTTTGTGTAAAACATGGTCACATATTACTAAATTCGACTTATCTACGCAATTATATATTGTTAAGCATGAATATTTATATTACTAAAAGTTGACTAACAGTATTTTAAATTTTGTTTTGGTTCAACATAGTAATGTGTGACCAACATTATTTTGCATATAGTACTAAGGATGTGTTTGGTAGGAATGAAAATCATTTTCCCAAAAAATAATTTTCATATTTTTCGGTATTTGATAAAACAAGGAGGGTAAATTTGTTTTCAGGGGAAAATAATTTTCCCTAGAATGAAGGAAAATATTTTCACTTTAAATGGAGCGTAAGTTGATTTTATGTTTCTTTAGCGCTCACACGATTTCACATTCTTTCTCTCTTTTATGTCTGTTTCCTCAACATATGGCTCAAAGATTAAAGCAGTGATATATAGTTCGAAGATTAAGGCAACATATTAAAGATTAGCGAAATTGTATCATCCTAATTCCGATACCAACCGATGCCAGTGAATCTGACAACCATGATTTCATCAAAATCCAAAACGCTCTGTAATTTATCGTCAGGGTTAAGAGGATAGAGAAACTCACTAGGTCTTCTTTGTTTGGATTACTTCTTGAAGGTGGAAAACCAATAAAGCGTTGCTAGCATCAAATTGTTGGAAGTAGGTAAGATAAAAAAAAAATTAAAAAATGTACATATTGTCACAACTTTGATCTGTATAAGACCATTATTGTAATATAATTTCCTGAAGAACAAAATATAAATTTCCATTTTTCTAAGTATCTTACTTATTTTTGTTTTTCCACTATTGTGCCTCTTTTTAGCTTTTTTGTTCATTTTTTGTTAATCAAACTGATTTTCCAGAAACTTCATTTTTTCTTTTAGCAAACAACTGAAAATATGAGTTGAAAATCATTTTATATGAAAAATCATTTTATGTGAAAAATGATTTCCTAGGAAAATGGTTGTCAACCCTACCAAACACACCCTAAATGTGTTATGTAAATTGCATGAAGCTGTCATAATTATAGGTGACTAATAACATCTGCTATGGGTCATTAATTATGTTTTTGGTTAAATGTAGTATAGATTATTAACTGTGGCTTGCATTGATTACAATGACCTTTAACAATGTGATTGGTAATTCCTTTTTGTGTTCTATATTATTATATAACTAATCATGTTTTGAATGTATAACTATATATTATGAATTGTTATCTGAATTCCAATGATAATATATATGTGACTACTAAAACTCTAATTAGTCAGTAATTACTACTGATGACTTGATGTACCCATGGGCAGCAAGAAGGGTGATCAAGTTCAAAGGCAATCCAACCCCAAGGGAGTCCAAGAGGCTATCCAAGTCGTGAGGAAACTCAAAGAAGATCAATGCAATTGCCCAGCAGTTCTAGACAGCAAGTGCAGCAACTTGGTGTCCTAATCACCTAGCTTACAGGTGGTTTAAGTCCATTTTATTACCTTAGGTTTTAAGTTTAGGAAGTTAGCTTTCCAATAAGGCAAATTTCAAGTCATTTGGACTTCATTGGCCCATCCAACTCAGCCCTTGAAGTCAAGCTATGCAAACTATCTAGAATAGCCATTTCAGTACCCGGTTTTGAAGCTCCATTTTCTCTATCATTAGATGAACTTTGGAACTATCAAATTTACTTTTTGAAATCCTTTTGGAGTGTACTGAAAGGACAGCAAAAGAGTTTGAAGTCAAATCCTTGGTTGGGGTTTCAAAAGCAAGCAAGTTCCCAAGAGATGCAGTCTAATGGCAGCAGATATATCCTTGCCTTTTTCAGGTTGTAACTTTCACACGGCTAGGAATTTGAAGCGGCAAGAGGCCTTGCTGGAAACTAGACTCTTAGAGCTTTCTCCCAGATTTGGAATGAACCCATGTGGGCAAGTATTTTGGAAGTTATGCTCATTGGAAGTTGGTGCTGTAGTTCTGAAAAGCACTGGCAGCTTTTTACTTTTGCTTTTGTACTTATTACTTTTTGGTCCCCCTTCCCCCTTTCCATTTGGCCGGTTGTTTGGCCTTGTCTTTCATGGGTTTTTGCTAATTGTTAAAGCCTATAAATGTGGGGAGAACCTTAGCATGTAAGCAACTTTGAATGAATACATCTGGGTTGAGTTTAAACTCCCTTGTTTCTCTCTTTACTCTTGCTTATCACTAGCCTAGCTCCCTAGTGTGGTGTTCAAGAGTCCTTAAAGATCAATTGAGTGGTGATATCTTATCTCACTTGATCCTTAAGGAGAGCTATAAGTGAACTTGGTGGTGATATCTTATCCAAGTAAGCTTAGTTTATCTTCTTATTCCATTGTTGCTTACAAACCCTTCTTCTTTTCGCTTCCATTTGCTTCACTACTTGAGATCCCTTCTTTGATCTTTATTTCAAGGTCTTAGAAGTGCATCAAGTGGTATCAAAGCTATTGGCTACTCTCCTAGGCCATAGCTTCCAGCCCCAAACACATACCATTAACTCAAACACAAAAGCCAGCCCAAAGCTTCACCATCTGCAACTTGCACCCACGCCCGACAGCAAAGCGGCACGGCCACACCGTGCTGAAGAGCACGACCGTGCCATTGTCCAACTTCACCATTTCAGTACAGCAAATCAACACGGCCCGCCCATGCCCTTGAGCACGACCGTGCCCCTCCCTAACCGTGCCAAAACACACAATTCCTCTCTCAAAGAACCAAGATGTCTTCAAGCACTTCCCTAGAAGAAAAGTTTGAGCAACTCTTGAAGCTAAATGCCAAAAAGGATGCTCAACTTGGATATCTTAGGAAGCAATTAGACCAAGCTATGAGGAACAACCGAAGGGAGGTTTGAAGCTCTCACTCTAATGACTCTCAATCGGTGGGAGAAGAATCCGAAGGCAACCCATTTGCCACAAGTGATAAAGATCTTGAGAGGAGGCCAAGAAGAGCAAGGAGAGGCAAACAACTTGCCTTGGATTTCAAGGTAGAGATCCTGGAGTTTGGAGGCCAACTCAACCCGGATGAGTTCATAGAGTGGATGAACACCGTTGAAAGGGTCTTCGAATACAAAGATGTGCCGGATGACAAGAAGGTAAAACTTGTAGCCTTAAAGCTTCGGAGATATGCTTCTATTTAGTGGAGTAATGTCTTAGCTAAGAGGGCTAGAAAAGGGAAGGGGAAGGTTAAAACATGGAGGAAAATGAAGGAAAAACTCAAAGCTAAATTTCTACCACCCTACTATCTTCCAAACAACTACACCAAACTCTACAGCCTTAGGCAAGAAACTAGGAGTGTGGATGAGTATACCTGTGAAATTTGAAAAGCTTGTCATAACTTGTGATATTAGGGAGGATGAAACCCAAACCATGGTGAGATACTTCGGAGGATTAAATGAGTCCATAAGGAATGTGGTGGAGTTACAACATTACATTACTCTTGATGAAATTTGCTCACTAGCCCACAAAGTGGAACTCCAAAAGAAAGTCAAATTCAAGAAAGAACCCTTGAAACCCTCTCAAGGTAGCTACCCTTTTGATAATGGAAGTTTTACTCCTACTCCTAAACCCCTAAACACATCCACGGTCCCACCTATTTCCAAGCCAAACCCCACAAAATCACCCCTCAACCCTTATGAGAAGAGAAGGTGCTTCAAGTATCAAGGGTTTGGACATGCAGTCTCGGATTGTCCTAACAGGAAGGTTATCACCTTGGTGGAGTGCCAAGAGCTTGAAGAAGTCGAGTTAAAGGAGGAAGGGAGTGACAAGGAGGTTTATTTAATGGAGATTGAGGAAGAATGTGTGGTAGAAGCGGATGAAGGAGAGTTGCTTGTGCTTAAAAGGGCCTTGAATGGTAACAAGGGCCCCCACCATGAGGAACAATGTAAGGACATCTTCTATAAAAGGTACACCGTCAGTGGCTGAGTGTGTTCTCTTATTGTGGATGGGGGAACTTGCACCAACGTGACTTCTACTACCTTGGTGACAAAGCTCAATCTTAAGGCCGAATCACAGCCCCAACCCTACTCTATTCAATGGCTTGACCAAGGTAATGGCCGACGAGTTTCACACTGTTGTTTGGTGTCCTTCTCCATTGGTAAAAGCTATCAAGATGAACTATGATGTGATATCATCCCCATGGATGTTACTCATTTCATATTGGGAAGGCCTTGGCTATATGATCGAAGGGTAACGCATGATGGATACCAAAATACATACACTTTTCACAAAGATGTCTGACAATTCACCTTAGCCCCCTTTACTCCACAAAATTAAGTCAACAACCACTGAAAGCAAGCCTTGTCACAACTGGGAGAGTTTGGAGTTTTATGCATCCTCAAACCGTATTTTGGTGATGATGACCGTGCGAATTTGATGGCAAATTCTCTCCAAAAAGGTAAGTATGATGTACCCATGGGAAGCAAGAAGGGTGATCAATTTCAAAGGCAATCCAACCCCAAGGGAGTCCAAGAGGCCATCCAAGTCGTGGGGAAACTCAAAGAAGAACAATGCCATTGCCCAGCAGTTCTAGACAGCAAGTGCAGCAACTTAGTGTCCCTAATCACCTAGCTATGCAAACTGTCCAGAACAGCCATTTCAGTGCCCGGTTTTGAATCTCCATTTTCTCTATCATTGGATGAACTTTGGAATTATCAAATCCAATTTTTGAAATCCTTTTGGAGTGTACTGAAAGGCCAGCAAAAGAGTTTGAAGTCAAATCCTTGGTTGGTGTTTCAAAAGCAAGCAAGTTCCCAAGAGATGCAGTCTAATGGCAGTAGATATATCCTCGCCTTTTTCAGGGTGTAACTTTCAAACGGCTGGGAATTTGAAGCTGCAAGAGGCTTGCTAGAAACTAGACTCTTAGAGCTTTCTTCTAGATTTGAAATGAACCCATTTGGGCAAGTAGTTTAGAAGTTATGCTCATTGGAAGTTGGTGTTACAGTTCTGAAAAGTACTGGCAGCTTTTTACTTTTGCTTTTGTACTTATTGCTTTTTGATCCCCCTTCCCCCTTTCCATTTGGCTAGTTGTTTGGCCTTGTTTTTCATGGGTTTTTGCTAATTGTTAAGGCCTATAAATGTGGGGAGAACCTCAGTATGTGAGCAACTTTGAATGAATACATTTGGGCTGAGTTTAAACTCCCTTGTTTCTCTCTTTACTCTTGCTTATCACTAGCCTAGCTCCCTAGTGTGGTGTTCAAGAGTCCTTAAAGATCGATTGAGTGGTGATATCTTATCTCACTTGATCCTTAAGGAGAGCTCTAAGTGAACTTGGTGGCGATATCTTATCCAAGTAAGCTTAGTTTATCTTCTTGTTCCATTGTTGCTTGCAAACCGTTCTTCTTTTCGCTTTCATTTGCTTCACTACTTGAGATCCCTTCTTTGACCTTCTTTTCAAGGTCTTAGAAGTGCATCATGACTATTTATGTTAATTATGTGTAATTAGTATTATTTTAAGATTGTTTGGTGATGAAAATAGTTTTGTATGATTGGCAATGATTGTCACGTAATGCTAGATTGTCACATAATACTAATAAGAAAAAATTAAGGTTATTTTATGGGACACATGGTCATACATTAATAATTATGTTTTGCATGTGTGAGTATTTACATTTTTCTTGCGTGACTAATTATCATCAGGTTTGTACCCCAAGGATTATAGAATACAAATGGAGGAGCCATTAGCAATTGAACATCATGGGTCAAATGATTTGTTCATAGAATCTCTGGTTGGCTATTGTTGGGACACAACAGACGATATATTTGGTTCATATCGTTGATACTCACATGCTATAGATTCAATGCAAGGAGATCAACACAAAGAAGATTAGCTAGTGAATATAGGAAGGTTACTGGAAAGCATTTTGTGTGCTCTTGTGCTAGGTTCCATGAAGGTATAAATTCAAATAAAGTTGTTGTCAAAGATATGTCTCTCTCAGGAAGAAAAGACGAAAATGGAGAATGCCACAAACACGAACAGGATGTAATGCCTCATTAAGGCTGAGGTTAAATAAAATGAGAAATATGAAGTTGTTGATCATGTCTCTTTTCAACCGCTTGTCACGAATTTTAGTAAGAAGTGCCATGGTTCTTTTCAATAGAAGCTCACATTCATGCACTAGTCGATGGAAATAATATAAAAGTTAGAAGATCACACTCATGTATAATAGATGTGACTGTATAGAGTTACAATAACGACCAATAACATAAAATTGTTCATATGGCTGTTAGTAAGATGATGAAAAGCAATTATGAAGAATGATAACTATATAGAATTTCATTGATGAATAAAAGCATAAAAACAATACATCTGAGTGTATTATTAAGGTGACATTAATAAATTATTTCTATAACGAATTGAAATCATCGCCCCTACTTTCGCCTATAACAATAAGAGTTTATAATAATGAGTTTATAATAAAATTATTTCTATGATGGATTGAAATCATCCCTCTGTATAAGATTGTTCGATGGTG
The DNA here is from genome assembly GCA_029747015.1 of Carnegiea gigantea. Taxonomy (NCBI): domain Eukaryota; kingdom Viridiplantae; phylum Streptophyta; class Magnoliopsida; order Caryophyllales; family Cactaceae; genus Carnegiea; species Carnegiea gigantea. The sequence continues at coordinate 136,344 of JAKOGI010001552.1, read as the reverse complement.
TATACGTATTTAATAAGAGTTTACAATAATATAGGTGCATGAATACTTAGTAATACAGTCTATAATAATAACGGGTGCCTTATCATATTATATCCGGATAACTTAAAATAAGTAAGTTACTAATACCTACTTATATAAAACACTTGATGACTAAATAAATAATTTATGATCACTACTATTTCTACTAACTAAATACAACTATATGCCATTACCTAGAAAACATAAATCCAACACTGGGGACTTATTCCCTGTATAAGAGTGGCTAATATGAAAAGGCATTCTTGACATAACATTCAAACAATTAATACTTGTCTACTGCCTTTATTTTGTTCTTTGGGCAACCGCTGTCGAAATTCCCACCAACTATGGCCTCGACTATCTTCTTTTTCTACCCTTTACCACCCCTTTAGTTTTGTCAGTGTAAGCCGTTCCATGTTCCTTAGCATCTAAAGAATGAACATCATTGCTAATAAAAGTAAAGACGTTAACATTACTAAAACATAACACATATTTAATAGTGAAATGGTAATGCCTTAGAAGTGGATCCCCTGATCTTTTCCCTCCTATAAGCCTTGTGTAAGACCCCTCGCTGGTCGATCATGGCTTGGCATGCCACTGTGCTTCTCTTGACTGGGTCTTGACAAGAACGAGGTGGTTATCCCTTGGTCATTCGTGCGCTCGACTTGCCAATGCGATTGCCGTTGTTCATGAGTAGTGATGGGGTCACGCAGGACATATCCCTTGGTCGTGACGGGGTCACGCGAGATAGCTCTTGGTTGTGACTGGGTCACACGGCGCATTGTTGAGGTGGATTCCTCAGTTGGACAACAAGTGAGCGTTTGTCCCAGGGGCATGAATAAGATGACCATTGGTGTTGTGCGACGACACCAGGTACCTATGGTGGTGCTAGGCATGCCGTATGCCCAGGCATTGTGCGATGTCGTCTAGTACTTATGATGGTGTGAATGACTCGGGCCCTGTGCGGTGACATCCAGTACTTTGTTAGTGTGAATCATGCTAGTTGTACACTCAGAGTGAGCCGAGATAAGTACGCACTATACCGGGTTGGATTGTTCGATGAAAGACAGGGGATAGACCCTTCGTCTATGTCCATGTAGGATCGGACCTGGCTCATGGTGGATTCTGTAAGCTATGCCCATGTGTTCGGTAAGCTATGGCATGTGAAAGTCATAGCTAAAGTCTCGGGGAGGCTTTACTTAGCTCAGCTAAGGTTGACTTATCTTGATTGAGCTAACGGGACTCAGCTTGAGAATATGCTCAGCTGGAAGTTCACGGTGGACTAGTCGATCAAGCTGCGGGAGCCCTTGACTAAGATGACCGAGCTGGGTAGCTAATAGAGCTACCAAGTTGGGTATCACCTCAGCTGGGTGTGGTGCTAGCTGGACAGCCGTGGGCTGCTTGCTAGGTGCCTACCCCAGCTGGGTGGTTACGCCCCCAAGGGACACGCCCCTTGGAGGCATCTCTTGGCAAGCCGCCTACCCAGCAAGGCGTGCCAATTGGGTAGTTGTGGGAGGGCTGGCCGAAAGGGTGCATTGCTTGGGGATTGGCGGTTGCAGATGGCGGTTACTTGGCGGCGGTTTCCTTTAGGTGTTGATGTGTCAAGAGACACACCCGTTCACTCGTGCCTCTCCGTCGATTACAAGTGCAGCGGGTGTGGGAGAAGATGGGCAGCCGGCCTTGTGAAGAGATGCACCCCTTTGAAGAGACGCACCCTTAGGCAAAAGGCATGCCTCTGCATATAAATGTGAGGGGCGGCCCTCTTCCCTTTCCCCTATAAATACACTCTACCCCTTGTGCTTTGAGGGGCATGTTGTGTTGGGAAAATCTGAGAGTTGCCTTGTTATAATTCAAAGGAATTGCCGTGTGATCTTTAAAGTCCTGTGATCAATATAGGGTGTTGCTTTGACTGTATTGTCTTATGTTCTTTATGTGAATTTAATTTAATTGTGTAAACCTCTTTTATCGGGCTATGAGTAAGCTGGGTTGAGTCATGGAGTTGACCGCCGCACGATGTGAATCCGGGCGAAAAATTGGCCAATTATTTACCCCCTGATTGTTGGTATCAGAGCCAGGTTTCACTGTACGATTTAATTAAAAATGGCACATAAAGCATCCAAGAAATCGATGTAACTTTCTGATCTTGTAAATCGGGAAATTAAGGACCCTTGTCCCGAAATAAAATGGAAAAGAGTGAGAGAGGATTCTTGCATGAGGGTGGGTGTGAACAAAGTAAAATTAACAAATGACCCTTGTAAAAAGACCCAAAACTTTCGTGGATGTTTTGCTTGTCACAGCCCTCACTACGTTCGAGATTGCCCTCTTAGACGCTAAGTTTCTTCTATGAAAATAAAAGGCGACATTGGCGAGAGCCACCGGATTTCTACTCCCAAAAAGGGAAAGACTTTGCTTGAGTGCGATATCCTCGGAGGTTCGACCGAAGGTGTCACGCTTAGCAAGGGGTTGATGTATGTTCAGTGCAACATCAACGAACATGATGTGAAGCCTTTAGTGGATACCAGAGCCACTCATAATTTAATTCGAATGCAAATAGTAAAGAGGTTCAGGTTAAACCTATCTCCTTCCGATTCCATGACAAAATTTGTGAACACTGTGGCTTCATAGTCACATGGCGTGGCTAAGAATATCACGATAGGGTTCAATGCCTGGAAAGGAAATGCGGATTTCTTGGTTATCACCCTAGATGACTTCAAAGTCATCCTTGGGGATGAATTCCTAAGCAAGGCCAAGTTCATGGTCTTGCCTAACCTTAGTGGAATTCTAATTGAGGATGAGGGATCCCCATGCTTTTTGAAAGCGGTCTCCTTATGCAAGAAAGAGATGGGTCCCTTCTTGTCGGCTATGCAGGCCAAGAAAGGTGCTCGGAAAGGGGTGCCAACCTTTATTACGGTTTTGGTAGAGACCAAACCCAGACAAACCGTGGACATACCAGGGGAAGTGGTTTCGGTGCTTGAGGAGTTTTAAGACATGATGCCACTAGAACTGCCTAAGGGACTACCATCATGAAGGGCTGTGGATTATGCCACTAAATTGGAGTCGGGAGCTAGAGCTCCGGCCTATGCTTCTTACAGGATGTCCCCCTCCGAACTTGTTGAGTTACGGAAGCAACTCAACGAGTTACTGGGGGCCGGTTTCATCTAACGGTCCAAGGCCCCATATGGTGCCCCGGTCTTATTCCAAAGGAAGGCGGATGGTTCCCTACGCATGTGCATTGACTATCGTGCTTTGAATAAGGTAACCATCAAGAACAAGTACCCCATCCCGAGGACCGACAATCTCTTTGATTGTCTGTCGAGGGCTACTTTCTTCACTAAATGAGACTTGCGATCGGGGTATTGGCAAGTCAGAATTGCTAAAGGAGATAAGCCTAAAACTACTTGTGTCACAAGGTATGGCTCATACGAGTTCTTGGTTATGCCATTTGGGCTAACCAATGCCCCAGCCACCTTCTGTAATTTGATGAATGATGTACTCTACGAGTTCCTTGATGATTTTTATTTAGTATACCTCGATGACATAGTGATTTATTCACGAAGTCTGGAGGATCATACTGTCCACCTAAGGAAAGTCTTTCAGAAACTGAGACAACACAAGTTGTTTGTCAAAAAGGAGAAATGTGAATTCGCCCAAATCAAGATATTATTTCTCAGACATAAGATCAGTAAAGGTCTTGTGCGAATGGACGAGAGGAAAGTAAAGGCAATCATGGATTGGCCTAGACCCAAATCAGTTTCTGAGTTCAGGTCTTTCCTAGGGTTAGCCAATTACTACCGAAAGTTCATCCAAGGCTAATTAGAAGGGTGGTGCCCCTGACTGATCTCTTGAAAAAGGATCAACAGTGGGCATGGGTTGCCACTTGTCAAGAGGCATTTGAGGAACTTGAGGCTAAAGTGGCCTCAGAGCCAGCCTTGTGATTACCTGAATTTGATAAACCTTTTGAGGTTCACACCGGCATTTCTGAGAAGCGACCAGAGGGCTATTGGTCCAAAGAGGGCACCCCATTGCCTTTAAGGGAAGGAAACTTCATGGAGCCAAATTGAGATATTCGACTCATGAAAAAGACATGTTGGTAGTAGTCCATTGTCTTTGAGTTTGCCGTCACTACTTGCTAGGATGCAGGTTCATTATGAAAACAAACAATGTTGCTAACACATACTTTCAGACCCAAAACAAGTTGTCTCCAAAACAGGCTCGTTGGCAGGAATTCCTCCAGGAATATGACTTCGTGTGGGAGCATAAACCTAGGAGCATAACCTAGTCCCGGATGCAATCAGTCGAAAGATGATAGCTGCGGTGACGATTATGACAGCCTCATTATCCAGAATTACAACTAGCCTAAGATGGAAAGGGAGGTCGAAGCCTATGTCAAGTCGTGCATGGTTTGTCAGCTTGATAAAACCAAGAGGAAGAAAGAAGCACAGCTTCTTCGACCTCTGCCGACTCCAGAGAGGCCTTGGCAGTCAGCCTCGATGGACTTCATCTCAGGATTTCCAAGTGCTAATTAGTGTAAGTCAATCATGGTTGTCATTAATCGCTTCTCTAAGTATACGGTGTTTGTGGCAGCACCAGGTGCTTGTCCTGCTGAGACTATACCGAAGTTGTTTCACACTCACGTGATGAAGTACTTCAGCTTGCCCGAAGACATCATCAGTGATCGTGACACTCGCTTTACGGGTCAGTTTTGCACAGTACTCCTTAACTTGATGGGATCTGAGTTTAAGTTTTCTACGGCTAATCACCCCCAAACCAATGGTAAGACTGAGAGGACTAACTCTCTACTTGAGGAGTGTCTGTGTCACTATGTGAAGGCTTCTCAATGTAACTGGTTCGAACTCTTGGATACCGTCTAATTCTACTATAATTTGCAGAAGAGCAGTGCTATTGGCTTTAGTCCCTTTCAGTTCGCCATGGGATGGCAACTACTAACTGCACATGAGGTTACTAAGCAGAACAAAATGGTGTTTGCCCAAGGGCACACCGCTTCATGCTGAGTAGGCAAGAAGTGATGGAAGAGGCAAGGGATAGCCTAGAAAAGGCTTCTCTTATGCAGTTCGCAAGAGGAGGGCTTTTGAGTTTGATGTGGGAGATCAAGCTCTGTGGAAACCGAACCCCAGATCTGGAAACAGATCAGCAGTAATACTACGCAGCGGCCTTTGATCTCAAGATATGATGGACCATTCAAGGTTCTTAAAAGGATAGGTTATGTGGCTTATTGCCTGGAATTACCGGAAAGATTAAAGGTACACCATACTTTCCATGTTAGTTTTCTCAAGTCGTAGTTCCCTGATGTGGACGGTCTTCATCCACCTACTCATAGGAATTCTCCAGCAGTCTGTTGTTAGTAGGACAAGGATGCGGGACAGATACTCGACAGGCGAGAAAAGGGCCATAGCAAGAAAAACCAGATGGTTGAATTCTTGGTCCAGTGGAAGGGACAGTCAGGGGCTGAGGCTACTTAGGAGAGGGATGTAAATCTTTGGCAGTTCGAGGAGCATATTTGAGATTACTTGACGAGGGCGTCAAGTTCTTCTGGTGGGGGTGGTTTGTAAGACCCCTCGCTAGTCGATCGTGGCTCGGCATGCGACTTTGCTTGTCTTAACTAGATCTTGACAAGAACGGGGTGGTTACTCCTTGGTTGTTCATGCGCCTGACTTGCCAATGCGATTGGCATTGTCTGTGAGTCGTGATGGGGCCACACAGGACATATCCCTTGGTCGTGACGGGGTCATGTGGGATAGCTCTCGGTTATGACTGGGTCACACGGAACATTGTCAAGGTGCATTCCTTAGCAGGACAACGAGTGAGCATTTGTCCCAGGGGCACGAATAACATGACCATTGGTCTTGTGCGATGACACCAGGCACCTATGGTGCAGCTAGGCATGCCGTACGCCCGGGCGTTGTGTGACAACGTCCAGTACCTATGATGGTATGAATGACTTGGGTGTTGTGCGACAACATCTAGCACTTTGGTTATGCGAATCATGCTAGTCGTACCCTTAGAGTGAGCCGAGATAAGTATGCAGCATACCGGGTTGGACTGCTCGCTGAAAGACAAAGGATAGGCACTTCATCTATGCGCATGTTGGATTGGAATTGGCTCACGGTGGATTCCATAAGCTATACCGATGTGTTCGATAAGTTATGGCATGTGAAAGTCGTAGCAAAAGTCTCAGGGAGACTTTACTTAGCTCTGCTAAGGTGGACTTAGCTTGACTGAGCTAACGGGACTCAGCTTAAGAATAAGCTCAGCTAGAAGTTCACGATGGACTAGTCAGTCGAGCAGTAGGAGCCCCCGATTAAGACGACCAAGCTAGGTAGCTACTGGAGCCACCAAGCTGGCCATCACCTCTGCTGGGTATGGTGCCAGCTGGACAATCATGGGCTGCCTGCAGGACGCCCACACCAGCTAGGTGGTTACGCCCCCAATAGACACGCCCTTAGAGCCGTATCTTGGCAAGTCGCCTACCCAGCAAGGCGTGCCCATTGGGTAGCCATGGGAGGGCTGGCCAAAAGGGTGCATTGCTCGTGGATTAGTGGTTGTAAGTGGTGGTTACTTGGTGGCGGCTACTTTTGGCGGTTGGTGTGTCAAGAGACACACCCGTTCACTTGTGCCTCTTCGTGGATTACAAGTGCAACGTGTGCGGGAGAAGATGGGCGGCCGGCCTCGTGAAGAGATGCCCTTCTTTGAAGAGACGCACCCTTTGGCGAAAAGGCATGCGTCTTCACATGAATGTGAGGGGCGGCCCTCTTCCCTTTTCCCCTATAAATGCACGCTACCCCCTGTGTTTTGAGGGGCATGTCATGTTGGAAAAATCCGAGGGTTGCCTTGTTGTAATTCAAAGGAATTGCCATGTAATCTTTAAAGTCCTATGATCAATAAAGAGTGTTGCTTTATCGGTATTGTCTTATGCTCTTTACGTGAATTTAATTAAATCATGTAAATCTCTTTTATCGGGCTGTGAGTAGGCTGGGTTGAGTCCTGGACTTGACTGCCGCATGGTGTAAATTCAGGCAAAAAATTGGTCAAATTTTTACCCCGTGATAATTGGTATTAGAGCCAGGTTTCACTCTATGATTTAATTAAAAATGGCACGCAAAGCATTCTAGAAATCGATGCAACTTTGTGATCTTGAAAATCGGGTACTTATGCAACTTTCTGATCTTAAAAATCGGATAATTAAGGACCCTTGTCCCGAAATAAAATGAAAAGAGTGAGAGAGGATTCTTGCACAAGGGTGAGCATGAACAACGTAAAATTAACAAATGACCCTTGCAAAAAGGCTCGAAACTTTTGTGGATGTTTTGCTTGTCACGGCCCTCACTGCGTTCAAGATTGCCCTCTTAGATGCCACGTTTCTTCTGTGGAAGTAAAAGGCGACATTGGCGAGACCCAATGGATTTCTACTACCGAAAAGCAAAGACTTTGCTTGAGTGTGATGCCCTCGGAGGTTCGACCGAAGGGGTCATGCTTAGCAAGGGTTTGATGTACGTTCAGTGCAACATCAACGATCATGATGCGAAGGCTCTAATGGATACCAGTGCCACCCATAATTTCATTCGAATGGAAATCGTAAAGAGGTTCAGGTTAAACCTATCTCTTTCTAATTACACGATGAAATCTGTGAACACTGTGGCTTTAAGGTCACATGGCGTGGCTAAGAATGTCACGATAGGGTTTGATGGGTGGAAAGGAAATGCGGATTTCTTGGTCATTACCCTAGATGACTTCAAAGTTGTCCTTGGGGATGAATTCCTAAGGAAGGCAAGGTCATGGTCTTGCCTCACCTTGGTGGAAATCTAATTGGGGATGAGGGATCCCCATGCTTTTTGAGAGCCGTCCCCTTAGGCAAGAAAGAGACGGGTCCCTTCTTGTTGGCCATATAGGCTAAGAAAAGTGCTTGGAAAGGGGTGCCAACCTTTATTGCAATTTTGATAGAGACCAAACCTCGACAAACCGTAGACAGACCAGGGGAAGTGGTTTCAGTGCTTGAGGAGTTTTAAGACATGATGCCACTAGAACTGCCCAAGGTACTACCTCCACGAAGGGCTGTGGATTATGCCATCGAATTGGAGTCGGAAACCCAACCTCCGGCCCATGCTCCTTACAGGATTCCCCCCTCCGAACTTGCTGACTTACGAGAGTAACTCAACGAGTTGCTGGAGGCCAGTTTCATCTAACCATCCAAGGCCGTGCCCCGGTCTTGTTCCAAAGGAAGGCGGATGGTTCCCTACGTATGTGTATTGACTATCGTGCTTTGAATAAGGTAACCATCAAGAACAAGTACCCCATCCTGAGGACCGACGATCTCTTTGATCGTCTATCGAAGGCTACTTACTTCACTAAATTAGACTTGCGATCGAGGTATTAGCAAGTCAGAATTATTGAAGGAGATGAGCCTATAACTACTTGTGTCACAAGGCATGGCTCGTACGAGTTCTTGGTTATGCCATTTGGGCTAACCAATGCCCCAGCCACATTCTGTAATTTGATGAATAATGTACTTTACGAGTTCCTTGATGATTTTTATGTAGTATACATCCATAACATAGTGATATATTCACAAATTCTTGAGAATCATATTGTCCACCTAAGGAAAGTCTTTCAGAAACTGAGATAACACAAGTTGTTTGTCAAACAAGAGAAATGTGAATTCGCCCAAATCGAGATATTATTTCTCAGACATAAGATCAGTAAAGGTCTTGTGTGAATGGACGAGAGGAAAGTAAAGGCAATCATGGATTGGCCTAGACCTAAATCAGTTTCTGAATTAAGGTCTTTCTTGGGGCTAGCCAATTACTACCGAAAGTTCATCCAAGGCTACTCAAGGAGGGTGGCACCCCTGACTGATCTCTTGAAAAAGGATCGAAAGTGGGCATGGGATGCCACTTATCAAGAGGCATTTCAGGAACTTAAGGCTAAGGTAGCCTCGAAGCTAGTCTTGCGATTACCTGAGTTTGATAAACCTTTTGAGGTTCACACCGACGCTTTTGAGAAAGCGATCGGAGGAGTGTTCGTCCAAGAGGGACACCTCATTGCCTTTGAGGGAAGGAAACCTTATGGAGTCGAATTGAGATATTCGACTCATGAAAAAGAGATATTGGTTGTAGTCCATTGTCTTTGAGTTTGGCGTAACTACTTGTTGGGATCAAGGTTTGTTGTGAAAACGAACAACGCTGCTAACACGCACTTTCAGACCCAAAAGAAGTTGTCCTCAAAACAGGCTCATTGGCAGGAATTCCTCCAGGAATATGACTTCGTGTGGGAGTATAAACTTGGGAGGTATAACCTAGTCCCAGATGCCATCAATCAAAAGATGATAGCTTCAGTGACGGTTATGACAGCCTCATTGTTCAGAATTGAGACTGACTTTACAGCAAGAGCGCTGGAGCAGCCCAAGGACGACATTATGTACCAGCGTTTGTGTCAGCAAGTGCTCGACAATGACGTGCGACGGTATTGGTTGGAGGACGAATTGCTTTTTGCACAGGGTCGTAGGCTCTACGTATCTGGTGGGCGATTACGGCATGAGCTTCTGCGAGAAGTTCACGATGCAAGATGGGCTGGTCACCCAGGATGGGAGAGAACCCTAGCTTTGTTGGCTTGAAGTTGCTACTAGCCTAAGATGGAAAGGGAGGGCGAAGCCTATGTCAAGTCGTGCAAGGTTTGTTAGCTTGATAAAACCAAGAGGAAGAAAGAAGCAGGGCTTCTTCAACCTCTGCCGACTACATAGAGGCCTTGGCAATCAGCCTCGATGGACTTTATCTCGGGATTTCCAAGTGCTAACAGGTGTAAGCCGATCATGCTTGTCATTAATCGCTTCTCTAAGTATACGGTGTTTGTGGCAGCACCAGGTGCTTGTCCTACCGAGATCGCGGCGAAGTTATTTCACACTCACATGGTGAAGTACTTTGGCTTTTCCGAAGACATCATCAATGATCGTGACACTCGCTTTACAGGTCGATTTTGGACAGTACTCTTTAACTTGATGGGATCTGAGTTGAATTTTTCTACAACTAATCACCCCCAGACCGATGGCCACAGGGAGGACTAACTCTCTACTTGAGGAGTATCTGCGCTACTATGTGACGGCTTCTCAAAGTAACTGGTTTGAACTCCTGGATACCGCCCAATTCCGCTGTAATTTGCTGAAGAGCAGTGCTACTAGCTTTAGTCCCTTTAAGTTGGCCATGAGATGGCAACCACTAACTCCACATGAGGTTGCTAAGCAGAACATAGACGATGTTTGCCCAGGAGCACACCACTTCGTCCTAAGTATGAATGAAATAATGGAGGAGGTAAGGGATATCCTAGAAATGGCTGCTCGCTGTATGAAGAAGTATGCGGACCTTAAAAGGAGGGCTCTTGAGTTTGATATAGGAGATCAAGTTCTGTTGAAACTGACTCCCCAGATTTGGAAACGAATTAGCAGCAAGACCACACAGCGGTCTTTGATCCCGAGATATGTTGGACCTTTCAAGGTTCTTAAAAGGATAGGTCCTGTGGCTTATTGCCTGGAATCGCAGGAAAGATTAAAGGTAGACCCTACCTTCCATGTTAGTTTTCTCAAGCCATACTTCTCTGACGCGGACGACCTTTATCCATCTACTCGTAGAATCCTCCCACAGTCAGTTGTCAGTATGACAAAGATGTGGAATGGATCCTCGACAGGCGAGAGAAAGGCCAGAGCAAGAAAAACCGAAGGGTTGAATTCTTGGTCCAGTGGAAGGGACAATCAGAGGATGAGGCTACTTCGGAGAGGGATGTAAATCTTTGGCCGTTCAAGGAGCATATTCAGGATTACTTGACGAGGGCACCAAGTTCTTCTAGTGGGGCCGGTTTCTAAGACCCCTCACTAGTCGGTCGTGGCTTGGCATGCCACTTTGCTTGTCTTGACTGGGTCTTGACAATAACAGGGATGTTACCCCTTGGTCAGTGGTGCCTCTGACTTGCCAATGCGATTGGCGTTGTCTGTGAGTCGTGACCGGGTCACGAAGGACATATCGCTTGGTCATGACGCGGTCACTCGAGATAACTCCCGGTTGTGACTGGGTCACACGGAGCATTGTCAAGGTCCTCAGCGGGACAATGAGTGAGCATGTCGTATGCCCGGCCGTTGTGCGACGACACCAAGCACCTATGGTGCTGCTAGGCATGCCGTATGCCCGGCCGTTGTGCGATGACGCCCAGTACCTATGATGGTACGAATGACTTGGGTGTTGTGCAGCGACATCCAGCACTTTGTTAGTGTGAATCGTGCTAGTCGTACCCTCAGAGTGAGTCGAGATAAGGACGCAGTATGCCAGGTTAGATTACTCAGTGAAAGACAAGGGATAAACCCTTCGTCTATGTCCATGTGGGATTGGACTTGGCTCACGATGGATTCCGTAAGCTATGCCGATGTGTTCAGCAAGCTATGGCACGTGAAAGTCGTAGCTAAAGTCTCAGGGAGACTTTACTTAGCTCAGCTAAGGTGGACTTAGCTTGATTGAGCTAAAGGCACTCAGCTTGAGAATAAGCTCAGTTAGAAGTTCACGATGGACTAGTCGATCGAGCTGTGGGAGCTCCCGACGAAGATGACCAAGCTGGGTAGCTAGTAGAGTTACCAAGCTGGGCATCACTTCAGCTGCGTGTGGTGCCAGCTGGATAGTCGTGTGCTGCCTGCTGTGTGCCCACCCCAGCTGGGTGGTTATGCCCACAAGAGACACGCCCCTTGAAGGCGTCTCTTGGCAAGGCGCCTACCTAGCAAGGCATGCCCCTTGGGCAGCCATGGGAGGGCTAGCCGAAAGGGTGCATTGCTTGGGGATTGGCGGTTGCAAGTGGTGGTTACTTAGTGGTGGTTACTTGGTGGTGGTTACTTTTGGCGGTTGGTGTGTCAAGAGACACACCCATTCACTCGTGCCTCTTCGTGGATTACAAGTGCCATGTGTGCTGGAGAAGATGGGCAGTCGGCCTTGTGAAGAGATGAGCCCCTTTGAAGAGACGCACCCTCTGGCAAAAAGGCATGCCTCCTCACATGAATGTGAGAGGCAGCCCTCTTCCCTTTCCCCCTATAAATACATGCTACCCCCTGTGTTTTTAGGGGCATGTCGTGTTGGAAAAATTCGAGAGTTGCCTTGTTGTAATTCAAAGGAATTGCGTTGTAATCTTTAAAGTCCCATGATCAATAAAGAGTGTTGCTTTATCGATATTGTCATGTGTTCTTTGCGTGAATTTAATTAAATCGTGTAAACCTCTTTTATCGGGCTGTGAATATGTTGGATTAAGTCGTGGACTTGACCGCCACACAGTGTAAATCCGGGTGAAAAATTGGCTGAATTTTTACCCTGTGATGCCTTGTGTAATACAAGTACTTTATTAGTGACTTAATCATATTTGGCTAAATCTATAATTAATTTGGTCACTCATAGTTTAGCTGTTAATTAGCAATAAAAACCAATCTAAGACACATAATTGGTTATATTAAAACCATTAAAGGGTCAGCCCTAATAAGAGTATGTGTTACAATAATACTTGCATGAGACGGGCTCCCAAGAATCTGTGCCTCTACTCAAATACCATTACGAGATAGTAAAAAAATGTGTACAAATTTAAAAATAGTTTATTAATACATGTGCATTGTATTCATTTTCATATGTGCTTGTATGCCATCGAGATTTTCAGCATTCTTCCTCTTCATTGTGCCAATAGTTTTCTTTTTGTTTATAATAATGTCCCTAAAGGTATTAATTCATTTGGGCTAGCAGTTTGTCAAGGACATGATTGCTTCAAAAGACGAAATGAAAATATTGGGTTTCCAAGTGCAAACATAAGGTAGCAAAGAAATTGATAAATGTTCTTTGTACCTTCCCTAATTAGTGTCACTAGTATGTTTCTCCAAAAAATTTGATTTTGAGGTTATTTGGTTTTTACCCATCTTAAATCTGTAATGATCTACAAATCAGTCATTATACATACTCAAAAGCTTGTAGGCAAATTTAATATAAGATCATCGTTTCACTATTTGCTAGTACTCCCTATATTGGCTATTAGTTATGATTCTAGATATAAGAACAAAGCATATAAAACCTAGTTATCGGCAAAAAACAATTATTCGTAACCTCATAGTGTTGAGTTCGTGAGTATACAACCACAAGAGGGGGGGTGAATTGTGGTGTCTGATTTTTGCGTTGTAAATAACAAACACCCTCACAGAGGTTGTTCTCAAATGACAAACACCCTGATAGCTTGTTTGCACGGGGTGTTCTCAAATATTGCAAATGCGAAAATCACCAAGATAAATGCGGAAAATAAAGCACACACAATTTTTACGTGGAAAACACCTCTAGCCCAACTGAGGTGTGAAAAACCACGACCTACCTCGTGTAGGATTTAACCACTTTCACTAACGGGCTTCACACGTTACAAATGTAACACACCTTGTTACAACTTGCAACCACGTAACCTTCTTCCCAAAGACAGGTTACACCACGTCCAACCTTCGCAAGATTAGACACGTCCAAGTCCACACGACTAGGACACACTCACTCACTTTTCTGATCCAAGATCAGGGTTACAAACACCTTACAGGGGGTGCTTCTCACTAAGCAGATGTAAGGTACAATGAAGATCCTATTATGCCAATGGTTTGAAAACTCAAATCAAACACAGCTTGTCACGGTTTTGCTTTTCAGAATGAAGCTCAAGAATTTTAATGTGAAAACCATGTTTCCTGATTTTTTCAGATTTTTCAGAAATCTGTGTTGCTTCTCTTTTTCAGTCTGAGTTTTTTTAATCTGCTTCTCGGCTTTTCTATGGGAGAGAAAAGCTGCGGTTTTTAAACACAAGGTCCAACGGTCAAAAACCAAAGAATCAGCTAAGTATGGAAAATGATTTGCAAACAAAATATATTCTCCAACAGCTAATGATGAATTTATCCCAAAATATAAGGGATTTTGTTATCTTAAAAGATAACCCTTATCTTCCCATAGCCGTGAAGAGGTTTAAAGAGATTTTCAGCTTTTACCAAATCCGAAAATATAGTCATAGGAATCTTTTGATTTGGCAAATCTCCCAAACCTATTTTCGCAAATCTCCATAATATTTTCAAGAACTATCCTCTCCAGAAAAATAGCAATTTTGAAATTCAAAGAAAGTATTCTGGAGATCTTGGCCAACCAAAATGAATTTTCAAAAATAATCGGGTATGGTCACTGCAGTTCAGAAACACCCTAGGCACCCTGTTTGCAGGGTTGTTCGCAACTGGTGTTCTGAAGTACTTTAGCGCAAATACCGATTCAAGAGGTGTTTAAAATGATGTTTTCAATATTGGCATATTAACAAGAGTCTAATTAAATAAAACCTATATACCCAAGACTTCTTGTTTTGAACCAGTCATCTTGTCCGAGATTTGTAGAGCTGCTGTGAACACCAAGGCCACCTTGTTTGCTGGGGTTGTTCTTTGCATTGCTAGAGTTCAGGAACACGCTTTACAATCAACTGTCGAGATGGTGTTCTTGACTTAATATGGAATCACCAAGTAAAACCTGTCTAGAAGACTTGTTCTCACATGTAGCAAACCAGTTAATACAATAAAGATCACAAACACCAGTTAGGCCTGTTTGGAGATCGTGTTCGGAGCAACATTACTTGGACAAATTTTTACGCTTGGATTTGTTACCATCAAAACTAAATATAATCAACAAATGCCCCCTTTTTGATGATGACAAACCAAGTGACCATATTGACAAAATTTAAATGCGCTTAACAACGTTTAATGCTGATAGGGATCTGCTGATAGGGATCCTCTAGGTGCTAGGTCATATCTGGGATCCTCTAGGTGCTAGGTCATATCTGTCATATGGTCTTATTCCCCCTTTTGGCATCATTAAAAAGCATAAGCAACAGTAGTAATGCAAGAAAAGTAATATAGAGCATAAGGTGCAAGTAGCATTAATAAAGGGATATTGCATTAAAAACATTACAATGCCAAAAACTAAGATGAGAGGAAACAAGAGAACAGCCTAGAGAATCAGGGAGCAGGGGGTGGTTTCGTTTGCAGAGGAGGGATGCTAGGGGCAAGAGTGGAGAGAAGGGCAAGCAAATCTTCATGGCGTTTGGCCGAGAGAGCTCGTTCCTCAGCAAGAGCAGCCTTGACAGCTGAGAGCTCATCCTTGAGGCGAGCATTGTCCTCAAGAACAGCCTCAACCTTGACGGAAGGTTGTCCAGAAACAGGTGGTCGAGGTGGTCGACGACCCTGTTTGGAGACTGACCCTTCGCCAACCTCATAGCCACACCCTAGCAGAGTGTCAATCCCAATCTCATCAATGATTTGGGCCGCCACTCTTCGTGTGAGCACTATCCCAAAGTGGTCAAGCACCCTGATTAACAGAAACCCATAGCCAAGATCATGTGCCCGGGTGGTGTTCGCAATTCGCTCTATGTGGCGAATCATGATTGCAGGGAGGTTTACTGGTTCCTCCCGATCCAGTAGGTCCACCAGACATTGATCGAAGGCATCTGCTGAGTTTCGCCCTTGACCTCGCGGTATTATGTTCTTGATGGTGAACATAAACAGTAGTTGGTGCAGGGAGGTCATTTCACCCTTCTTAACCGAGAGGGGTGTTCTCAGGCCCTGTTTTTGACTAAGGCGTTTGGACACCTCTAGGAGCCTGGCTGTTTCCAGGGCAGTTTTGTCTTCCCTCACATACACAGCAAATCCACGAGAATGGATGCCCAGAATGTCACCAAGGGTGGCTGCATCAAAGGAGAAATGGCACTCATGGACAGCACTTGTCACCACCCCATTTGTGATAGAGCAGTTGGCATAGAATTCAGCCAACTTAGGCACAAAACACCCTTGCTGGGTGTTTGCAAACAACTCAAGCCAGCCTTGGGCTCGAAGCTTGTTCAAGAACACCCCCAGACCCTGTTCCTCGAAAAAGCTTACATTCACTACCTTCCCCCTGACGACATTGCGCTTCAGCAACTGCGCATGTTTGTCAGACATAGGAGAGGGAGTGAACTGCTTTGGGCGTTTAAGGACAGGAACAGAGGTGGTAGAGTCTGGTGGGGGGGCTGTTCTGGGCTTTCGCTTGAGGGGTGTTTTGGCAGGAGAGGGCTTCACAGCAGGTTTATTGGTTGGTTTTGGAGGAGATTGTTCTTCAGAGGACTCGGAAAACACCGGTGTCCCCTGTTTGAAGGTGGTGTTCTCAGAGTCAGAACTCGAGAACCCTTCAGAAGAAGAAGAAATCTCCTCGATGATAGGAGCAGAGGGTTTGGAGGGACGATGAGAGGATTGAAACGCTAGCCTTGCAGATTTTCGAGAGGGCTTAGAGGATTGAGGAGAAGAGGGAGTTTGAGAGGGTTGAGACCTTGGTTGTGGCCTTGTTCTTGGCGTTCTGCTACGCCTAGCCATGATTTTCACCCTCTTCCTTTTCTCTCCAGTTTGAAAGTCTGGAGTGGAGATTTCAGCCGCAGGGAGAGAATTCTTCTCTAGACTCTCCTCTGACGACTCATTCGACTTCCCTTGGAAGTCGACATGCAGATCCTCCACAAACACACCTTCGACAGAGGCAGCCCCTGTTTCTGTCGCGGTGTCAGAGAACAACCCAGAAGAACAGGGCTCAAAATTAAACCCTTCAGGGGTTTCCAAGAATTGTTCTTGAGACCCCGACTTTGTTCCCTCTGACTCAACTAAAATGGGACAAGCAATTACCCCTACGAGGAACACCAATTCCCTGCCACATTCAAAGGGAATATCATCCATCCCCATTCCCACTGATTTTAGGGACAAGCGATTCAGGAACTTGAAAGGCTTGTAAAGAATTTGGCGAGGGGGAGCAGGGATTGAGGCTGCAAGAACGAGGGCTTTTGATTGAGAAGAGTTGTTGGAAGCCATTGTTGCTAGAAGAGAGAGATTAGGGTTTAAGGTGTTTGCAGGATGTTCGGTTTTTGCTTGAGGGCGAGATGAATGATAGTACTGAGAGCAGGGCATATAAAGAGAGAGAGAGAGAGAGAGAGAGAGAGCAGCCGAATCTTTGAGAAGATTTCTTGATTTGCAACGGGTAGGAGCATTAACATCTTGTGCCTTGGGAAGGAAAGAAAACACACCGAGCAACCAAGGGGCGTACCTGTTCTCTGTATTATGCCTGTTCTTTGCCGTCTGATCTGATTCGACTGAATGGCATTAAGACGGCTCCAGTACATCCCCTTATGCTGTACTAAGTAGATAAGAGACAAAAAAATGCACGCAATTCGGGTGTATGCAATCACATCCGTTATTAATAAAATTTGCAAACAGGGGGAGAGAACAGGGTGTAAAGGTTGATCTTACCAAACCCAGTTCATGTTCTGGAAACAGGTATCTCAGGGTGTTCTCACCAACCCTAGTTCCAGTCTATTTCTTTCAAAATGATCTCTAGCGAGTGCCTTAGTGAATATATCAGCAATTTGATTTTCCGTTGAGCAAAAATTCATAGAGAGTAAACCCTTTTCAACATTATCTCTCAAGAAATGATGTCGAATGTCAATATGCTTTGTTCTTTTATGTTGACATGGATTTTTGGCAATGTTAATTGCGCTTGTGTTATCACAAAAAATAGGAATGCATCCAATGTCAACACAAAAGTCCTTAAGCTGTTGCCTTATCCACAACAGTTGAGCACAACATGAAGCTGCTGCAACATATTCAGCTTCTGCTGTGGACATGGCAACTGAATGTTGTTCTTGGTAGCCCAAGATACCAAACAAGGTCCAAGAAAGTGAGCCATACCTGAGGTACTCTTTCTATCAACTTAGGAATCCAGCATAGTCAGCGTCAGCATATCCAACAAGATCAAAATTGCAACCTTTAGGATACCATAAAGCTAAATTGGGTGTATGTTTCAAATACCTTAGTATCCGTTTAACAGCCTTAAGATGAGTTTCCTTAGGGTTAGACTGAAAACGGGCACATAAACCAACACTAAAAACAATATCAGGTCTACTAGCGGTTAGGTATAAGAGTGACCCAATCATACCCCTATAGAGTTTCTCCTCAACTGAGGGACTCCTATCATCCATAACCAACTTGGTTGAAGGAGAAATAGGAGTGTCTATGGGTTTGGCTGACTCCATCCCAAAACGCTTAAGTAACTCCTTGATATACTTTTGCTGATGGATCATGGTGCCGTTTGGAGTTTGCTTGATTTGTAAGCCTAAGAAAAAATTAAGCTCACCCATCATGCTCATCTCAAACTCACTCCTCATCATATTTGAAAATTCATTGCATAAATCATGATGAGTTGCACCAAATATAATGTCATCAACATATATTTGGACAATCAAAAAATGTTCCCCCTTAGATTTTAGAAACAATGTATTGTCTACCTTGCCTCTTCTAAAATCATTTTCAAGTAAAAAACTTGACAACCGTTCATACCAAGCTCTTGGAGCTTGTTTTAAACCATAAAGTGTCTTGTCAAGTTTAAAAACATGATTTGAAAAATCGCCATTTTCAAAACCAGGGGGTTGTTTGACTACACCTCTTCTTTAAGGTATCCGTTTAGGAATGCACTTTTAACATCCATTTGATATAGCTTGATTTCCATATGAGCTGCAAAGGCTATTAAGATTCGAATAGCCTCAATTCTAGCAAATGGTGCAAAGGTTTCTTCATAGTCGATCCCTTCTTCTTGATTGTATCCTTGTACAACCAGCCGTGCCTTGTTCCTAGTGACTGTTCCTGACTCATCCAGTTTGTTTCGGAACACCCACTTGGTTCCAATGATCTCTCTGCAGGTTTAGGTACAAGGTGCTATACTTTGTTTCTCTCAAATTGATGAAGCTCTTCTTGCATAGCCGTGAACCAATCTGAATCTGCAAGAGCTTCATTCACACTTTTTGGCTCAATGTTAGAAAGAAAAGCAAAGAAAGCACAAAAATTCTTTAGTTTAGATCTAGTTTGCACTCCAGTATTAATATCTGACAAGATTTGATCAAGAGGGTGCGAACTATGGTGCTTTCATGGTCGTGGAGTAAGAGGATCCACAGACCCATGCTCTACTCTAGTCGTAACATAATGCTTACGATCATCTCCCGAGCCTGTTTCTGCACATGTTTGTAAGTCTATTCCTGAAGAACACGGTTCCGAACAGGGTTCAGCGGTGTTTTCCCCTGTTTGGTGTTGACCTTGCCTGCTGTTCTGAGGAACACCTTCAGGAGTTGTTTTCTCCATGGTGTTCTTACCTCGTTTATCTTGGAGCAACACTTCTTTTCGAACGAGACCTAATTTAAGTTCATCTTCCTGTGCATCATTCTCACTCAACAAGTTAGATTCATTAAAAAGCACATGCACACTTTCCTCAACACACAAGGTCTTTTTGTTAAAGACTTTGTATGCCTTGCTGTGAGAAGAATAGCCAAGAAATATTGCCTCATCACTCCTAGGGTCAAACTTTCCTAAGGCATCCTTCCAATTATTATGCACAAAACACCTACAACCAAATGTTCTTAGGTGCGTAATATTGGGTTTTCTGCCCTTGAAAAGTTCATAAGGAGTTTTGCTCAAAATGGGTCTGATCATGCATCTATTTATAATGTAACATGAGGTGTTCAATGCTTCTGCCCAGAAATACCTAGGAAGACCACTAGCTATAAGCATTGTTCTGGTCATGTCTTCCAGGGTTCGATTTTTGCACTCAACCACCCCATTTTGTTGGGGTGTTCTTGGGAGCTGAGAAGTTATGATCAACACCATGTTCATTACAATAGTTGATAAAACTTGCATTTTCAAACTCAGTTCCATGATCAGATCTCAAGCTAATTAAAGAGTGTCCTACTCTCTTTTCAACCTTTTTGAGAAAGGCAATAAAATTCTCAAAGGTTTCATCTTTGGATGCCAAAAACAAGGTCCAAGTAAATCGAGAGTAATCATCCACTACAACAACCACATACTTTTTCCCACCTCTACTAGTTACCCTCATGGGACCACACAAATCAATGTGTAATAATTCTAGAGGTCGAGTAGTGCTTACACATTTTTTCGATTTAAAAGAAGATCTGACTTGTTTGCTTTTTGCACAAGCTTCACATACCTTGTCATCATTAAATTTGATGGAAGGTAGTCCAATAACTAGGTCTTTTGAAACAAGTTTGTTTAACAAGGATAAGCTTGCATGAACTAGTCTCTTGTGCCATAGCATTATATCATCATTTAATGCATTTAAACAAGTCAGATTATTTTGGGGAAGAGTGGAAATACAAACTTTATAAACATTTTGACATCGCTTCCCCCTCAACACAACATCTCCTGTGTCGTCATTCACAACCAAGCAACGTGTTTTTGAAAACAGTACTAGGTTGTTCTTGTCACACAGTTGGGACACACTTAGCAAATTGTGCTTTAACCCATCAACTAAGTGCACATTATCAATTGAGTGGGAGAGAGTTTTACCAATATTACCTATACCGACAATTGTCCCAGACTTGCCGTTTCCAAATGCTACACTCCCACCATTCAGAGCTGTAAGTGAGAGAAAGTTTGATCTTTCACCAGTCATGTGCCGTGAACACCCACTATCAACAAACCACAACTGCCTGTTTCCAAGGGTGTTAGTGGGGTTGTTCGTAAGGTTTTTCTCTCTCACTTCAGCCTGCAAAACAAATCACGGGTTAGTTTTGGGAACCCAGATCCACTTGGATCCCATTCTTTTAGACATGTAAAGCTCATCTTTTCTAATCCAGATTTGTTTCACATACCTTTCATTCTTTTCATTGGCATGTTTTCTTAAAGGGCAAGTGTATCTATAATGACCCGTTTTGCCACAATGAAAGCAAACAATGTTTTCAGGTAATCCCACATACTTTCTGTGAATTGGGTAGACTGTTCGTTTAGGCTTATACCCAAGTCCCTTTTTGTTTCGACTGTGGTGAGTGTTTAACCAATCAAGGGCTTGTGAGGACTCGTTCCAGTGCTTGGTTGTGGTAAGCTCGTTTTCCAGTTTTTCTATATCAGCATGCAAACCTTTGTTCTCCCTGAGCAAGGACTCAACCATTCCTTCTACCTCAAAGAGTTTTTCCTCCATTCGAGAATAATCTCCTTCTTTTATAAAGAGGTTTTCTTTGAGCAAGTTAATATTCTCATGTAAACCGAGGTTTTCATTTTTAAGAATTTCATTTTCAAGATCTAGGTCACGAACTTCTCTTTTAAGATCAGCATAAGTGTCTATCAAATTATATAGAAGTTCTTCTAAAGTAGCTTTGTTAAGACCATGTACCTTGCTCTTGAGATCTGAGAGGCTGATTGTTGATTCATCATCTGAATCTGAATCACTTTGTGCCATAAGTGCTACGACCCCTTCTTCAGCTTCAGATTCTCCTTCATCCTCAGAGGAATCTCCCCAAGCAGCCAGCATAGCTTTCGAGAATCGCTTGCCCAGATTGTTTACAGGGTGTTTTCGAACCTGTTTTCGAGGGTGTTCGGGCGTCTGATCTTCTCGAAGCAGAGGGCAATTTTTGACTAAGTGATCTGGTTTGCCGCACTTGAAACACCCTGTGAGCTGTTCTTTGGAGGTGTTTCTGGACATTAGGGCCATTTCTTCATCTTCAAGGTCAGAGTCAGTGTCCTCATGTGCTTTCAAGGCAAGCCCACGATCCTTCTTTTGCTTCTCTCTTTGCTGTGAGTTCTTTCGGAGTTCATAGGTCTGGAGATTACCAATCAACTCGTCGAGGGGGATCTTGTTCATGTCTTTAGCCTCTTGGATGGCTGTTACTTTGGCCTCCCACGTGCGAGGTAAAATTCTGAGGATTTTCCTCACCAACTCTTCAGTGGTGAAAGATCTTCCCAGGGATTTTAACTCGTTCGTGATGTGGGTGAACCGTGTATACATGTCCATCACAGTTTCATGATCACCCATATCAAACAACTCATATTGTCGCATAAGTAGCTCAATTCTAGATTGTTTAACTTGACTCGTACCTTCATGAGCAACTTGCAGAGCATTCCAGATAGCTTGGGCTGATTCACACTCAGAGATGCGAGTGTATTCATCGGGTCCTAGGCCAAAATATAGAAGCTTTTTGGCCTTGGCATTTTTCTCTATTTTCTTGTAGTCCTCGGCATCAAACTCTATGGATTCCTTAGGAACCTTCTTACCATCTTCAAGCACCTTGGTGGGAACAAGGGTCAGGTTCTTGACGAGCATCCATAATTCATAATCTTCTGCCTGAATATAGTTCTCCATCCTATTCTTCCACCAACTATAATGTTGGCCGTTGAAATAGGGTGGACGAGTAATGGATTGCCCTTCAAGAATTCCTTGTGGGGTACTCATCTTCAGAATCTCTCAAGGTGTTAACCTTTTGTAAGAGAACCTGCTCTGATACCACTTGTTGAGTTCGTGAGTATACAACCACAAGAGGGGGGGTGAATTGTGGTGTCTGATTTTCGCGTTGTAAATAACAAACACCCTCGCAGAGGTTGTTCTCAAATGACAAACACCCTGATAGCTTGTTTGCACGGGGTGTTCTCAAAATATTGCAGATGCAAAAATCACCAAGATAAATGCGGAAAATAAAGCACACATAATTTTTACGTGGAAAACACCTCTAGCCCAACTGAGGTGTGAAAAACCACGACCTACCTCGTGTAGGATTTAACCATTTTCACTAACGGGCTTCACACGTTACAAATGTAACACACCTTGTTACAACTTGCAACCACGTAACCTTCTTCCCAAGGACAGGTTACACCACGTCCAACCTTCGCAAGATTAGACACGTCCAAGTCCACACGACTAGGACACACTCACTCACTTTTCTGATCCAAGATCAGGGTTACAAACACCTTACAGGGGGTGCTTCTCACTAAGCAGATGTAAGGTACAATGAAGATCCTATTATGCCAATGGTTTGAAAACTCAAATCAAACACAGCTTGTCACGGTTTTGCTTTTCAGAATGAAGCTCAAGAATTTTAATGTGAAAACCGGTTTCCTGATTTTTTCAGATTTTTCAGAAAGCTGTGTTGCTTCTCTTTTTCAGTCTGAGTTTTTTCTATCTGCTTCTTGGCTTCTCTATGGGAGAGAAAAGCTGCGGTTTTTAAACACAAGGTCCAACGGTCAAAAACCAAAGAATTAGCTAAGTATGGAAAATGATTTGCAAACAAAATATATTCTCCAACGGCTAATGATGAATTTATCCCAAAATATAAGGGATTTTGTTATCTTAAAAGATAACCCTTATCTTCCCATAGCCGTGAAGAGGTTTAAAGAGATTTTCAGCTTTTACCAAATCAGAAAATATAGTCATAGGAATCTTTTGATTTGGCAAATCTCCCAAACCTATTTTCGCAAATCTCCACAATATTTTCAAGAACTATCCTCTCCAGAAAAATAGCAATTTTGAAATTCAAAGAAAGTATTCTGGAGATCTTGGCCAACCAAAATGAATTTTCAAAAATAATCGGGTATGGCCACTGCAGTTCAGAAACACCCTAGGCACCCTGTTTGCAGGGTTGTTCGCAACTGGTGTTCTGAAGTACTTTAGCGCAAATACCGATTCAAGAGGTGTTTAAAATGATGTTTTCAATATTGGCATATTAACAAGAGTCTAATTAAATAAAACCTATATACCCAAGACTTCTTGTTTTGAACCAGTCATCTTGTCCGAGATTTGTAGAGCTGCTGTGAACACCAAGGCCACCTTGTTTGCTGGGGTTGTTCTTTGCATTGCTAGAGTTCAGGAACACGCTTTACAATCAACTGTCGAGATGGTGTTCTTGACTTAATATGGAATCACCAAGTAAAACCTGTCTAGAAGACTTGTTCTCACATGTAGCAAATCAGTTAATACAATAAAGATCACAAATACCAGTTAGGCCTGTTTGGAGATCGTGTTCGGAGCAACATTACTTGGACAAATTTTTACACTTGGATTTGTTATCATCAAAACTAAATATAATCAACACATAGCTTTTCGATAACAAATTGGAACTCAATGGTTGAATTGTATTTGAAAACAAATTGTACTCCTCTTGCCAGCCAACTCACAGGACCCAAACTAAACATGAAAACAACAATGAATAAGATTTTAATTTCAGCAATTAATTTAGGTAGTGATTATGTTGTGAACTAATGGAGCAACTAATTTAGTATGCGACTATTGAATTAACAAGATTTCACTTCAAGCAATGTCAGACTAATTCACACACATATGCGACTATTGAATTGTCATCGTATGACTAATTTAGTAACCATACACTCCCAAGCAGAAATCTGCATAATACATGACTATTCAATTATCAATGTATAACTATTAGGCTCCGTTTAGCCCTCAGAAAATTTGGTGCAAAGAAAAGTTGAAGGAAAAAAATATGAAGAGAAAAAGAATTGAGAGAAAATGAGTTTTTTTCTCTTATTTGAATTAAGAAAAAAATACAAGAATTTGGATAAGAATTTGAATGCTGATGATCTACTTGAATCATATTCCTGTCATCTAATTAATGTGAAGTTAGAGGAGACTGGGAATTTTCCTCAAACTTTCCTCACAATTTTATAAAGAAAATTTTATCACTTGTTTCTAACAATTTTTCCGCGTAACTTTCCTCCATGTTTTTTTCTTTGTGATTTTCTCTAAACCAAACACAAGAAAAAAGTAACTTTTTCAAATTTTTTTCTTTCTGCCAAATTTTCCAAGATCCAAATGGAACCTTAATTTTTGTAATCTTAACAATCACACACCAAGAAAACCTAATAATTCTGCCAATTATCTCCAGCAATCTCAAAAACATGACTTAGTAGTAATCTAATCATTCCGACAAAAGAAGTCATCATGACAAACCTCTAGCAAGCACATCCATAGACAACAAATCTAATCAACGATGGACAGTAAAATTAGATAAGCATAGATGACAAACCTATGCCAATCTCGAATTGAACAAACCTACAAATCAAATGTTATTACTCACCTACAAATCAACCCTGCTAATCTCGAATTGAACAACTAACTAGAAGCAATCTTGCAATTTGATTACATGCCATAGGTTGAGTCCTATCTATACTATATATAAAAGCAATGTTTTGCTGACGAGGCTTTTTCCTGCACTGTTAAAAATTAGAACTTCTCAGCCATCGGGTTAATCCTCACTTCAATCTCATCCGTCCATATTAAATAATTAGTTCAGAACAAAATATAACAAGAAAAATATAATTGTTTATTACAGATACATAAAAAGGAAATAAGAATAACATTGTTTTATTTAGGATGAGGTTCCATGGTGTATGCTTTTTGCAGATGACGTTGTTCTTATCGATGAGACCAGTCAGGGGGTGAATGACAAGTTGGAGAGTTGGCGGCTTACGCTGGAAGCTAGAGGTTTTAGATTAAATAGATCGAAAACAAAATACCTACATTGTTGTTTCAGTGGAAGGATAGAAGAGGGGGAAGAAGTCACCCTGGATGGGAGACAGATACCTAAGGTAGATAAGTTTAAGTACCTTGGCTCGATTATCCAGCAAAATGAGAACATTGACGAGGATATTAACCAGCGCATAAGAGTGGGCTGGCAAAAATGGAAGTCCGCCTCAGGGGTGCTGTGTAACAAGAGGGTGCCCTTAGGATTGAAAGGCAAAGTGGTAGTCAGACCGGCTATCCTATATGGATCGGAGTGCTGACTTCTAAAAAGACGCAGGTCCAGAGGTTGATGGTAGCTAAGATGAGGATGGTCAGGTGGATGTGTGGTTTTACGAGAATGGACAAAGTTAGGAATGGTGTAATCAGGGACTTAGCTAAAGTGGCCCCCATAGAAGAGAAGATGAGGGAATCAAGACTCCGATGGTTCGGCCACGTGAAAAGGAGAAGTATGGCCACCCCAGTGAGGAGGTGTGAGTTGATCGACCTTCCCGGTGGTAAGAGATGAAGGGATAGACCGAAGAAGAGTTTGGACGAGGTGATTAGAAAGGACTTGAAAGTAGTGGGTTTGACAGAGGACCTGGCTCAGGAGAGGAGGCTATGGCAGAATAGGATTCGAATCTTCGATAGCAGAGAAGCGACTCTGTAGTTGTCAGTAGTTGCAGTGGCTTAGTGCTGGTAGGGGTCTGTCGTGCTCGTATGCAGGTTGTGCTTTTGTCTGGGAGTGACGGCAGCTACTTAACGTGGATTGTTGAGGTACGTTCTTTCGGCTTTCTTTCAGTTTCTTTCAGCTTCAGCTTCTTTGGCACTGATTTTCCTCTTTAAATGCTTCGCAAGCGCTTTCCTTTATAAAACTTTTTCTCAAAACCTTTTTCGTGGGTCTCTTGGAATCAACCTCTCTATGGATAGGGATTCCGATAGAGGTGAGGTTGCCTACAGCTGGATCTTCCCAGATCCCGCGAAAGCGGGAACCACAATGGGAGGTGGTGGTGGTGGTGTTGTATTGTTTTATTACGGATACATAAAAAGGAAATAAGAATAACATTGACAATCAATCTCCTTCCAATAGGAATTCATTAGCCTGCGATTCAGAGCTAAGCACGGTATAGCAACTACATCTGATTGCCCGACTTCATGAGAATAACATTGAGAATCAAACTTATTTCACCATAAAAAAAAAAAAAATCATTGAAATAGTTTCTGGAAACCACATAAAAAAACACTATTCCCAGTTTAGAGCCTCCAATCTAGAGCCCAAAAACCCTTCTGCTCTAACTCCGGTTGCCTACATCTCGCTCTTCGATCTGATTTGGAAGGCTTCCAATCCTCAGGCCAGTCTCTCATTTCTTTTTTGTTACTGATTTTTTGGTATTAATGAAATCATGTTTGCTACTAGCATAAGTAGGTGTTGTTAAATTCATGCCCAACATGTTCTGCCTAATTTTTTCTAAGAGAATACACTACATATAGGTGTTGTTAAATTCATGCCCGACATGTTAATAGATAATTTTTTCTACCTAATTTTTTCTGAGAGAATACACGGCATATTAATACACTACACATTTAATCTGTGTCTTATACATGCCCACTTTTCCAGTTAAATTCATGCCCCAAATCTAGATTCAAACCAAAAATCCTAACCCCCAACCCCCCTCTGCCTGAATTAATACATTACACATTTAATCTTGGTCTTACACATGCCCAATTTGCCAGTTAAATTCATGCCTCAAATCCAGATTCAAACCAAAAATCCAAACCCCTAACCCCCCTCTGCCCGAATCTCCACATCGGCTCAGAAAACGGAAACAAAGGAAACTAAGAAACGAAAACAAAGGAAACTAGGACCATACCCATCAGAAGACACTGGGGAGGGGTGGCGCGTGACCGCCACATGCCGCCGATGAATGTTGTTTCACGATCTTCTTCCTCCCAAAATTCCGCATCATCGCCGATCTACGCAGCCATAGAAAGAAAACCGGAGAAATGGACCAGGGAGGGGTGGCGCGTGAACGTCACGCGCCGCTGACGAAGGTCGTTTCAGGATCTTCTTCCTCTCAAAACCCCGCATCATCGCTGTTGAATTCCAAGAGTACACAACCACAAGAGGGAGGGTGAATTGTGGTGGCTGATTTTCGCCAAATACCTGACAAACAGCCGTAGCACTTGATTGCAGAGACTGTTCGTAAATCACAAACAACCTTAAGCCTTGTTTGTAGCGGTTGTTCCCAATTGGTTCAGTAGCGAAATTCAAAGTAATAAATGCGGAAATAAAGCACACACAATTTTTACGTGGAAAACACCTCTAGCCCAGCTGAGGTGTGAAAAACCACGACCTACCTCGTGTAGGATTTAACCACTTCACTAACGGGCTGAACACGTTACAAAAGTAACACTCCTTATTACAACTTGTAACCCACGTAACCTTCTTCCCTAAGACAGGTTACACCACGTCCAATCACACTATATTGGACATGTCTAAAGCCCACTTGACTATGGACACACTCACTCACTTTCTGATCTGAGAACAGGAGTACAAAACATCTTATTGGGGTGCTTCTAACTTAAGCAGATGTAAGGTACAATGAAGTCCTAGTATGCCAATAGTTTTGAAAGCTCAATTTTTGCACAATCTTGTCACAGTTTTTTTCTTTTGAAATGAAGCTTTAGAAAGCTCTCAATGCTCTGTGAAAAACCGATTTTTCCCTTGTGTATCTCTGCCGAAAGGAGTGAAAAGATTTTCTTATTTAAGCAAGCAAACCCAACGGCTAACTCCTTCAAAAAGGATAGAAAAATCTTCTAATTTTAGCAGCTTAGAAGATTTCTTCAGATTTCCAACGGCTAGGAACAAAGAAGATAAGATTCTCCTAAAATATAGGGATTTGATACTCACGGGATAAAAACTAATTAGCCACTTAATATAGTCGTGTAATTTAGCCCAAAAAAGGATAAAAAACTTGGTTTCAAAATTTGAATCAATCATGGCCTAAAAATAAGGGATAAGAATTTTTCGGATTTTGAAAAAATCTCTAGCAAAAATAGTTTTGCAATATGCTACATATATATAATAAATAATAATCTTTTTAGGACTTAACTAATCAGCCTAGGATTTCATAAAAAGATTCTTAGAGCAGCCAGCCAACCAAAAGAAATTTTCAGGTAAAACGGATGTGACCGCTGCAGTTTCAGGGACACCCTGGGCACCCTATTTGCAGGGTTGTTTGGAAATGGTGTTCTGAAGCAAATGTCGAAAACCGTTTTAAGAAGTGTTAAATTGAGACTTTCAAGATTGGCATATTAACAAGAGTCTAAAAGATAAAAAGTAAACCAAACCAAGACTTCTTGTTGTAAGAATCAGTCATCTTGTCAAGAATGAATGTGCAACTCCAAACACCTTGGTCGCCTTGATTACTCGGGTGATCTTGTATCGCTGAATGTAGGAACTTAGTCTTTAAGACTTAGTCAGCTGTTGTCGAGATTTGTTGTGTGCTGATCTTTGTATCACTGAAGCTTGGAACCTGTTCTTAAAACTTGTTCTCAACATTTAGTAGACAGAATAGGTAAGTAAGATCAATACAAACAACTGTGTAGGACCTGTTTAGAGAGCTTGTTTGGAACAACATTACTCAAGCAAGTATGCTACACTTGGATTTGTTATCATCAAAACTTTATACAGTTAGTTCAACAATTTCCCCCTTTTTGATGATGACAAACCAAGTGACCATATTGACAAGAAAAAGATTTTATTTTCGTAAGTGCCTTGAGTGCTGATATATATCCACACAGGTGCTAGGTCAGTCAAAAAATATATGTAAGTATAAAGACTAATGACTCAACCGTTCAACTCAACCTAGGTCAATGGTCCACTTATCTTCCCCCTTTTGGCATCATTAAAAAGGCACAAACAACAGTCAGAACATGGTGTTTGCAAGTGAATCACATAAGACATAGCAAGAGATAAGCAAGATATAACAGAACCAGATATGTCATTGAAAGTCCGGAAGGTGCAATACAAAAAAAAAGGAAACACAGAAAGAGACGGGGAAGAGAACTCTAGGAAACATCCGATGAGAACAGGTTACAAGGGTTGATTATGGCTGCGGAGGAGGGAGCTTGGTAGCGAGGGAGGAGAGAAGGGCAAGGAGATCTTCATGACGCTTGGCAGATAGCGCCTTCTCTTCTTCCAGGGCAGCCTTGACGGCTGTGAGCTTATCCTTGAGGTGGGAGTTATCCTCTAAAACAGCCTCAACTTTGACTGATGACCTCCCAGAAATAGGAGGTCTGGGTGTTCGGCTCCCCTGTTTAGAGACCGAGCCCTCAGCCAGAGTATATCCATACACCATGAGGGTGTCACTCCCTATCTCATCAATCACTTGAGCAGCCACCCTGCTTTTGAGCTCTATCCCAAAGTGCTCAAAAACCCTCGTCAGTAGAAAACCATACCCAAGATCATGTGCCCGGGTGGTGTTTGCAATACGCCCAATATGGCGGATCATAAGAACAGGAAGGTTGATGGGTTCCTCCCTATCCAAAAGATCCACCAGGCACTGATCAAGAGCATCAGCCTGGTTTCTACCTTGACCTCTTGGGATGATGTTCTTTATGACAAACATAAAGAGCAGTTGGTGCAGAGAGGTCATCTCACCCTTCTTCACGGATGTGGGTGTTTGCAGGCCTTGGTTTTGACTCAACCGCTGTGAAACCTCCAGCAGCCTGGCTGTCCCTAGGACAGACTTATCCTCTCTCACATACACATCAAAGCCAAGTGAGGGAACACCCAAAATCATACCCAGAGTTTGTGCATCAAATTGCACCTGTGTATCACCAATTTTACTTGTCACCACCCCTTCGGTGACAGCACAATTGGCATAGAACTCACCAATTCTGGTACAGAACACCCCAGCTGGGTGTTCGTGAAGAGATCCAGCCAGTTTTGGGCATGCAGCTTCCGTAGGAACACCCCCAACCCCTGTTCCTCAAAATATTGAACTCTCACTATCTTCCCCCTAACTACATTGCACTTAAGCAGATGCGCAATCTTGGTAGAAACAGGAGAGGCAGTAGACTTTTTGGCTCTTTTGGGGGGAGGAACAGAAGAAGCAGTCTCGGGTTTAGCTGATTTTGAGACTGGAGCAGTAGAGGTAGTCTTAGGTGTGCTGATTTGGAGAGAGAAGAGGTGAAGGTCTTTCTCTTGGGAGGTGCTGTTGGAGGAGAAGACTTAATGGCAGGGAGAGTGGTTTTCTTAGGAGGAGCTTGTTCTTCGGAGGACTCGGAGAACACCGAGGTCCCCTGTTTAAAGGGGGTGTTCTCAGAATCAGAATCCGAGAATCCCGCAGAAGAAGAAGAGGAAGAAATTTCCTCAATGACTGGAGTGGAGGATTTTGTGGTTCTAGAAGAGGAGTAGAAGGCAATTCTTGCAGATTTGCGCGTGGGCTTAGCAGATTTTGGAGGAGAGGGGGCTGAGGCTTTTGAGGGTTGAGGCCTTGTTTTTGGCCTTGATCTAGGCATTCTGCTACGCCTAGCCACCATCTTAACCCTTTTTCTTTTCTCTCCGGTTTGGAAGACCGGAGTCACTGATTCGGTTGCTGCAGGGGGGATGTTCATGCCACTACTTCCCCCTGCCTCAAGAGACTGCTCAGTCGAGTCTCCTTGAAGACCAACTCCCAAATCGTCCTTAAACACCTCCTCATAGGACTCAGACCCTGTTTCGGGTACTGTTTCTTTTTCAGGAAACAGCCCGAAAGAACAGGGCTCAGAGAAATCAAAGAAACCAACATGGGACTCAAAGGCTTCATCTTGGGACCCAAGATTGCCACCAATTTCCCCAGTTGAAGCAAAGTTCTTTTCAGTGAGGGGACAAACAGTCGATCCCTCAAACACCACCAATTCCCAACCAAAATGGTAGGGAATATCTTTCAAACCCAAGCCCACTGATTTCAGGTCAACACTCTTCAAAAATCCAAAAGGTTTGAAGCTGATTGGGCGAGGAGGAGTGGAAGGTTTACCTTCTAGAATCGCCATTAAAAACGGCGAGAAGGCAACAGGGGCAGGACCTGTTCGTGAGGCTGGTGCGGGTGCCCTGCTACCCTGAGATTTTGAACCAGAACTTCCAGAGCCGTTGAAGGAAGCCATTTGAGCAAGAATTAGAGAGAGATTAGGGTTTGAGTGAGAGGAAATTGCTGGTTATTCGAAAGAGAGAGAGAGAGGTAAAGGTTTGGAGATTTAAAGAGAGATAGCATGCCAAATCTTTAAAGATTTACCCATTACGACGGGTAGATCATTACTAGCCGCCCGCGCATGCCTCGGGAAGGAGGAAAATTTAAAAGCTAGACACAACTTGTTTCACATACTAACAATCAAGGAGCGCACCTGTTCTTGCTGCTTATTCTTGAATACGAATCATCAGAAATAAGAGTAACAACCCCAATCATATTGGCTTTTAGCACGCATCCACATCCTGCAATCTATATATATATTCAAATGGCACAAAGATTCGACTGCAAACATTGCTATGGACAAATGCATCCGTAGCATATAAGAGTTGCGAACAGGAGGAGAGAACAGGTTTCTTAGGTTGTTTTCACCAAACCTAGTTCAAGTCTATTTCTCTCAAATTGATCTCTACCTAGTGCCTTAGTGAATATATCAGCAATTTGATTTTCTGTGGTACAAAAATTCATTGAAATCAAACCCTTTTCAACATTATCTCTCAAGAAATGATGTCGAATGTCAATATGTTTTGTTCTTTTATGTTGACACGGATTTTTGGCAATATTAATTGCACTAGTGTTATCACAAAAGATAGGAATGCATCCAGTGTCAACACAAAAGTCTTTGAGTTGTTGTCTTATCCACAGCAATTGAGCACAACATGAAGCAGCTGCAACATATTCAGCTTCTGCTGTGGACATGGCAACTGAATGTTGTTTCTTGGTTGCCCAAGATACCAAACAAGGTCCAAGGAAATGAGCCATACCTGAGGTGCTTTTCCTATCAACCAAGAATCCTGCATAGTCAGCATCAGCATATCCAATAAGATCAAAATTGCAACCTCTAGGATACCATAGAGCTAAATCAGGTGTATGCTTTACATATCTTAGTATCCGTTTAACAGCCTTAAGATGAGTCTCTTTAGGGCAAGACTGAAAACAGGCACATAAACCAACACTGAAAACAATGTCGGGCCTACTAGCGGTAAGGTATAAGAGTGACCCTATCATGCCCCTATAGAGTTTCTCCTCAACTGAGGGACTCCCATCATCCATTACCAACCTGGTAGAAGGAGAAATGGGAGTATCAATGGGCTTGGCCGACTCCATCCCAAAACGCTTAAGTAGTTCCTTAATATACTTTTGTTGATGGATCATGGTGCCGTTTGAAGTTTGCTTGATCTGTAAGCCTAAGAAGAAATTAAGCTCACCCATCATGCTCATTTCAAACTCACTCCTCATCATCTTTGAAAATTCATTGCATAAATCATGATGAGTTGCCCCAAATATGATGTCATCAACATATACTTGGATAATCAACAGATGTTCCCCCTTAGTTTTTAGAAACAAGGTATTATCTACCTTGTCTCTTCTAAAATCATTTTCAAGTAAAAAGCTTGACAATTGTTCATACCAAGCTCTAGGAGCTTGTTTTAGACCATAAAGAGCTTTGTCAAGTTAAAAAACATGATCAGGAAATTCATTGTTTTTGAAACCAGGGGGTTGTTTGACATACACCTCTTCCTTAAGGTATCCATTTAGAAATGCACTTTTCACGTCCATTTGATATAGCTTGGTCTCCATATGGGCTGCAAAGGCTATTAGGACACGAATAGCCTCAATTCTAGCAACTGGTGCAAAGGTTTCTTCGTAATCAATCCCTTCTTCCTGATTGTACCCTTGAACCACCAGCCGTGCCTTGTTCCTGGTGACTGTTCCTGACTCATCAAGTTTGTTTCGGAACACCCACTTGGTTTTAATGATTGTTCTATCTGCAGGTCGAGGTACAAGGTGCCATACTTTGTTCCTTTCAAATTGATGAAGTTCTTCTTGCACTGCTGTGACCCAATCTGAATCTGCAAGAGCTTCATTCAAATTCTTTGGCTCAATGTTAGAGAGAAACGCATAGAATGCACAAAAATTCTTAAGCTTTGACCTAGTTTGCACTCCAGTATTAATATCAGACAAAATTTGCTCAAGAGGGTGCGAACGTTGGTGCTTCCATGGTCGTGGAGTAAGTGGATCCACAGACACATGCTCTACTCTAATTGGAACACTTGGAGACTCAGGCTCACAATCAGTGCCCGAGCCTGTTCCTGAGGAACCTGACCGGTGTTATCCCGAACAGGGTTCAGCGGTGTTTCCCCCTGTTTGGTTCTCACCTTGCCTGTCGTTCTGAGAAACACCTTCAGGAGTTGTTTTTTCCATGGTGTTCTTACCTTGTCTATCTTGGAGCAACACTTCTTTTCGAACAAGACCTAATTCAAATTCTTCCTCCTGTGCATCATTCTCACTCAACGAGTTAGATTCATTAAAAAGCA
Organism: Carnegiea gigantea; assembly: GCA_029747015.1. Lineage (NCBI taxonomy): Eukaryota > Viridiplantae > Streptophyta > Magnoliopsida > Caryophyllales > Cactaceae > Carnegiea > Carnegiea gigantea. The sequence goes on along the minus strand of JAKOGI010001552.1, from coordinate 102,411 downwards.
CATGCACACTTTCCTCAACACATAAGGTTCTTTTGTTAAACACTTTGTAAGCCTTACTGTGAGAGGAGTAACCAAGAAATATTGCCTCATCACTCCTAGAATCAAACTTTCCTAAGGCATCCTTCCCATTATTATGCACAAAACACCTATAACCAAATGTTCTCAGGTGCGTAATGTTGGGTTTTCTGCCTTTGAAAAGTTCATAAAGAGTTTTGTTCAAAATAGGTCTGATCATGCATCTATTTATAATGTAACATGAGGTGTTCAATGCTTCTGCCCAGAAATTCCTAGAAGACCACTAGCAATAAGCATTGTTCTAGTCATGTCTTCTAGGGTGCGATTTTTGCGCTCAACCACCCCATTTTGTTGGGGTGTTCTTGGAGTTGAGAAGTTATGATCAACACCATGTTCATTACAATAGTTAATAAAACTTGCGTTTTCAAATTCAGTACCATGATCAGATCTCAAGCTAACTAAAGAGTGTCCTACTCTCTTTTCAACCTTTTTGAGAAAGGCAATAAAATTCTCAAAGGTTTCATCCTTGGATGCCAAAAACAAGGTCCAAGTAAATTGAGAGTAATCATCCACTACAACAAGCACATACCTCTTCCCACCTCTACTTGCTATCCTCATAGGACCACACAGATCAATGTGTAATAATTCTAGAGGTCGGGTAGTGCTTACACACTTTTTCGATTTAAAAGAAGATCTGACTTGTTTGCCTTTTGCACAAGCTTCACATACCTTGTCATCATTAAATTTAATAAAAGGTAGTTCAACAACTAGGTCTTTAGAAACAAGTTTGTTCAGAAGAGATAGACTTGCATGACCTAGTCTCTTGTGCCAAAGCATTACATCATCATTCAAGGCACTCAAACAAGTCAGATTGTTTTGGGGAAGTGTGGAAATACATACTTTGTAAATATTTTTGCGTCGCTTCCCCCTTAATACGACATCTCCTGTGTTTGAGTTTACAACCAAGCAACGTGTTGATGAGAACACTACTAGGTTGTTTTTATCACGCAGTTGGGACACACTAAGTAAATTATGCTTCAAACCATCAACTAAGTGTACATTTTCAATTGAGTGGGAGTGGGACTCACCAATCTTACCTATACCGACAATTGTCCCAGACTTGCCGTTTCCAAATGCCACACTCCTACCATCCGAAGCTGTAAGTGAGAGAAAGTTGGATTTTTCACCGGTCATATGCCTCGAACACCCACTATCAACATACCACAGCTGCTTGTTTTCAAGGTTGTTCCCTAGGCTGTTTGCTGGGTTGTTTGCTGGGTTGTTCTCTCTCACTTCAGCCTGCAAAACAAATCAAGGGTTAGTTTTGGGAACCCAGATCCACTTGGGTCCCATTCTTTTAGACAGATAAATCTCATCTTTCCTAATCCAGATTTGTTTTACATAACCTTCATTTCTTTTAATGGCATACCTTCTTGAAGGACAAGTGTATCGATAATGACTGGTTTTACCACAACGAAAGCAAACAATATTTTCAGGTAATCCAACATACTTTCTATTGACTGGGTAAGAGGTCCCTTTAGGAGCAAAACCTAGTCCCTTTTTATTTTGACTGTGGTGAGTGTTTAGCCATTCAAGCGCTTTTGAGGACTTGTTTCATAGCCTGTTTGTGGCGAGATCAGATTCCAATTTTTTTATTTTCGCCAACAGGTTCTTGTTTTCAGCAAGTAAGGACTCAACCTTTTCTTTCAACTCTAAGGATTCCTTTTCTGCTTTGGCTAAAGTAACAAATTGAGTCTCTTCTTTCAAGATCAAGGATTCCTTGAAATTTTGGTGTAAAAAGGATATTTTCTTTTCAACCTCGAGTTTTTCACTCTTAAGGATCTCATTTTCTAGTTCTAGGTCTCGGACATCTCTTTTCAATTCTGCATAAGTATCCATCAATTAATACAACAATTCTTCAAGAGTTGCCTTATTGAGACCATGTACCTTGTTCTTGAGATCAGTAAGGCTGTTTGTTGACTCATCATCTGAATCCGTGTCACTTTGTGCCATGAGAGCTACAGCACCTTCATCAGTTTCAGACTCTTCTTCATCTTCAGAGGAGTCACCCCAGGCAGCCAGCATTGCTTTCGAGAATCGTTTCCCAGAACTGTTTGCAGCTTGTTTTCTACCTTGTTTCCTGGGGTGTTCGTACTCTTGCTCTTCTCGAAGTAAGGGACAGTTTTTCACTATGTGGTCTGTTTTGCCACATTTGAAACACCCAGTAAACTGTTCTCGGGGGGTGTTTCTGGTTTTGTTGAAATCCTTCCTTTTGTTGTTTTCTTTAACTTTCTTGAAGAATTTCTTGAACTTTCGAGTCATCATAGCCATCTCTTCTTCCTCAAGATCAGAATCATCATCTTCTTGTGCTTTTAAGGCAAGTCCTCGATCTTTCTTCATCTCCTCTTTCTGTTGAGAATTTTTTCTCAGTTCGTATGTTTGGAGATTACCAATCAACTCGTCTAGGGTGATCTTGTTCATGTCTTTGGCTTCTTGGATGGCTGTTACCTTGGCTTCCCATGATCGAGGCAAAATCCTTAGAATTTTCCTTACCAACTCTTCAGTGGTGAAGGATTTTCCTAGGGATTTTAATTTGTTTGTTATGTGAGTGAAGCGGGTATACATATCCATCACATTCTCACGATCACCCATATCAAACAACTCGTATTGTCTCATAAGTAACTCAATGCGTGATTGTTTGACTTGACTTGTTCCTTCATGAGCTACTTGTAAAGCATTCCATATTTCTTGAGCTGACTCACATTCTGAGATGCGAGTATATTCATCGGGTCCTAGGCCAAAATAGAGAAGTTTCTTGGCCTTGGCATTCTTTCCCATTTTCTTGTAATCCTCAGCATCATATTCAGTAGGATCTTTGGGAACCTTTTTTCCATCTTCAAGAACTTTCGTGGGAACAAGGGGTCCGTTCTTGATGAGCATCCATAACTCGTAATCCTCTGCTTGTATGTAGTTCTCCATCCTGTTTTTCCACCAACTATACTGTTGGCCATTGAAGTAAGGAGGTCGAGTAATGGGTTGACCCTCAAGTATCCCTTGTGGTGCACTCATCTTCACGGATCTCTCAAGGTGTTAGCCTTTTGAAAGAGAACCTGCTCTGATACCACTTGTTGAATTCCAAGAGTACACAACCACAAGAGGGGGGTGAATTGTGGTGGCCGATTTTCGCCAAATAACTGACAAACAGCCGTAGCACTTGATTGCAGAGACTGTTCGTAAATCACAAACAACCTTAAGCCTTGTTTGCAGCGGTTGTTCCCAATTGGTTCAGTAGCGAAATTCAAAGTAATAAATGCGGAAATAAAGCACACACAATTTTTACGTGGAAAACACCTCTAGCCCAACTGAGGTGTGAAACACCACGACCTACCTCGTGTAGGATTTAACCGCTTCACTAACGGGCTGAGCACATTACAAAAGTAGCACTCCTTGTTACAACTTGTAACCCACGTAACCTTCTTCCCTAAGACAGGTTACACCACGTCCAATCACACTATATTGGACACGTCCAAAGTCCACTCGACTATGGACACACTCACTCACTTTCTGATCTGAGAACAGGAGTACAAAACACCTTACTGGGGTGCTTCTGACTTAAGCAGATGTAAGGTACAATGAAGTCCTAGTATGCCAATAGTTTTGAAAGCTCAATTTTTGCACAATCTTGTCACGGTTTTTTTCTTTTGAAATGAAGCTTTAGAAAGCTCTCAATGCTCTGTGAAAAACCGATTTTTCCCTTGTGTATCTCTGCCGAAAGGAGTGAAAAGATTTTCTTATTTAAGCAAGCAAACCCAACGGCTAACTCCTTCAAAAAGGATAGAAAAATCTTCTGATTTTAGCAGCTTAGAAGATTTCTTCAGATTTCCAATGGCTAGGAACAAAGAAGATAAGATTCTCCTAAAATATAGGGATTTGATACTCACGGGATAAAAACTAATTAGCCACTTGATATAGCCGTGTAATTTAGCCCAAAAAAGGATAAGAAACTCGGTTTCAAAATTTGAATCAATCATGGCCTAAAAATAAGGGATAAGAATTTTTCGGATTTTGAAAAAATCTCTAGCAAAAATAGTTTTGCAATCTGCTACATATATATAATAAATAATAATCTTTTTAGGACTTAACTAATCAGCCTAGGATTTCATAAAAAGATTCTTAGAGCAGCCAGCCAACCAAAAGAAATTTTCAGGTAAAACGGATGTGGCCGCTGCAGTTTCAGGAACACCCTAGGCACCCTATTTGCAGGGTTGTTTGGAAATGGTGTTCTGAAGCAAATGTCGAAAACCGTTTTAAGAAGTGTTAAATTGAGACTTTCAAGATTGGCATATTAACAAGAGTCTAAAAGATAAAAACTAAACCAAACCAAGACTTCTTGTTGTAAGAATCAGTCATCTTGTCAAGAATGGATGTGCAACTCCAAACACCTTGGTCACCTTGATTACTCGGGTGATCTTGTATCGCTGAATGTAGGAACTTAGTCTTTAAGACTTAGTCAGCTGTTGTCGAGATTTGTTGTGTGCTGATCTTTGTGTCACTGAAGCTTGGAACCTGTTCTTAAAACTTATTCTCAACATTTAGTAGACAGAATAGGTAAGTAGGATCAATACAAACAACTGTGTAGGACCTGTTTGGAGAGCTTGTTTGGAACAACATTACTCAAGCAAGTCTGCTACACTTGGATTTGTTATCATCAAAACTTTATACAATTAGTTCAACAATCGCCGATCTACGCAGCCATAGCAAGAAAATCGGAGAAACGCCATCATTCCAAGCGCATGCGCCCACGCGCTACCACCACAGCTGTGCGTTAGGTGCGTGGTCTCTTTCTCATACTCGGTTTCGGTCGATCTACACAACAGCGGTGGTGGTTCTCACCCAATTTTCGTAGATCAAGGCTCGTGGGTTTTTTTGGGGGGGTCAGCGGTGCGTTTGCATCACTTGGGTGGTTTTTAAATCAACGAACCGATAACGGCGGTGGTGGTTGTCGTAGCCAAGGCGTCAAAATCCAAGAAAGGATCTCGGTCCTCCAATTTCTGGGTATGGCGTCCATGGCCAGGCCGAGGGTAACAGAGAGTATTCGAGAGGCAGGCACACGAGAGAGAGAGAGAGAGAGAGATTGAGGCAGGCAGAGAGGAGAGAGGGTGAGAGAAGAGAGAATTCAAGAGGCAGGCCATGGACCGAGATCAACTTTATAAACAACCGAAATGTTATGATTATAAATAATGAAATGTTGGTTTGATTTATAAACAACCGAGAATTCAAACTGGCATCCAACATAAGCTAAAATAAATAATTAATGACTAATGCTAATATAATTAACTAACATCCAACATTAATAGGTCATTGACCTTTGGAATTTTTAGGTATTTTCAATATATGTACATATAGATTCGCATGTATCAAATTTTGTTTATTCAATTGTGTGTTCTACTCTTTTGGTACCTCTTGGCAAAGGGCGGCTATGCTGGTTTGATTTATAAATGTTGTGATTTCGCTTCGAAGTATAACTATATTGCATCATGTCTTTCATGTTTAATATTTAAATTTTGAATTTTGATATGCTAAATGCAATTTATTTGAAAAATCAAACGCTTTCCCCCTCAAAGTGAAAAAGGAAATAAAAGATCAAATTATATAAGAAATAAAAGAAAATACCAAAAGCAATCTAAAATTAAGATCAATTCCATAAAAATAAAAACAAATCGATTGCAACAAAAATAAACAAAAGTTAATCAACTGAATATTAAAAAAAACAAATCCATTTACTTCATTTAGTAGGATTGCATATCAAAGTAATAAATTTAGCAACGCAACATCATGTTTAATATTTAAGTGAAAAAGGAAATCGAATGAAAAAATGCATCAAAAGTAAACAAAAGTTAAATTAACGGAAAATTAAAAAAACACAAATCCATTTATTTCATTCAGTCGAATTGAATATCAAAGTAATCAAATTAGCAATGCAACATCGTGTAGCCCCTTAAGAAATGAAATGTAGAAGATTACTATGAACAATTAGAATTCAAACTGGGATACTAACAACAACCATGAAAATCATTATTCCAATATAACTATATTACATTATGTCTTTCATGTTTAATATTTAAGTGAAAAAGGAAATGGAATGGAAAAATGCAACAAAAACAAACAAAAGTTCAATCAACTGAAAATTAAAAAAAACCAAATCCATTTATTTCATTTAGTATGATTGAATATCAAATTACTCAAATTAGCAATACAACATCATGTACCCCCTGAAAAAATAAGAACAGTTGTACGATGAAGTTCACATGAATATTGCATGATATAGGCTTCTTTTATATCCAATTAAGTCTTCTATATCCATTTTTTGCCCCCCTAATATATTGATCCTGAGAGAATATTAATAGCTAATTTTTTCTTCTTTTTTAAATAATATTAATTCCTAGGTGATTATCAAATCTCTTTGGCCATTGACATTTGGAATTTTCAGGTTTTCAATATATATACATATAGATTAGCATGTATCAAATTTTGTTTATTCAATTGTATGTCCTACTCTTTTTGTATCCATTGGCGAAGGGCGACTACGCTGGTTTGATTTATAAATGTTGTGATTTCGCTATCAAATATAACTATATTACATTTTGTCTTTCATGTTTAGTATTTAAATTTTGAATTTTGATTTGCTAAATGTAATTTATTTCAAAAATCAAACGCTTTCCCCCTCAATGTGAAAAAGCAAATCGAATAAAAAAGTGCAACAAAATTAAACAAAAGCTAAATCAACTAAAAATAAAAATAAAATCACTTCGATTTATTTCATTTAGTAGAATTGAATATCATAGTAATCAAATTAGCTAGCATCCAATATTAATAGGCCAGTGTTTGTGGACAATTCCTATGTTAACTGAATGTGAAAAAGAACACATAACTAAAGCTATGCAAGAAAAATTATACACTAATCAATAGATATATCAAATGCAAATAATATTGATCTTCCATTAAAAAAAGGAATCTTTATTGAGGCTAAAAATTATAGTGTTACTAGGTGAACCAATTTGTAATAAAAATGCAAGAAAGGATTAAGAAATCATGGATGCAAAAGTAAAACATGATCACAAAGAAGAATAATAAAATGATAAACCAACAAAGCCTTAGGGAAAAGATAAGACTAAGGGCCCCTAGAACCTGCCTTGATCCAATCGAATGCAAAGAGACTATCTTGATTCCTTCCATTTGAGTGTGTCACAATAGAATGAAGGTTAGTCCAAAGAAACATGATATTTTTTAGAAGAGAGGAGGAGAGAAATTTGATAGAGTTTCGTTATTGAAAAATTACTTAAGATTAGTGAAAATGCGAGTGTTGTGACCATGGGAGAAGGGTGGTGAGGAGGGAAGTCCTCTATTTATAGTGTTAATAAAGTGACTAGGCTAGGCAAAGTAGCTCACTAAACATAGAAAAAAATCACAAAGATCAAATTATATAAGAAATAAAAGAAAATACCAGAAGCAATCTAAAATTAAGATCAGTTCCATAAAAATAAAAACAAATCCATTTATTTCATTTAGTAGAATTGAATATCAAAGCCGTCAAATTAGCAATGCAACATTGTGTACCCTCCCAAGAAACAAAATGTAGAATATTACTATGAACAATTAGAATTCAAACTGGGATACTAACAACTACTATGGAAATCATTATTCCAATATAACTATATTACATTATATCTTTCATTTTAATATTTAAGTGAAAAAGGAAATCGAATAAAAAAATGCCACAAAAATAAACGAAAGCTAAATCAGCTAAAAATCAAAATAAAATCACATCGATTTATTTCATTTAGTAGAATTGAATATCAAAGTAATCAAATTAGCTAGCATCCAATATTAATAGGCCAGTGTTTGTGGACAATTCCTACGCTAAACGAATGTGAAAAAGAACACATAACTAAAGCTATGCAAGAAAAATTATACACTAATCAATAGATATATCAAATGCAAATAATATTGATCTTCCATTAAACAAAGGAATCTTTATTGAGGCTAAAAATTATAGTGTCACTAGGCGAACCAATTTGTAATAAAAATGCAAGAAAGGATTAAGAAATCATGGACACATAAGTAAAGCATGATCACAAAGGAGAATAATAAAATGATAAACCAACAAAACCTTAGGAAAAGATAAGAAGTCATGGATGCAAAACTATAAACAATTAGAATTCAAACTGGGATACTAACAACTACCATAAAAATCGTTATTCCAATATAACTATATTACATTATGTCTTTCATGTTTAATATTTAAGTGAAAAAGGAAATCGAACGAAAAAATGCAACAAAAATAACCAAAAGCTACATCAACTAAAAATTTAAAAAAAAATCAATTTATTGCATTTAGTAGAATTGAATATCAAAGTAATCAAATTAGCAATGCAACATCATGTACTCCCCCCAAAAAAATGTAGAAGATTATTATCAGTAATTAGAATTCAAACTCGGATACTAACAACTAACATGAAAATCATTATTCCCAATCTAGAGCCTGAATATCAAAGTAAAAACAAATCCATTTATTTCATTTAGGAGAAATGAATATCAAAGTAATCAAGTTAGCAATGCAACATCGTGTAAATAAAGGTACATGAACCTATACAGAGTTGTGATTTCGTTGTCCAGTATAACTTTGATTACATTATGTCTTTCACTTTTAATATCTACAATATTGAATATTAAAACAACATAATAATTTTAATATAACTTAATCCATTAGAGGCAATCGACCACTTCAACACATTACGAGTGACATACATTCCTAAGCACAGGATCTTCCCTTTATAGACTTCACATGCATGCCTTTGAAACTAAAAGATCCTTAAAAATCCATAATGCAGTCATGGACAGAGACCCACCAAGTAGTCAAAGAATTGAAAATGGTTTACAAAATAAGCTAGCTCGGCTTAATGCAAGATGGAGGATATTTATGCGGCATAATCAAGATGAGACAGCTGCACGATATATGTAAGAACATGAATGATATCAAGCAGAAGCGAGAGCATTACAATTGGCCATATCCCGTGCTACAGCAAACACTACTAATCTACAAAGTGAACATCAGGCACCGCCTACTACTCTGAACTCTAACCCACATAGAAAATTTATAGAGCGATGGTCATTCACCGAAAAGATGGTTTCCTGTAGCCACTCCAAAGCTACTATGTTGTTGGGTGAAAAGATTAGAAGTAGCAGCATTTCTCTGCCGCGATTCACCTTATGTTGTCAAAATGGCCAAGTCATATTGTCAAGCCTACCTCCAACTCCTCCTCACCTAGACACAATGCTGAATGATCCAAATTTATCCCGACATATTAGAGCTTACAACTCAATGCTATCATTTACTTCAATGGGTGGGACAATTGACTACACTGTAATGGACGGTCCTGGTCCTTGCTCCTTCCATACCAGTGGCCAAAACTACCATCACATTGGTTCTTCACTGCCGACACAAGGAAGAAAGCCAAGATTTGCTCAACAGTACATCTACGATGCACATGATGAAGTACGAAATCGGTGCAAAGTGTTAACGGTGTTGATCTAACAATTTTAGAGGCATTACAACGAATGCTTGATTCAACAAATCCTTATCTGCGGGTCTTTCAAAATGCACGGGATATCTTATATGCCAATAATATTGTTGACTTAAGAATATGCATCATTGAAGCACGGCCAGGGTGCCAATACACAAGACCCACAGCAGATGAAGTGGCAGCTCTCATAGTGGCTGGTGAGCATACTGATGGGGAAACCCGAAACATCATTGTTTACAAAATAGATGGAAACTTGCAGCGTATATATGAAACTCACCCATCTTATATGTCTCTCAAATATCCCCTTTTATTTCCATATGGAATCGATGATTGGTCATAACACATTCCATGCACTGAAGGGTCAAGCAGTAATAGAAGATATGTCACAATACGAGAGTTCTATGCATTCTTGATACAATATCGAGTGAATGAGTGGAACATTTTACTTCGTTCTGGTCGTTCATTTTTACAATTCATTGTTAATTGTTATGCTACAATAGAAGTATGGAGATTGAATTACATACGAAGTCACCAAGGTACACTCCGAGCAGATTTGTATGGTGGTCCACAAGATGCAATTACTACTCTAGAGAATGATCCTACTGCAGTTGGAAAGAGGTTAATATTACCCCCAACTTTCACGAGGGGCCCACGTTACATGAGGCAACACTTTCTTGATGCAATGGCCATTTGTTGTCAACAAGGCTATCTAGATTTTTTTGTGACATTCACTTGCAACCTGAACTGGCCTGAAATTATGGAAGCACTATCCCAACAACCTGGCCAATGCGCCAGTGATCGACTTGACATTGTAGCTGGAGCATTTCGCTTAAAGCTGAAAGAGCTAACATGAGATTTTAAGGAGAAAAAATTATTTGGCAAAGTCATTGCAGGTATGTTTGTCCTCCAACTTTGTGTTTTTGATATTGGTTAGCTAAATACCTGTCATGTAAAACCAAGTTTCCTCATTGTACACGTACATATCACTATTTATTCTATCACTCAAGTTTGTCATTTCTCCTATTCATAGATATACATGTTAATGAATTCCAAAAGCGAGGCTTACCGCATGCTCATATATTGCTTACTTTAGCAAATGAGGATAAGCCAACCTGTGCAGAAGATATTGATAACATTATATGTGCTGAGCTACCTGATAATGTTAGTGATCCTCTAGCATTTGAAACAGTTACAAAACACATGATTCACCATGTATGGATGGTAGTAAGTACACAAAACATTATCAAAAGACCTTCTCTAATGAGACCATTATTGAAGAGAATGGGTTTGTCAAATATAAGCGTAGAGATGACGGGAGAAGTGTAACAATTCATGGTACGAACATTGATGACAGGTGGATTGTACCATACAATCGTAACCTTTGTGTCAAATATGACGTGCATATAAATGTTGAGCGCTGCGCTCAAAAAAAGGTTATTAAGTATCTTCACAAGTATATGCATAAGGGACCTGATCGAGCAACTTTTGTTATTGAAGACAATGCTCACAGTACCAAGGATGGAGCAGGACCTTCATATAGACGGGTTGATGAAATATAACAGTATTTAAATGGTCATTATGTCTCACCCGTAGATGCAATTTGGAGAATATTTGAGTTTGATATAACACATCATTACCCATCTGTCGAATTGCTACAATACCACTTACGAGGACAACAATTCATTGTCTTCAATGATCGAAATGACCTTCATGATGTGGTGAATCAAGCAACAGAGAAGGTGACAATGCTCATTAGGTAGTTTTGTACAAATATAGTAGATATGAATGCAAGAAGATATACTTATGCAGAATTCCTAACTTATTACGTATGGAATAAGAGCCTTAAGAAATGGACTATAAGACAACAAAGGGTTTGCATAGGTCGAATACCATATGCTCACCCTAACATAGGGGAAAGATATTATCTAAGAATGTTGTTGCATATTGTTCGGGGTGCAACATGTTATAAAGACTTAAGAACTGTTAATGAAACCATGCATTCAACCTTTAAAGAAGCTTACTTAGCATGTGGGTTGTTAGATGACACTAATGAGTGGGATGAAGCATTGACAGAAGCATCAACATAGGCAACTGGGGCTGAACTAAGAAGTATGTTTTGTTCAATGCTTTTGTTATCAGAAGTTGGACAACCTGATCAATTATAGGAGGCACATTGGGAAGATCTCACGGATGACCTTCCCAGAAGGTTACAACGAGAGCAAAGAAATCCCCAACTGAAGATAAGCAGTGAACAGAGGAGAAACCTTGGATTATATGAGCTTGAGTTAATTTTGAATAAAAATGGAAGGTCATTAAGGGATTATCCTCCTATGCCCTTACCCTCACCTAAGATGTTGCGGCGAACAGGTAATAGACTTATCAGGGAGTAACTTGACTATGATGTATCAATAGAGAAAGACAACCTTGACATGTACCTTCGGACACTAAATCAGGATCAAATGCGAGTTTTTCAATCCATAACTACGTCAAATGAACGTAGAGAGGGAGGCTGCTTCTTCATTTATGGTAGTGGTGGCACAGGGAAGACATATCTTTGGAAAGCTCTTATTGCTTATATCAGGTCCAAGGGCTTAATAGTGCTTTTAGTTGCGTCCTCTAGTATAGCGGCTTTGTTGCTGCCTATGGGAAAAACAGCTCATTCGATGTTCAAGAAACCAATTAATGTGCATAAGACATCTGTTTGCTCAATTTCAAAACAATCTGAATTAGCAGAACTAATAAGGAAAACATCATTGATAATATGGGACGAGACTCCTATGACTCATCGCTACATATTTGAAGCTGTTGAGTGTACCTTCAGGGACGTTTGTTCTACCAATGAACCTTCTGGGGGAAAATTGCTCATTTTTGGAGGTGATTTTAGGCAAGTGCTTCCAGTTGTAACTAAGGGTAAACAGGTAGATGTAGTTGCAGCGTCAATCTCAAAAGCAATATTTTGGCCTTATTGTACTATAAGACATCTCAGGCTGAACATGAGGCTAATGAATTCAAACTTAAGTCATGATGCACAAGCACGATTGAGTAGTTTTGCCGAATGGACCCTAAACGTTGGTAATGGCTCCATACGAGGGTATCCATTTTTAGGAAGTAGCGAGCCAGATTGGATACAGATTCCTAAAGTATTCATCATTAACAATGACAACAACGGTCTCATAAATTTGGTAGAGTTTGTCTACCCAAATTTACTTCATAGATACCAAGATGAACAATACTTTCAAGATCGCTGTATACTGGCACCATTAAACACAGATGTCGATGATTTGAATTCTCGGATCCTAGTGATACTTCTGGGCAGTAGCTGTACATATTTGAGTTCGGACACATTCCTACCATGTACTACCAATTCTTACATTGATGATATTAATCCACCAGAACTGTTACACAGCATGAACTTTTCGGATTTCCCAAATCATGAAGTTGAGCTAAAAGTTGGTGCTCCAGTTGTTCTTTTAAGAAACCTTGATCCTTCAATTGGCTTATGTAATGGCACCCGTTTGACTATTCAAAGACTTGGAAGTAAGGTCATCCAAGCAAAAATCTTGACTGGTCGAAATGTAGGACAAACGGTAACAATCCCACGTTGATCTAAGTCCTTCAGATAAGGATTCACCATTTGCCTTGAAGAGGAGACAATTCCCTTTAAAATTGGCATTTGCGATGACAATTAACAAAAGTTAAGGTCAAATGTTGCAATATGTAGGTGTATATCTACCAAAGCCTGTATTCTCGCATAGTCAATTATATGTGGCTATCTCTCGCATCACTTCACCTTCAGGGCTAAGGTTTTTGATTTGTAATAAAAAGGGTGTGCCTAATAATATGACCAAGAACATCATCTACTGTGAAGTTTTTAACAATGTTGATGATTCTTGGTTAGTCCCAGTCCATTAATTATGCTATTGTTATTGGTATTACACGTTTGAACTTAGTGTTTTATGTTTACAACTACATTTAGTTTGTTGCATCTTGGGCTAATCTATATGTATTTCATTTCTTTCTTTATGATTATAGACATGACAAGTTTAGTACGCAGTTCGATGCCGATATGTGCCATCAATCCTGGCAATAGATCTGTGACAGTAATTGTTCGTCTCATGAGATTCATAAAGGTTCGTACCTATGAACAACGCAAAATTTGGAAAGTTATATTCATGGACTACCAGGTACTGAGCTAATCTAAGTTCTTAAAATGTGACCAACATGTACATGTATACTGAATATCAAAGCACGATATTGTTTTACAGCACGATGCGATATTAGGCATCATGGAAGGTGATGCCGTGATGATGCTATTAATCGGTGGAACTCTATACTCAAAACTGGCAATGTTTACCACATCTCCGGGCTCTCAGTTGATGCTGCAACAGACGAAGAAAGGAATGTGGTCACCAATAATTTGAAGTTGGTTTTTACGCCACGAACGAGACTTGAAGATGTCATTAATGATTGCTCTGACATTCCCTACCAGCACTTGCCACCCTTTGTAGATGTCTTAAGTTACATGATAACATAATAGGTAAATATAGTTTACAGATTACAATTTACATATGGCAATTCTACTTATATGATTTTGTAGATACTTATAAGATTTTTTATTTTGTTATGGTGCAGACATCATTGGCATGGTAGTTGCTCTATCCCCTTTGGAAAAGACAAGAACTAGGGGCATTGCAAAACGAGAATTGCTACTTTCTAGTATGCGGTTTGTATTTTCATCGCTAATAATTTCTGCTTTCTTATTAATGTATTTTTATTGCCCAATAATAGCACATATAATCTAAAAATACAGAATGCAGACTTTACAATTAATATTGTGGGGAGATTTTGTGGAGGTGGAGGGCACCTATGTTCAACAACATTTATATGAAGAAAATATACTCCTTGCTTCTAAAGTGCACATTAGAGTTTATGAAGGTACCCTCCAAATCCAATTACCATATCTTTTGTATGTAAAAGTGCTCATTTCTCAACGCTACAATGGTATACTTTTGTAATATATATTTTTTTAACATCTGTACGCTTATAGGTATATCAGTTTCTACTTTACTGATAAGCAGATTGCTGATTAATCCAGATATTCAAACAACAGAGGACTTTGGAGGATGGTAAACATTACCTGTGTGTTTCATTCACCATCCAAGTTATATACAATTGCTGGCAAATATAATACTCTCATTGTATGCATTAGGTACTTTGGGACCAGAGGTGTGATGCGCCACTTTGATTTCATGCGAAATAGAACATTGAGGATTGTAAATTTAGAGAAGTTGTTTGCTGCAAAAAGAATAAGATTGAATGAATACACAGCTATGCAAAGTGTAAGACACATACTTATATAACAAATAACTTCATGCTTATAGGTTAGATAAAACGTAATGCTATTTTACTATATACAGGTTAGATATTTTCGCATTTTTGCATATGTGAATGAGATCTACCCACTACTTTATGGCGTTTGCACTGTTTGCAAAAAAAGTGCTCTAAATGTACCTTATTATACATGTGCAACTCCAAGTTTAACTCAGAGAAGGTATGGACAATGGGTTTTTATTGTTAAGTAGTCTTCATCATACATTTCAAGTTGTTTGTGTACATTATTACATACAATATTCTTCTATATGAATTAGAGGTACATCTTCAGGGTTTTATTGCGAGATCATACAGGTTATAGAACATTGATTGTTCATCATGAGGATGCTCGGGTTCTTCTGCAAACAAGTACAACAGAATTGGATTCATATGCAGCTCAGGTATTATACTGTTCACAACATTTTGCGCAATTTATTTTTCAATTACTAACTATCTCATGAGAACATTCTCCGTAGCCATATGGTCATCTATCTCTATATGGGATTATAAATGATTATATAGGTAAACCATGGGTATTTGTTGTAGAGCCTCCATGACACCATGAGGTAGAATTGCCTATCACTCTTATTGCACCAGTTAATTAAAAGGAGGAGGTGTTTTACTTACAAAATACTGATACTAGGTACACCAGGTACACATGATGCAATTATAGGCTTCAATTATATCACTGTTAATCAAATAATTACTAAGAACTTAATTTTTACTGTAGGTACAAGAAGAGAAGGTGGATTCTTCGTCATTGGTGCCACAAATTAACATGTCAACATGTCATTTAGCATGATTTTAGTTACATTTGGACTACCTATAATCTCTATCATACTTTACATCATGTCTTTTAACGGTTGTGCATGAAATTGCTATCTACTTATATCTTTCAATAAATTTGATTTTCTGTTGAACATTCCTATATTATTTTGATTCTCTCTCTCGCTATACACACACACACACACACACACACACACACACACACACACACACACACATACAGACACCAACATAAACTATCCACCGTAGTATGCACCGTACAAAGCACGAGTCTAGACTAGTTAGGGTTAAAAGGGATGAATTTTGCAAAGGGAGGGAACCTACCTAAATGATTTTTTTTAAAAAAAAATCCTTAGAGAGTGATTTCACACTCCAAAATGCTGCCTAACTTTTTTTAATTAAAATTAACATGTCAACCATCTCACCATAAATTAAGGTGAGATAGTGCAATGCCTTGACCCCTCTCGATCACAGGTCTTACCAATAACGGCTTCAAGGATCGATGACTGGCCTCACAAATCATCACAAGTCTTTCCGGCGTGCTTTGTCTTCGCTCACACGCTACCTAGGAAACTTCCCAGGAAGTCATCCATCCTAAAATTGCTCTCCAGCAAGCACGCTTTAAATGTAGAGTTCTTAGGAGTGGGCTTCTCGAAAAGAAAGGTGCACCTTTGGTGATATAAGTAGTCACTTCAATCCTTTTAAGCCACACTCAGGGTATTACAATCACCCCCACTTGAACCGTACAACGTCCTCGTTGTGCCTCGCTAACCAACCGACTTACGAGTCCTCTTGAGTGGCGGTGCACATCCAGTATCTTTACCCCGCTAGGTGACTGCCCATGGGCTCTCCATCTACTGGCACAGCTCATGATCGCGGGTTGGCCTTGATACCATCTTTAATACCCCGACCCCTCTCGGTCACAGGTCTTACCAATAACAGCTTCAAGGATCGATGACTGGCCCCACAAATTATCACAAGGCTTTCCGGTGTGCTTCGTCCTCGCTTACCCAAGATTAATCTGAATCTGATGCATTCTGAATTTTAATTATAGAAGTATGTCCTTGAAAATGGTAACCAAGAAAGACGGTCATAATAAGATGTGTGCCTGAAAGATGTTCTGTTGTCCTCTTCTCTTAAAATATTTTCTAAATGAATTTGTGTGCATAGTTGACTACTAGGGGTGATTATTTACTGAGTTTATCTCACTTTTATAAAATATTTTGTTTTCAGGTAAGCTAGTGATGCTTGGGGCTGGGGACATAAAGTGGAGCGAGACACGAATGCGGAATTAATAAGTTTAATGTTGGGAGTTGCGATGAACATTAGTTTGTTTTAGTTGGCGTAATTGAATCTTGAACGATATAAGCTTGTTTTGTAATGAGGATTTTCTTGTTTTATATGCTAGACTTGATATCCAGCTTGGTATTTCCAACAAGGAAATACGGCGGTAACACCCTATTAGGATTATCCGCTGCCTTACAGGTTAATTTAGCTTTAATTAAGGAATTAGAAATATGGGAGTGTTACAGAAAGTCTCATACTAAAATTTGTGTTTTTTATGACTATGACTACTTAAATCTTGAACTTTGGCCATGTAATAATTCAGGTAATGGAGATCCCACAATGACCCAAAAGAAAAAAGTTTCCACAATTAACAAGTGGGAAATAATTTTCTTCTACATGTACTCTCAACTGAGACCGAACAAACAAAGAAAATGGGAATTGAAAATTCTACTTCTGATTTAGATTGATCAATAGATACTGTTCCCATTCTATATACAAATTGATATTTAAAAAGGTTATCACCACAGTTACTCTCTAATTAGCTCACAAAATGTTAGAAATGAGAAAATTGCGAACGTTCGGGGTCATAAAATTCAATTTACATGCCCGACTTTGCCACAGACAAATATAGCGGTTGTTTCAAGTGACATCAAAATGACGGATGAGAAAGTTGATAGAGAGAGAATTCAAATTAAGCGCCAAACAAATCCAAAACGCAGCCAAAGATTATGCATCCAATGGCTAGTTGTGGGAGCTAAGTGTCGGCTCCTAACATATTACCTAACGTTTGATTAAACCAGAGCTTTTGACCGGAAAAATGCATGATTTCCATGATTGACGTTCATCTATTTGTCTAAAACACTATTTGCCTGCTTTAAACCCAAAATTCTGTTGTTTTTCTTCACCAATCACCCTTTAATCAAGTCGAATTCTTAGCTCCTTTCTTAACTGAATCAGTTGCTATATATACTGTCATTTCTGTTGCTTTTCCCTTCTCCCAATTCCCAAGTTCCATGTGTTCCGAGCTCACTCTCTCGAAATCGAAGTAATCCCTTTCAGAACAGGGATAACCGTCATCGGCCTAAAATGGAAATAGAATCCTCAAAATCTTTGAACCTTTCATGCGAAAGCAATGCAAGCTTGCTCTACAGGGAATTCATGTGCTCAAACATGTGCCATGGCATGCATCTTCGTTGAAACAAGGAGCGAATGTGGGTGAGAAGGAAGATAAATGTGAATGACTTGAATTACCCTTTTCAATCTTGTTAGCAAATATTGCTTGTTGTGGCTCTGCAACAGCATAGTGCCCTCAGTTGCTGAACAAGTTGAAAAATAAACGTCACATTCTGGGTTCTGCATGATCATCTTCAAGGGAACAACAATGTTGCTCATTTCTTTCTTTTTCATGGTGGTTTTTTTTTTTTTTTTTTTTTTTTTTTTTTTTGTTTTTTTTTTGGGGGGGGGGGTGTTAGAGCATGCCTGGCTCCCTGTATGCCATGTGCAAGTTCCATCCAAACGAAGGCTGGGCTCTGCCTATGGCGTGCAGGGAGCCAAGCATGCTGGAACTCGTGCTTTTAAAGATGCCCTGCCCCGTCCCCCCCAAACAAAAGAGTGTCCGCTATATCTTGGTCCATTTGCATACAATTGGTAAGATCATTAGCATCATGATTTACAATTATGGTCATCAACATTCATACGTTTATCCAAGATGCTTTGCCACTCCAAAGTGCTCATTTCATGTTCAATAGCATGGTCCCTTCAATTTATTCAAGCCAAACCAGGTGGGACCACCCTAATTATACGGACTTAATGGTTTTACCTCTCTTTTCTTTAAAAAAAAAAAAAAAAATCCTACAACGCGTGTTTTCCAAAAAATGTTTTTGACAATATGATATCAGGCCTATCCTGACCCTTTCGAGTCCGACCAAATTAACTCCTTCAAGTCAGTTTCAGGCCGAGATCCATTTGCACAAGCCCAGGTTCACGGATAAAATCTAATGCACTTACTAAATCCCTTTTGAGAACAAACACTGCTAATGATTATAACACCATCAATACATATTTTTCAGAATAAATACCGCAGGTCTCACTTGATTTCTTTTTTCTTTGAAAGATTAAACACAGGTAAGTGCCAAAATATACACATTCCACTTCACTGCACTGAACAATATGTAAAAGCCCATTTACCAAGTCTTGATGGAGATAACATCAACCAAGAATCAGTGTTAGATACTGGTTGGCTAGCTTGTGCTTCCTGTGGAGGAAGAGCTCTTGCTAAATGTGCTGTCCGAGAAAAGCTTCTGGTCTGCCTTGGGGTTCAAAAGATCAGGAAGACCGCTGGGTTTTGATATGGCAATGTCATCAATATTGAGTTCATTAGCCAACATCTTTACAACTGTGGACATTTGAGGTCGAATGGCTGCTGTCTCCTGCAGGCATAGCAAACCGACTTTCAAGAACAGAACCGCCTCTGTTTCGAGGAATTGTCCATTCAGAGTGGGGTCCACAAGGCGAAGAAGATTATCCTCCTTGTACAAATCCCAACCTTGAAGAGCAGTCTCCTCATCAGACGTCGTTCATTGGTTTTGTTGACTTCATCTTTATAATTTCAAATCACACAAACATTACTGTATTTCAGATTCCTTTTGAAAAATTTAAACAACATTGTGTCACATGAGACAAAAATGAATATAGCACCCATCATATTTAAAACAGTGCAGTACGATGTTACCTCATCAAGTAGGTATGTTTCTCCTTGTTCTATGTTGAATCCCATCACTGAATGACCGCTCACAATTTGCAGTAGCAATGCTCCAAAATACACATCTGATTTCCTTGTCAAATGACCAGTAATTGCGTATTGCGGAGCAAGATAACCTCTTCAAGTTCAGTATTGCAGGAAAGCTTTCACTAATTTCAGAGAACGACAAATGCATTTAACAAGAGAAATACAAGGAAATTGAGAACAAATGTCACAAACTCCCAATGCGCCTGCCACACGAGTACTGATATGTGAAGCATTACTAATGAATAGTTTTGACAGACCAAAATCTGCAATTTTTGGTACGAAATTCTTGTCCAGAACAATGTTTCCAGGCTTGATATCACGGTGAACAGTATTGGGCTCTGCTTCCTCGTGGAGAAAAGCCACTCCTTTTGCTATTCCCAATGATACGTTCCTCCTTATTTCCCAACTGAAAGCTCGTCTCTTTTCCTCTCCCCCTAAATTTTCAATCACTACAGGAGAAATGTTATGGAATCACTTGGGGAGGCTGCGTGCCTATTTAGAAAAGCATAGTGCAGCTTTGTCACTTAAATTTTTGATTCTCCTTAGCTAGACTAAGACACTTGCCACTTAACCACAAGCACGGTCACTTGGGCCTTAATTTTATTAGACTAATGACATGTAAAGACTTCAAGAAAATGGCCAATCTAATCCTTACAGTGTTTTACTTGGTGGTGGTGGTTTGGTTTTTTTTTGGGGGGGGGGGGGGGGGCGCCTAGGCAGCATGTCATTTGCATAGATAAGGTCTAATGAGGGCAACTAAAAGAAGAGAACCAAAATAGAATGGCATAACTAGATTCACAACCAGGGTCTGTTTCTTTTTTGGTTTTTTTTTTTGGTTGGGGGGGGGGGGGGGGGGGGGGAGGTGTGGGAGGGACACAGTCCTATGTTACCAAGTCGTTGCTTCTATTACAATGTGAGTGAAATGGTCAATTGCCTAAAACTCGGTAGAGTAAGAGCAGAGGAGAGTGTAGCAGGGTATTTACCTAGGAAAGAATGTGAAAGGCTATTGTTTTCCATGTAGGAATATACCAGTAATCTGTTGGCACCATGTATGCAACATCCTCTAAGAGTGACAAGATTTTCATGCTTAACTTCATATAATGCTGTGATCTCAGATATGAATTCCCTCTCTCCTTGCAATGATCCAAGTTCAAGTGAAAGTACTTTAACAGCCACAACTGTGCCATCTTGAAGGAATCCCTTCATATTTCAACCAACAAGCACAGAGTTAGGCAAGAATGAATGATTCAATTCATTAATTTAGGGATGAAGTTTCTACAGTAACCTTGTATACAGAGCCAAAACCTCCCTCCCCAATCTTGTTTGATGATCTGAAGTCATGAGTCGCAATTTTCTGCTCCTTGTATGAGAAAACACAAAAAACTTGAGGGCTTGGCGTACGTGGTGACGGGTATTGAGAGCACTCAGAAAGAAATGACAACAGATGAAGGTTGAAGAGAAGCTGAAAAATGATTGAAAAACTTCGTAATTCTAGAGCTGTGTTTTTTCTTATTTAGTGGTCCTATAGAAGCGGCCATGCCTCTCATTTACTCAGCAGTGGAACTCAAGATTGCAAAATTTGATGTAGTTAAATTAGCATGAAGCTCGTTTGATACATTCTTCCCCTTAAGTGACATGGACAGACCCAATAAACCTGAAATATTTTATTAACCCATCGATTTGAACGACCAAACATCCAGCTTGACTAAGAGAAAATATAGGCTACTCGCCGGTGTTGACCTTCAACGAGAATTGATATAATAGAATTCAAGTTGGCCAAATATATATCGCTTATATTCTTTCCATTTGTTTAACAGACCAACCAGTAGGATGCTCCAAAAATTCATAACAGTGGAACCTCAATAGTATATGAACCGGTTCTACTCGCATGTAAATATAACCTTGCCTATACTGCGAGGTCTCAGAAACGACCTTCAGGTCCTTAATTAACTAGTAAGCCGATTGAGTCAACCGTTGGACAATCAGAGTTGAACTGCCAAAAGATTTACGAATATCACATTTATTGATATTACAACTGACAATTAATTTACTGTATGCATTACAATAGCAGTCATAGCCTTCATCTCTACCCTTTTTATTTAAAATTTTTCGGGAAGCCAGCTCAAGAGAATGAATAATATTAATCTAGTATTTGCATGAAGGCATCCAAAACGATTGCCAAGTTGGTCTCTTGCAGCAGCTAAATCCTGAAGTCTGGAACTTTAGAGCTTGATATACCTAGTTACTAGGCTAAAGGCGCTTAAACAGAACACAAGATGGCGGCCAGTAGGCTAAAATGAAGTTCGTAACTTTGATCAAAACCCACGGTCAACGAATAAGACACAGGTTAAAAAGGACAACTATGCCACTTCCAAACACACAAAACGATTAGGAAGAATAAATGGGTAAGACAAACAAACATCAACAAAAAAACAAAGGAATTTGACAAGTATGACACACAGGGTTGGCATCCATCACCAGAAACATTGCTGGATGAACAGAAGCAAAGAAGCTTGAACTTCATGTTGGAGCTCTACCTCCACTTATTTCTGCTTTATTTTCTTGATTTTGATAAATACCTTCTTTGTGGTGTGTAATTAATCTAGGTGAAATTATAGAGAGAGAAACCTGGGGAAGAAGAAGGCTTTTATGCAGGAATTAAGGACGACAGAGCATTCCAAATGTATTCCCAGATTTCTTAGTTCCTTCATTCACATTTGGATTGAATCATTGACTTATATTTTAGTTACTGAGGCTGCATATACGTTCATGTGTGCTAAATTTCCACGGTTAGCTCTTATCTATACTATAATATAAAAGCAATATTGTGATAACATGACTTTTTCGAATTTTCTCATAAATTTGAGATTTTGAACCGTTAGATTATTTGATTACAACCTTCGGATTTTCAATAAAATAATTACCATCATAATTAAAAATATATAATATCTTGATTTTTTTTTTTGGCAACAGAATCTCTTAACTACCTAAAAACAAAATATATTTTGATATCCTTTCCTAAATCAATAAAAATAATTATCATCATGATATCATTAGATTATTTGATTATATAATCACAACCATCATTTTTTCAATAAAAATAATTACCATCATAATTAAAAGTATATTATTTCTTGACTTTTTTTTGTAGTGGAATCTATTAACTACCTAAAAATAAAATATACTTTAATAACTTTTTCTAAATAACTGAAAATATATATGTACTGAAGTTTATGAATGGTATTAATATTTTAGTGATCCAAGAAAGGAATAAAGTATTAAAGTTTCACTTTTCTTATTTTAATGGTAAACTCGAAATTAGCCACTTTATATATTATTATTAGATTAAATAGAAGAGATGTGAATTAATAGAAGAGCTAGACCTCGACGAAAGATTTCGAATTTGCATTGCTAGACTCATTTAGCTTCCTTATAGAACTGGCTAAATTGGTGTCTAGGCTAGATTCGATTTTTCCATTTTAGCTTAGTTACTTGTCAGCTTTGTTTTTTACTTTTCTCTTTGATTTGATTTATGTCTATTGGAGAAGGGGTGTATTGGTTTATAAAACATATTATGTGTGTGGCCCAAAATTAATTCCATGTGCTTTTGGTATAATTGGCCCAAATAGGTGCTTGATGCACTTTGCTTTCAAATCTAGCTTTCTGCTCACTGTGTGATACTTGGCCCAATTTCAGCCCATGCCTCTTGCATTTTCATTAATACTTCTAGTGAACTCCATGGACCCTCCGTGGGCAAGGCCATGATCCGTGGAAGTAGTTGACCATTGGACAGCTTCGTTTTTGCTATGGTTATTTCTCTTGGGCATGATGCTTGTTTTCAACCGATTTGTTCAAGAGTTTGTGCTAGGCATCATACTACTATTCATCTCCATCTAATTCAACACTACCATTATTCATCCACCAAATTAATCTACTTTTCTCTGAGATTTATGAGATAGTGGTTTGAGGGAGATTGCAATCTCTTTGTTGATCTCTTTCTCGAGTATATTGCTTTGGGATCAACTTTGTACTTTCCTATAGCTGTAGTAGATTTTTCGATCATCACTACTCATGATTTTTCCCAATTTGTGGTTTACACGCAATTTGGTGTTCTTGATGTTGATTGATTTATCTTGTTTGTTCATTTTATTTTGTAATTTTTTTTCTTCCATCCATATCAATTCTAAAATTCCTAACAAGTGGTATCAAACCCCAGATCAGGGATGACATCCATCATAAAATTTGATATTCCAAAGTTTGATGGCATGATGAGTTTTAATATTTTGTGGGTCTAAATGATGGTCGTACTTACTCAGAACGGATTGAAGAAAGCCCTTAGTGGAAAAGACAGGAAACTCGATGATTCCATGATCAATGAATAATGGGAAGAGTTTAATGAGAAGACACTGTCTGTTTTTCAATTAAGCTTGACACATCATGTACACGTTCTCTATGGTCAACGGTACTCCCATTCAAAATCATCTTGATGAATTTAATTCTATTATTATTGGAGAGTATAAATGTGAAAACTGAGTACACAAACAATATAATTTGGTTAGCAGTCTCATTACCTACTTCTTATAAGCATTTCAAGAAAATCTTATTATATAATAACAATGACACACTATCTTTTGAGGATGTTAAGGCCAAATTTGTTATCCAAATAGAAATTTGACCTTGAAGTGTGGTCAAATGATAAATTTCAGGGTTTGTCTATGAGAGATAGAACCTTTGAAAAGAGGGCATTAATAGGAGAAATTCCTGATTGAATTCAAAGGGTTGTAAATCCAACATATTTTATAAGTGTTGTAGTAAGCTACGGAACCTAGTTGCTGATTGTTATAAATTAAAAAACAAGAAGGAAAAATAAGAGAAGAACAAATAGCCTTAAAATCAGTTGAACCTTCTATTGTTGATTTTGAGTCAGATGATGATGTATTACTTGTTACCACCACTAATAATCGGTTTCCTATTGAGTGGGTTTTAGGTTCTGGCTGCACTTATCAAATATGTCCTCATAGGGACTGGTTTTTAACATATGAGCCGTTAGATTCTGGTGCCGTGCTAATGGGCAATGATGCCCAATGTAATGCTATTGGTATTGCCACTATTCAAGTCAAAACCCAGAAGATGTTTGGTTCGGAAATCCCATTGACTATTCCATTTTGAGAATATTAGGATTGTACTACTCATGCTTATTTCAATGATGGGAAGCTAGCCCATTGGGCTGTCAAAAGCATGTTTTTTGGTTATGCATATGCATCTAATGGATACCATTTGTGGTGTCCTAGTTCCAAAAAGTCATTCAAAGTATGGATATTACTTTGAATGAAACTACCATGTTTTCTCCTAGGAAGATTCTATTGTTTCTTCTAGTGTTATAGGTCATCAACATGATGCTAGTAAGAAGGTGGAGTTAGACGTTCCTACTGATATTACACAAGATGGAGCTACTACCATGAAGAGCTATTAGAAAGCTTGCTCATTGTGCTTTCAATGATGAGTGTAGGTTGATTACATGTACACTAGCTGCTGCACAAGAGACTCCTGAAGGTGTTGAACCTTTCTACATATTCTTGAGCTATCTCATATCCTAACTCTTCTAATTCGCTCTTGGTAATGCAAGAATAAATGGAGAGTTTGCACAAAGATCAGACTTGGGGGCTATGTGAGTTATGTAAAGGTTATCATGCTTGGACTAGTAGATAGATCCACAAACGTAAAGAAGGCATCCGTGAGTTAAAGATGCAAGGTAGAAAGCACATTTGGTTGGTTGTGGCTGCAATCACAAGGAAACCATTGACTTTAATGAAGTATCTCCTATTATTTGTTATACCTCCATTACAGTGCTTCCTGCTTCTGTTGCCTTGTTTTATTTGGAGTTAAAGCAACTAGATGTCAAAACTACTGTCCCCCATGGTGAATTAAATGAAGAGATCTTTAAAGTAACTCGAGGGATTTATTGTTCCTAGAAAGGAGAATTTGTGTGATACTTGAAGAAGTCTTTATATGGCCTTAACCAAACACGGTAACAATAATATAAGATGTTTGATGCTTTTATGATTGGATGAGGCTATACACATTGTCATCATAATAATTATGTATATTTTCCTAAATTTGGTGATTCCTTCACTTAATAGCTACTATATGTTGATGATATGCTCATTTCTCTAAAGAGAAGTCCTTAATCAACAAGTTGAAATCTCAACTTAGTGATGAGTTTGAAATTAAGGACCTTAGTGCAGCTAAGAAAATTCTCGGCATAGGGATTCATCAGGATTGTAAAACCGACAAGCTCTACCTGTCTCAAAGGAAGTTTCTTAGAAAACTACTTAATAGATCCAATATGAGTTACTGTAAATCGGTGTCTATTCCTTTAACTACTTATTTCAAGTTATCATTCGAATCTTATCCAAATTTGAGGAGGAAATTGAGAAAATGTCTCATGTTCCTTATTCTAGTGCAGTTTGTAGTTTCATATATGCTATAGTTTACACCAGGCCTGATTTATCCTATGCAGTTAGTGTTATACACTGCTTTGTGTATAATCCTAGTAAGGATAATTGGGATGCTGTGAAATAGATTCTTCATTATATGAAAGGTCCTCATGATAAGGGTTAGGTGTTTGGTAGATCCGAGTTTACAACTTTTGGTATTGTTGGTGATGTTAACTCTGATTATTTTGGTCATCCTGACTATAGGCATTCTATTACTAGTTACATCTTCATGTTGTGTGTGCGTGCTATTTCTTCGAAAGCATCCTTACAGTCTCTCGTAGATTTATCCACTACTAAAGTTGAATATGTGGCTGCAACTGAAGGTGTTAAAAAAGCTATTTGGTTTTAAGACCTTATTATCGAGCTTGGTGTGGTATAGGTACCATAATTGTATTTTCTTATAGCTAGAATGCAATTCATCTTACAAAGAATGATGCTTAAAATCCCAAGGCCAAGCACATTGGTTTTGAGTATCATTTTGTTCGTGAAACTATTGTCGCAGGGGAGATTATGGTGAAGCAAATTCATACAAATTGGATAATCTCCTGGGTATGCTTGCTAAACCACTTCCTATTGTTAGATTCAAGCATTGCTTAAACTTAAAAAGTGTTCACAACATATGATTTCTCTTCAGGGCTCTGCCCTACGGGGTTATACCGCTCAGGGCTCTACCCTCCGGGTCTTCTCTTCGGGTTCTTTGGCCTTTTTTAAGTCTTAGGAATTTTGGTCTAAGGTGGAGATTATTAATGTGTGGTCCAAAGTTAATACCATGTGCTTTTGCTATGATTAGCCTAAATAGGTGTTCAAAAAACATTGCCTTTTAATCTAATTTACTGCTCACCCGTGTGGTACTTGACCTAATTTCAGCCTATGCTTCTCATATTTTCATCAGTACTTCTAGCGAGCTCTACTGACACTCTATAGGCAAGGCAATAGTCTGTGGCAGTGGGTCACTGTTGGACTGCTATGTTTTTCTTACAGTCTTTTTCTTAGCTATGACTTGTGTTTTCAGCACATACATTCAAGATTTAGTGCTGGCATTATACTGATTCTCATCTCCATCCAATTAACCACCATCATTATTCATCCACCAAATTAATCCGCTTTTCTCTTAGATTTGTGGGAGAGTGTTTTGAGTGAGATTGTATTCTATTTATTGATCTCTATCTGGGCATATGGCTTTAGGATCTACTTTGTACTCTCCCATCTCTACAGTGGATTTTTGGATCATTGCCACTCGTGTTTTTTCCTGATTTTGGTTTTCCATGTAAATTTGGTGTTCTTGGTGTTTTATTGATTTATCTTGTTTATTTATCTTATTTCATGATTTTTTCTTACATCCAAATTGATCCTAAAATTCCTAAGAAAACCTCATTTGCAGCATTTGTTATCAAATTTTATAAATGAAAGCTCCAAGCACATAGCTTTTGCTCTAGAAGAAACTTTAACCTTGGTTTAAGATGGTTAGTCTTGAATGATTCCCTTAGAAAAGTGGCGGGTAACTCTCCAAGCTCTTCTTGGTCAAGTCTTAAGCATGGTTTATAGAATAACTTCAGGCTCAGTCATCATATATATTTCTTACAGGAAATTTAAAATTAAACTCAACAACATAGTGTAACCTATCCAAGCATCGTTCAATAGTATATTGAAGAACGCTCCACATTGATTTACTATTGGCTAAGTATAGCTTTCGGTGCATGTGTTAGGTCTTATAGGATTCCGTACTTGAGGGAACATGTACGAATAGGAAAGTGAGATATTTGCATCAGTCACATAGGATAATAGAGGAACTTAAGCATATAAGTTAGTCAATCACTTCAATTGGTTGTAGGATGAAACTTCACTTAGAGTTATATATGCTTAAGTCATTAAGGCCCAACAAACAAAATCTTAACATGGTATAGAGGGTGCTCATATTAGTTTACTATCTTTAGCATTACTTACACGTGTTAGGCCTTACTACTGATGTCAGACTATTGTACATCTGTAACACCCCTATCTTAGTATAGTAATTTTTGTAATTCCTTGAATTTTAAATAAAATGGATAAAGTTCTACCAAAGAATTCACATGACCCTAGGTTTATAACCTTAAACTAACACCTATAATCATAATCACACAAAGACAATTCGAAACAAACTCAACGGTCATAAGCCAAAGAAAATACCTTTATGAGCAACAGACAGGAGTACGAGAACTGTGAATTTAAATTTAACTAAATCAATCACTACACAGCTCAATGGATCACACACCTGGAGCATAAGAGGTGAAATACCAAACATGCAACTCCAATCAACTAAAGACAAAGAACTAACTAGAAGGTTGGCTCAGACAGCCATTTAGAGCAATAAGTACTAATGAAGCGATTTATGAAAGCAAGAACATATCTTATACAATTTCCAAACTTGTAGTTAGCTAGTGTCACACCACATAGCTTGCAAGCCAAGTTCACATACACATTTCCTTTAGAACAAGATTAAAAACAAATGCAGGAAGTAATCTATCATCAATCATTACTCCACATACACTCTCTTGAAGACTTAAACCTGTGAAAAAGCTAAGGGAAAAGAGGGTAAGCAGACCACACACTTAATGCATCATTCGTATTCCCCCAAAAAAAAAAAGCATTTGCATGCAATACATATGTATCGTGTTGACCAAAACAATAGTTAGTAAACCAACCAACTTGATGAATCACTGGTCATCAGCTACCTAAATAGAAAACCACTCTTTAGCCAAACATTGTGACATATTACCTTAGGTAACTAGATAGATGGTTCTATCCTTAGAAAAGCAACCACGCCACCCAACAGTACTAGGTTATTTCAAAACAAATAAAGTGATTCACAAGGCAATTTTGAAGCTATTTGGCAAAAAGAAAATAGTTCCTAATTCAGCTAAAGGTAGCTATAGAACTTTTGAACATTCTCAAATAGTAGTTTGAATTAGGTCTTCAATAACGATATTATTCATGCCAATCGAGTCAAAACTTCTTCTAAGGCATCAGACCACCCATCTAGTGCTCTCGTTATTGGGTAATCGTGACCTTTGACATCCAAAGTCAAGAGGTCTCATAACAACCCATGACTTTTCATATTCTTGGGACCTCCTATAGTTAAGAGGACTCATGACAACCCATGATTTTTTGTATCCCTAAGACCTCCTAATGTCAATAGAACTTCTAAACTCATCAGGGTCGCCATTATTCTGAATTGTCACCGGCTAACTAAAGTTGCCTTCGTGTTTGGCATCCTGAGGTCTCTTGCAAGACTAAGTCCCCCTTTTGCACTAGCCCCGAAGCTCATAAAACACTTCAAACTACACTATTTTCTTTGAAATGCATGAAAAAATATCACACTTCAAGACTTTCCATTTTAAAGCAACACTTAGCCACATGACTTATTGGCAAAAATATTGGCGCTCACAAGCTTGGCTACCGGAATGCTTTTATCAAAACAATGCTTTCAATAAAACTCAATTAGCTATGATATCACTTTTTAGTTAAAAGCATGAATGTTGTCAAATTCAACTAACTGAATCATTAATACTGTAATTAATCCAACTACTAATAAGATTGCATTTACTAATTAAATAAACTAACTGGTGAGTGAGACCTACAACTTTAATTCAAACCACAAGCCATGAACATTACCCAAGACCATGTTTTATCAAAACAATGCTTTTACAAGAACTGACTCAACTAATACGCACACTAGTAGGCATAATTCAACTTGAACTCAGCCATAACTAGTGTAATAGCCTGACCCTAAATCATGATTATTTATTTAATTAAGTCATGTTATTAATTTCCTTGCATTTGTTTATCTTATTTGATTATCTCGATTAGAAAAAATTTATTTGGACCCTCACTTTGCAATTCGGGTTTTTATCAACATAGAATTTCGGGAAAATTGATAGTAGCCTTGATAATTATTATTTAAGTGATTAAATTATTTTTCCGTAATATTACCAAAATTTAAATTTGAGCTACGTAAAAACTTTATCGCAACGAAGCATTTTATTACCGAGCCCAATTCATTTTGGGCCCAACTTGAGGCCCAAAAGCGTATGCACTTGATTTAACAAATTGTCATTGTGTATATCTAATTGTAATTACCATAAAGCCCCTTTTTTATGCATAAATATCAGCTAAACATTAAGATAGCATCAAAATCATTTTCCACCAAGGTAAGTATCAAGCTCTCTTGCTCTCTCTCCACTCCTCCTCCACCCCCATGGCAGCTTGAGCCTTACTGCTACCACCACTATTTACAGCTGAAAATAGCCACTAGCCACCACCAAAGAAGCACCAGAAGACCACCAGCCACCACCTTAAACAGCCAGCTACATCCCCACACCCTTCAAACATCAATTCCATCTTTTTTTTCAAACTTAAAGTGAGTAAACCGTAACACTTGGTTTTGTTATTTTTGATTGTTAATCATGTTGTTTGGATAGAAACAAGAGTTAGTTTGATGTTTTAATGGGTTGGTTAATCTTGAAAGTAAGTAAAGATTGAGGTTGTTCATGATCATGCAAGCTTAAGTTAAAATGATGTTTATGGATTGTTTTGCATTTAATTTGGTAATCTTTGGCATTATAAATGATTATGGTGGTGTTGGTGTGGTTTTCGATGAGTTAAAAGTGAATCTAAGTTGGACATAAGCTAGGGTTTTAATGATTATGCATGCTCTAGCTTACTCTTGATATCACGTATGTTATTTATGTGTACTTGGATGAGAAATGGATCTTTGATGTGTCTTTTAACTTGAAAAATGACTTGGTGTGATTCTTATAAAAGGGGTGGATTATGAGAATTTCTTGAATTGATTATAAGAGGTCATTTTGCCCATTTATACAAATAAGTAAGCTTATGGATGTCTTTTGAGTGATTTTGAAAAGAGAAGAATTGAAAATTAGATGAAGATGATTATGGAGTAAATTTGAGTAACATGGCTTTGTAAGTGATGCTATGAAACAAATCATGGTTTAGTAAGTTTAAAGAGTGATTTTAGAGGGGAATTATGCAAAGAAAAGATTGGAAAACATGGACAATAAGACTATTAACAGACCAGAAATAGGGGTCTCTTTGCAACGAAACTGGTACTATTTGGCACATCACCAACTTATGATTGTTGGTGGATCGATATCTCAATGCCTTATCTTTCAATGGCCTCTAGAATTACTTTAATCCAAGTTCTGTGGAAAACATTGTGGCCATTTTGCTAAGATTGCATAGAACAGACTGAAGCTGTGCACAATTGTATTCTAGCCTAATTTAGGAACCCTATTGTGGCAATTATGTTTTACACTATGACTGAAAGTGTTGTAAGACTTCTTAAGATTTTCATATTGGGATTTTATAGCTCAATTGGAGGTCGGGGGTAAAAGATATGGATTTTCTAAAGTAAGCCTTCAAACGGTAATATGAGGGAAGAAAGAAATCTTGACATTTAGAAATATTATCAAGATTTTCAATATAATTATGGATATTACAAAGAAACTACAAAGTTTAGTGAGTTCAACAACTTTGATTATGTATAAAAGTTTACTTGGGTTGGAAAACTGAGTTAAATGGGCATGAGAATGAAATTTGAGAAGTGAGGAGGGTAATAACACAAATTTAGGATCTATCGGGCCATGCTAAGGTTATATGAGTTCTCCTGAACCTCACAACACTCCTCTTAGCATTAAACCTTTTATTATCCATTTCACAAATATCAAAAACCCATATTCCATTTATATCCATTAAAGTCTTTTCATTATCACGTCAATTACTTCACTTTGTTCTATTCTGCTCCAACTTATTTCACTTCAAGCTCAATGACCGTAATTTTTGGTTTTCAAATCATTTTAGTGTAACTTATCTTATGTTGAATTGTTTGAATCGTGGATGCCCTTTTAATTAATCAATTTCTATTAAAGTTACAAAGTATGAGAATAAATGTTGTTTACTAACTGTATTTACCTATAATTACATTTATTAAGCAGAAACAGGGCTTAGTCTATCGTTTCCCATTGTGCATACATATTATCAAATGAGATTGCATTTTAAAGACGTTAAGTCATAATTCATGCATGTTTTTAATAATTAATTTGATTATATTATATATATTATATATATTATTTTATATATTTTTTAGGTTAAGCATTAATAAAGGAAGAAGAGAAGAGAAGACATCGAAGTTCGGGTTTTATTTACTGAAGAATTTTGCAAATGAATTTATCAAGTCGGTCCAAAAAAATAATGAATTATGAAAATTATAATGATTTATTTGGGCTAGGGTTAGAAGGTCGCTACTCCTAATTAAAGAGGAATTAAAAGACCTAGAGAGGAAGACATCCTACAAGAAAAGAAAACCCTAGCAATATTATGCTATTAAAAACCCCTTCGCCCCTCCTCTCAAAAACACACGCAGCCAACACATCTCACGACACCATCCCAACACACGCAGCGATCACATTCATTCATGATCTTCATCAGACCCATCTCCCTTATCATCGATCATCATTACCATCAACGTCATCATCATCATTTGACCCATCGCTACATCTCACTTCCTAACCCCCTATCACTAATCTTCATCAATCAAATCTCATCATTGATCAATCATCACCACATATCACCAACCTTCACATCCAACCTCCACATCCGACTCTCACGGCATCATCCCATCAGCAAATATCATCCTCTCATGGCTGGTATTGTTCTGGTGCTATTTTTTCTATTTTTATTTTATTGTATTTTTTTTTGTTTAGTTTAGTGTTGAACATGAAGTCTTTAGTTAATTATTGTGATTTTATTTCCAATATGAGTGAGTAACTTCCTTGTACTTAGTATAATCTATTTGAAATCATGCTAAATTAATTATTTTGAAACAAATTTTATGCTTTATTGTTTAATTGATTTTTATTCATTATTCCATAACTATTAGTATTTATTGTTTATGATATTCGTGTTAGATTAATCAGAATGCATGCTAATTAGTTAATATGAATTCATATGATAGTTTAAAAGGCTTTAGTACATAAAAGTTATAGTCTTTTAGGCATAAGTATCACCCTAATTAATCATGTATGACTCAAATCCATCTCTTTTAATTAGGTAATCATTATAGATCTTTGTTAAATCAATTTCCTGGTAAATTAATCACAAGGTGTTAGATGATATTTTCCTAATACTTATGCTCTGGTTTGATTACATTCTTCTACTGGTGTTAGGGTTATCAAAACTAGTATGGTTTAGAATAAAGCTGGACGTAAATAAACTATAATATAAGAAAAAATGGGGATGATTCGTTGGCGGGTGTCTTCTATAGTATAACTCATAGATAAATCAATTTGTATGTTAATGATAAATATTAATTTGCATGGTAGATATAAATTATGCTAAGTATTTTTCATAAATTGGGTATCTGTGATAATTATTTATTGCTTTTTAGTTAATTTCTTTGGTTTGTCAATTTTAATTCTTAAATTTATAAGCTTCAATATAAATTTCATTTACTTCCCAAAAGAGTAGCCTTTTAGGAGTGTCTTAGTGATTTTAGATTAGTTACATTTTGGTTTTTAGTGTGATTAAAATTTTCAGATTTATTTTCTGTTCTACTTTGCCATTTATTTACAGGTTTGTTAGAAATTAGGTTAAACATAGTCTTTTTTGTGTTTTTTTGTGTTTTATTCCATTTTAGGGTTTATATAGTATCCCAATATGCCTCTATTTAATTTTGGAATATTCAAAAATTATTTGATAATTTTTCAGAACTGTTTCGTGAATTGGATATGTGCATGTTTTTATTTTAATA
Organism: Carnegiea gigantea; assembly: GCA_029747015.1. Classification (NCBI taxonomy): domain Eukaryota; kingdom Viridiplantae; phylum Streptophyta; class Magnoliopsida; order Caryophyllales; family Cactaceae; genus Carnegiea; species Carnegiea gigantea. The sequence goes on along the minus strand of JAKOGI010001552.1, from coordinate 68,280 downwards.
AATCTGAAAATTATGTTTTTAATATTTATTTTATGTTTTTAAGGTTTTATTAAGTCTAGCAGATTATATTTTAAAATATGGGTATTTTTGTTATTTATTTTCATATTTGTATTAGGTCAGTTTGTTATTTCTCTAATTTCAGATTTTATTTTCTATTTTAATTTTCTGTGGTTAATTTTCTATTTTATTTTTTCTGAATTTAATTATGTATAATTTTGAAGATATAAAGTTATAAACTTGTAGAATATTAATTTTGATTACGTTCTATGATTTTCAATCTGTTTTAATTTTTAGTTTAGTATTGTCTGATTATTTCTATTTTTATTTTTCCAAAAATATTTAGGATAGCTATTTACTGTTTTTATTTCTAGAATTAAATTTAGAATATTTTGGGGCAATATTACGTAATTTTTCCAGATTTTTACTTGTTTAATTTGATTTGTTTAGCAATATAAAGAGAAGTAAAATAAATTAGAGTAGTAAATATAATTAGACTTAAACTAGCTCCCTATCAAAATGTTTCCTCGTGGGATTGATCCCTACTTTCCTATGCTATAAATCTTATTTATAAATAAAAGTTGTGGTTTAATTTGTAACTCTACGACAGGCTTTACAAATTTTAGCGCCGTTTGGAATCAATTTCAACGAGTTATTCCTTCTGGTTCAATTGTCTCTATAGCCATACCGTACTTTAATTTTTCTATTATAAACGTTTTGGACCTCTTGACCAGTGTATGCATGCTTAAAAGAGGTGGATGATTATTGCTCTTACTACTTCATTAAAGAAATATTGTGACGTTGATGAAGAAACACTCTGATGGTAGTTGGATGTTTAGTTGTTATTCACTTGTTGGAAGGAGAACTAATTAATTTTGAATAAAACTGTTTTTAAAGCAAGCTAGTGCCTAGTATAAATATCATATTTATGTATGACTTTATAAGAAAGAAAGAGGGTCAGTTTTTAGGTTAAGTCCCAAATTTCCTTGCACAAGGACGTCCAAAGTCTAAGTGTGCGGGAATTTGTTAAGTCATAATTCATGCATATTTTTAATAATTAATTTTATTATATTATATATATTGTTGTATCTAACTTACTTTATTTTATATGTTTTTTAGGTTAAGCATTAATAAAGAAAGAGAAGAAGAGAAGACGTCGAAGTTCGGGTTTTATTTACTAAAGGATTTTACAAACAAATTTATCAAGTCGGTCCAAACAAATAATGAATTATGAAAAATATTATTTTTATAATGATTTATTTGGGCTGGAGTTACAAGGTCAGTACTCCTAATTAAAGAAGAATTAGAAGACTTGGAAAAGAAGACATCCTATAAGAAAAGAAAACACTAACAATATTATGCTATTGAAAACTCCTTTGCCCCTCCTCTCAAAAACACACGCAGCCAACACATCTCACGGCACCATCCCAACACATGCAGCCATCACATTCACGCATCATCTCCATCAGAGGCATCTCCCTCATCATCGATCATCATCACCATGTCATCATCATCATTCCATCCATCACTACATCTCACGGCCTAACCCCCCATCGCTAATCTTCATCAATCAAACCTAATTATCGATCAATCATCACCACATATCGTCAACCTTCATGTCCAACCTCCACGTCCAACTCTCACGGCATCATCCCATCAGCAAATATCATCCTCTGACGGCTAGTGTTATTCTGGTGCTATTTTTTCTATTTTTATTTTATTTCTTTTTTAGTTTAGTTTAGTGTTGAACATGAAGTCTTTCATTAATTATTGTGATTTTATTTTCAATAAATATGAGTGAGTAACTTTCTTGTACTTAGTATATTCTATTTAAAACTATGTTAAATTAATTATTTTGAAACAAGTTTTATACTTTATTGTTTAATTGATTTTTATTCATGATTCTATAGCGATTAGTATTTATTGTTTATGATATTCGTGTTAGGTTAATTAGAATGCATGCTAATTAGTTAATATGAATTCATGTGATAGTTTAAAAGGCTTTAGTACGTAAAGTTGTAGTCTTTTAGGCATAAGTATCTCTTTTAATTAGGTAATCATTATAGATCTTTATTAAATTAGTTTACTGGTAAATTGACTACAAGGCATTAGATGATATTTTTTTAATACTTAATGCCCTAGTTTTATTAAATTCTTACGCTGGTGCTAGGGTTATCAAAACTAGTAGGATTTAGATTAAGGTTGGAATTAAATAAACTATAATATAAGGAAAAACGGGGATGATCTGCTGGCGGGTGTCTTCTATAGTCTAACTCATGGATAAATCGATTTGTGTATTAATGATAAATATTAATTTGCATGGTGAATATAGATTATACTAAGTAGTTTTCATAAATTGGGTGTCCTTGATAATTATTTGTTGCTTTTTAGTTAATCTCTTTGGTTTGTCAATTTTAATTGTTTAATTTATAAGCTTTAATATAAATTTTGTTTAGCCCTCCCAAAAGAGTAGTCTTTTAGGAGTGTCTTAGTAATTTTAGATTAGTTATATTTTGGTTTTTAGTGTGATTAAAATTTTCAAATTTATTTTCTATTCTACTTTGCCATTCATTTACTGGCTTGTTAGAAATTACACTAAAAATAGTCCCTTTTGTGTTTTTTCATGTTTCATTCCACTTTAGGGTTTATATAGTATCCTAATCTGCCTTTATTTTATTTTGGAATATTCAGAACTTATTTGATAATTTTTCAGAATTATTTCGTGAATTGGATATGTGCAGGTTTTTATTTTAATAAATTTTAAAATTATGTTTTTAATTTTTGTTTTATGCTTTTAGGGTTTTATTATGTCTAGAAGATTATATTTTAAAATCTGTGTATTTTTTAATTTATTTCTGTGTTTGTATTAGTGTAGTTTATTATTTCTCTAGTTTCAGATTTTATTTTCTGTTTTAATTTTCTGTTGTTAATTTTCTGATTTAATTTTTCTGAATTTAATTGCATATAAGTTTGGAGATATAAAGTTATAAACTTGCAGAATATTAATTTAGATTACGTTCTGTGATTTTTAATATTAATTTTCTACTTGTTATTTTCTGTTTTAATTTTCAGCCTAATATTGTATGATTATTTCTGTTTTTATTTTTCTAGAATATTTAGGATAGCTATTTACTATTTTTATTTCTAGAATTAAATTCAGAATATTTAGGGGCAATATTAACTAATTTTTCCAGTTTTTTACTTGTTTAATTTGATTTATTTTAGTAATATGAGGAGAAAGTAAAATAAATTATAGTAAATATAGTTAGACTTAAACTAGCTCACTAGCAAAATCTTTCCTCATGGGATTGATCCCTACTTTCCTATGCTATAAATTGTATTTATAGATCAAAGTAGTGGTTTTTAATTTGTAGCTCTACAACAAATTTTACAAATTTTGGCGCCATTGCCGGGGAAAGAAAATAAAATCGTTAGTTTGCTTTAATTTAATTTTACTATTTTTATTGTTTTATTTTGACTCTAGTATTTTATTTTTGTGGGTTGCTTTAGTTTATGAGATTAAGGAGTGGTCATGTGATCGAAGAGAAGAAGGAGCATACGTTTGCGGTGTTTGAAAGTAAAGTAAGTGATTCTGAATCTGTAAACTCTGAATCGGTAAGTTGTGAAGATATTAAAGTTGAGATGGCTACTTTACTTGACTTTGCTGCACCTAATTTGGAAACTCAACCTTTGCTTATTACTTATCCTGTATTAGACTGACCACTGAAATTGAACTTTGAATTTTTAAATTTACTACCTAAGTTTTATGGATTTCCTGGTGAGGAACATATCGCCATATTAATGAGTTCATTATTGCATGTTCGACCAAGCAACCTAAGGGTATCAACCAGGACCAAATTAGATTGAGAGTCTTGCCTTTTTCACTTCAGGATAAAGCTAAAGATTGGTTATATTACTTGCCCCCTACAACATTCACTACATGGACTCAAGTTCATAAAGCATTTTTAGAGAAATTTTTTCCCGCATCTAGAATTGGATCCATTAAAAAAGAAACATGTGGAATTAAACAAATGAATGGGGAAACTTTCCATGAGTATTGGGAACATTTTAATAAATTACGTGCTAGTTGTTCCCAACATCAAATTCCTGAACAATTGTTGATTCAATACTTCTATGAAGGTTTACTACCTATACATAGAAATATGGTGGATGCTGCTAGTGGGGGGCTTTGGTTAATAAGACTCCAGCTCAGACTAGGGAATTGTTTAATATCATGGTGCAAAATACTCAACACTTTAGAACTAGGGAACCTCAGTTTAGGAAGGTCAATAAGCTTAGTTCAGGCCCATCTGTAGGGACCCAATTGTCTCAGATCACTGCTATGCTGAACAAACTCATCCCTGGAGGAGTTCAGAAAGCAGTGGTGCGTGGTATTTGCAGTTTAGAGGGACATGCTACTGATGCACGCCCTACACTTCAAGGGACTGATGTGAATGCTATGTTTTCTAACCAAGGCCAAAGGAAGTATGACCCCTACTCCAACACTTATAATGAAGGATGGAGAGACCACCCTAACCTTAGGCATGAACCTAGGAACAACCCCCTAGGTTTTGACTAACCATCATGTCAACCATCTGCTTAAGATAGAACAAATTTTCTTTTAGAGCAAGTCATAAAAAAGATGGATGACCAGGAAAAGGAGGTTGACACTAGGTTTCAGAACATAGAGATGACTCTTAAACAGGTCCTCGAGAGACAGACTGCTACTGATACCATAGTTGGCAACCTCCAGGCCCAAATACAATATAGATTGCCATCCCAACCATTCTAGAACTCGAAAGAAAATATGAGTGCTATGACACTTAGGAGTGGGAAAGAGTTGAAGGAACCTGGGAAGAATAGAGAGGTAGTGCATGAAATAGAAGTCAACAAAGCTGAACCTAACCAAGATCAAGACACCACCTCTAATGTCAAGGAAGTAGGTGAGGATAAGAAGGAACCCGACAAGGCATTACCACCTTTTCCTAGTAGACTGAGAAGGAAAACCCCTAAGGTAGATGAGGTAAACGAAGAAATCTTAGAAAAATTTAGAAGGTAGAGATCAACATTCCTCTCCTAGATGCCATAAAGTAGGTGCCTCGTTATGCCAAGTTCCTTAGAGAGCTTTGTACTGCAAAACATAAACTGGACCGGAACAAAACGGTAAGTGTGGGGGAAAACGGGTCTGCTATTTTCCAAAAGAAGCTTCCCCCTAAATGTAAGGACCCAAGTTTATTCTCTATTCCTTGTATAATTAGAAACCTCTCCGTTGATAGAGTTATGCTTGATTTAGGAGCTTCCATCAATGTGATGCCTAGGTCCGTTTATGATAAACTGCACTTAGGAGAGTTAAAGAGAACTGATTTAGTCATTTAGTTGGCTGATAAAAGTAATGCATACCCAGATGGAGTTTTAGAAGATGTCTTAGTCCAAGTCAATGAGCTTATTTTTCCTACTAACTTTTATATATTGGACATGGGTGATGCATGCCATGATGTTCTCATATTGCTTGGTAGACCATTTCTTAAAACATCTGGGACAAAAATAAATGTGCATGCCGGAACACTGAGTATGGAATTTGATAGTGAAATCATTAAATTCAATATTTTTGATGCTATGAGATTTCCCACTGATGTGAACTATCTATGTACACTTGATATGATTGATGAACTATCCCAAGATGTTTATAAACTGTCTCATGATGATGAATTGTTAACTGCACTTACTTGGGGTTTGGATCAGTTTGTGTTTCAAAATGTGCCTTACCATATTAATAATGAGTTAGTGCGCAGCATATAGCCTTTGTTGCAATCGCATGTAGTTAACAGACCTAGGAAGTTAGAATTACCTGAAAGTCACTCGAAGATGCTACACTCTCACATTTCACCCACTAAGTTAGAACTAAAGCCACTGCCTAAAAATCTTAAGTATGCTTATTTAGGGGATAATGAGACCTTACCTGTTATAATCTCTAATGCACTTACATCTAAACAAGAGGATAAACTTATTAAGGTACTTAGAGAACATAGTGAAGCATTAGGGTGGACTTTAGCAGACCTTAAAGGACTTAGCCCCACATTATGTTCACATAAAATCATATTAGAATCAGATGCCAAGCCTAAGAGAGACCCTCAGCGAAGACTAAATCCACCTATGATAGAGGTAGTTCAAAAAGAAATTCTTAAGTGGTTAGATGCTGGAGTGATATACCCTATCGCTAATTCTGAGTGGGTTAGTCCTATCCATGTGGTTCATAAAAAGGAGGGAACAATAGTAGTGCAGAATAAGGAAGGTGAGTTAATTCCTACTATAGTCCAGAGTGGTTGGAGAGTATGCATTAACTATAGAAAGTTTAACAAGGCCACAAAGAAGGACCATTTTCCATTACCCTTTGTGGACCAAACATTAGAGAGATTCACTGGGAGGTCACATTATTGCTCTCTAGATGGCTATTCAGGTTATAGTCAGGTCCCTATAGCTCCGGAGGATCAGGAAAAGACCACTTTTACCTGTCCTTTTAGCACCAATTCTTTTAGAAGGATGCCGTTTGGTCTATATAATGCTCCTGCAACATTTCAAAGATGTATGATGAGTATTTTTTTTAATTTTATCACTAAAATTATAGAAGTTTTCATGGATGATTTTACTGTACGTGGTGATTCATTTGATGCGTGCTTGCACCATCGTACAGTAGTACTTAAGAATTGTATTGAGACTAAATTGGCGCTTAACTTTGAAAAGTGTCATTTTATAGTGGAACGTGGAGTAGTACTAGGGCATGTCATGTCATCCAAGGGATTAGAGGTTGATAAGGCTAAAATAGGCGTTACTCAATCTCTGCCCTATCCACAGTGTGTTAAGGCAGTGAGGTCCTTTTTAAATCATGTTGGGTTCTATAGGAGATTTATCAAGGATTTTTCTAAGATTGCCTCTCCTTTATGTGCTTTACTTACAAAAGATGCTTTATTTGATTTTAATGAGGACTGTAGGATAGCTTTTGACTAATTGAAGTTAAAATTGACGACCACTCCTATAGTACAACCCCCTAACTTGGCCCTGCCTTTTGAACTGATGTGTGATGCTAGTGATAAGGCAGTAGGGGTAGTCTTAGGTCAAAGAGTAGGAAAGGTACCTCATGTGATCTATTATGCTTCTAGAACTCTAGACCCAATACAGTGTAACTATACTACTACAGAAAAAGGAAATATATGATGTTGTTTTTGCTCTAGAAAGTTTTGTCCTTATCTGTTGAGTGTTAAAGTTACTGTTTATACTGATCATTATGCTATTAAACATCTGTTAAGTAAGGATGACTCAAAACCAAGATTGATTAGATGGGTCTTACTACTGCAAGAATTCCAATTAGAGATTAAAGATAAACCAGGAGCTGAAAATTTAGTAGCTGACCATTAAGTAGGCTAGATAATGGGGAGAGTGGGAATCTATTGAGTGATAGTTTCCCTGATGAGACTTTATATGCTATCACTGATAGGCTTCCTTGGTATGCTGGTATGGTTTATTATATAGTAATCAAAATCTTTCCTATAGACTTGTTTACAGCCCAAAAGGAGAAGATAAGAGCTCAATCTAAATATTATATTTGGGAAGAGCCACATTTATGGAAATTTTGTGGAGATTAGATTATAAGGCGTTGTATCGATGACAGTAAATTTCATTCAATTTTAATTTTCTGTCCCTCTTCTAAAAGTAGGAGACATTTTAGACCTAAAAGAACGGCACACAAAGTTCTTGAATGTGAATTTTATTGGCTTATTATTTTGAGGTATGCCTATAAATTTTGCAAAAGATGTGAAGCATGCCAGAAGACAGGTAGTTTATCTCAAAGGAATCAAATGCCTCTACATAATGTGTATGTTTGTGAGATTTTTGATGTATGGGGTGTTAATTTTATGGGACCTTTTCTGCCTTCTTTTGGTTTTATTTACACTCTTATTCTTGTTGACTATGTATCTTAGTGGATTGAAGCTGTGCCTACTAGAGCTGATGATAGTAAAACTGTTGTGAAGCATGTTAAATCTTTCATTATGCATAAATATGGAGTTCCTAAAGCAATCATCAGTGATAGGGGAAGATATTTTTGTAATAGAGCCTTAGGTGCCTTGTTAGCCAAATATTATGTAACTCATATGGTGCCTACTGGTTACCATCCCCAAGCAAATGGTCAAGCTGAAATCTCCAATAAAGAGATTAAGGGCATATTAGAAAGGGTTGTTAGACCAGATAAGAGAGATTGAAGTCTTAGGTTAGATGAAGCTCTCTAGGCGTATAGAACTACATATAAGACACCTATAGATATGTCACCTTATAAGTTAGTTTTTGGGAAAGCATGTCATCTTCTTGTAGAATTGGAACATAAATCATATTGGGCTGTGAAGCAGTGTAATTTAGATTATGACCTAACAGGAAAGGCACGAAAATTGCAATTGCAGGAATTGGAAGAGATGTGCTTAGAAGCCTATGACAATTCAGTGATATATAAAGGTAAAGACAACGCTTTTCATGATGCTAAGCTTAGTACAAAAGAATTTCAGGTGGGTGGAAAAATCTTGTTATTCAATTCAAAATTGAAGCTCTTTCCTGGTAAGTTGAACTCTAGATGGCTGGGATCTTTTATGGTAGTAAAGACTTATCCATATGGTGCCGTTGAGATTAAATCTTTTGCTACTAACAAAGTTTTCAAGGTAAATGGTCACAAGTTAAAGCACTTCTATGAAGGAGATCAGGTATGCTTAGTGGAGAAGATCTGACTAGAGGATCCATGAGCTCATTTGTGTCGAGCCAACAACAGTAAACAAAGGCGCTGGTTGGAGTGCCCATTTAATTTTACTTTTATCTTTGTTATATCTATCTTTTTGCATGCATCAGGACAAGGAATGAATTAAGTGTGGGGGTTGCATCCTGCATTTAGTTCCTACAGTTTTCATTATTTTTTAAAAAAAATAAAAAATTTTATGATTTTCTTATGGCTAATGCATGAATATGAGTTTATGCTAGGCTTTCTTGCTTAAAATTTTCTATTTTACTATCTTTTAGTTATTCTTCTGTGAGTGAGGACTTTTGAACATGTTAACTGTCATTCAGAGTAGTTTGAGTTGATCCTCATATGTCTTTTTAATGAGTAATTGTCATGATTATTCAATCTTGTTTGAGCATGTTATATAGTCACTTCTGAGGTAATAAAATGACCTAACCCATTTCCTAGACTATTAAGTTAGTAGAATAACTCATTAAAATTGTGACTTTTCTTGTCTTATAAGGAAAAAAAAAAAGAAAAGGAAAAAAGGCTAGATTACCAACATGGATAGAAATAGATGGCTCAGACCGTTCCCCTTAAGTTTAGGTCTCAAGTTGAGTCTTATGCATGGAGTAACCCATGCTGGGAGAGTCATGCCGCTTTTTAGGCTGATCAATGACTCGTACCAAACTAACAGTCAATTAAAAAAAATACAATAATGATGAGAATAAATTGTTTGCTCCAGCACCTCTATTCAGGTGAGTGTGAGATAGTGAGTGTTTAATTTCTAAGATCCTATATGGTCCTCGAATATGTGCACAATTAGAGTTTGATGGGAAAAAAAAAACAAAAATATGAAAAAAAAATTTGCAAGGCAAGTTTAGAATCAATTTCAATGAGTTATTCCTTCTAGTTCAATTGTCTCTATAGCCATACTGCACTTCAATTTTTCTGTCGTAAACTTTTTAGACCTCTTGATTGATGTATGCATGCTTAAAAGAGGTGGATGATTATTGCTCTTGCTATTTTATTAAAGAAATGTCATGACATTGATGGAGAAACACTCGGATGGTAGTTGGATGTTTAGTAGTTATTCACTTATTGGAAGGAGAACTAATTAATTTTGAATAAAACTATTTTTAAAGCAAGCCAATGCTTAGTATAAATATCATATTTATGCATGACTTTATAAGAAGGAAAGAGGGTCAGTTTTTAGGTCGAGTTGCAGATTTATTTGCACGGGGACGTCCAAATTCTAAATGTGGGGGAATTTGTTAAGTCATAATTCATGCGTGTTTTTAATACTTAATTTGATTATATTGTATATATTACTTTGTCTAATTTACTTTATATTCTATATTTTTTAGGTTAAGCATGAATAAAGAAAGAGGAGAAGAGAAGACGTCAAAGTTACGATTTTATTTACTGAAGGACTTTACAAACAAATTTAGCAAGTCGGTCCAAAAAAATAATGAATTATGAAAAATATTATTTTCATAATGATTTATTTGGGCTAGGGTTACAAGGTCACTACTCCTAATTAAAGAGGAATTAGAAGACTTGGAGAAACAGACATCCTACAAGAAAAGAAAACTCTAGCAATATTACGCTATTAAAAACCCCTTCGCCCCTCCTCTCAAAAACACACGCAGCCAACACATCTCACGGCACCATCCCAACACATGCAACCATCATAATCATGCATCATCTCCATCATCTCCATCTCCCTCATCAACGATCATCACCACCATCAATGTCATCATCATCATCCCACCCATCTCTACATCTCATGGCTTAACCCCCTATCACTAATCTTAATCAATCAAACCTCATCATTGATCAATCACCATCATATATCACCAACCTTTACGTCCAACCTCCACGTCCAACTCTCATAGCATCATCCCATTAGTAGATGTCATCCTCTCACGGCTAGTATTGTTCTGGTGCTATTTCTCTGTTTTTTTTTTTTTGTTTAGTTTAGTATTGAACATGAAGTCTTTGGTTAATTATTGTGATTTTATTTTCAATATGAGTGAGTAACTTCCACGTATTTAGCATAATCTATTTGAAACCATGCTAAATTAATTATTTTGAAACAAGCTTTATACTTTTATTGTTTAATTGATTTTTATTCATGATTCTATAACGATCAGTATTTATTATTTGTGATGTTCGTGTTAGATTAATTAGAATGCATACTAATTAGTTAATATGAATTCATATGATAGTTTAAAAGGGTTTCGTACGTAAAAGTTATAGTCTTTTAGGTATAAGTGTCACCCTAATTAATCATGGACGGCTCAAATTCATCTCTTTTAATTAGGTAATCATTATAGGTTTTTATTAAATCAATTTGCTGGTACACTGATTACAAGGCGTTAGATGATGTTTTTCTAATATTTAATGCTCTAGTTTGATTAAATTCTTGTGCTGGTGCTATGGTTATCAGAATTAGTAGGGTTTAGATTAAGGCTGGACTTAAATAAACTATAACGTAAGGAAAAATGGGGATGATCTGTTGGCAAGTGTTTTCTACAGTTTAACTCATGGATAAGTCAATTTGTGTATTGACGATAAATATTAATTTGCATGGTGGTTATACATTATACTAAGTACAAGGAAGTTACTCACTCATATTGAAAATAAAATCACAACAGTTAACCAAAGACTTCATGTTCAACACTAAACTAAACAAAAAAATAAAATAAAATGAAAATAGAAAAAATAGCACCAGAATAATACTAGCCGTGAGAGGATGATAGTTGCTGATGGGACGATGCCATGAGAGTTGGATGTGGTGGTCGGACGTGAAGTTTGGTGATATGTGGTGATGATTAATCGATGATGAGGTTTGATTGATGAAGATTAGTGATCGAGGGTTAGGCCGTGATATGTAGAGATGGGTGGAATCATGGTGATGACGTTGATGGTGATGATGATCAATGGTGAGGGAGATGGGTCTGATGGAGATCATGCGTGAATGTGATGGCTGCGTGTGTTGGGATGGTGCCGTGAGATGTGTTGGCTGCATCTGTTTTTGAGAGGAGGGGCGAAGGGGTTTTTAATAGCATAATATTGTTAGGTTTTTCTTTTCTTGTAGGATGTCTTCTTCTCCAAGTCTTCTAATTTCTCTTTAATTAGGAGTAGTGACCTTGTAACTCTAGCCCAAATAAATCATTATGAAAATAATATTTTTCATAATTCATTATTTTTTTGGACCGACTTGATAAATTCATTTGTAAAATCCTTCAATAAATAAAACCTAAACTTGGACGTCTTCTCTTCTCCTCTTTCTTTATTAATGCTTAACCTAAAAAATATAAAATAAAGTAAATTAGACAAACAATATATATGATATAATCAAATTAATTATTAAAAACTTGCATGAATTATGACTTAACAAATGACTTCAGATACGTTCTTTGCCTATATCCTTAGAAATCAACATGTATTTATCAAAATTATAATGTTTTGATAAGTACATCAATGAATCAGTTTAATAAGTGATTTGTCACATAATTAATGACCCCATTAGTTATCAGTTACAAGACATTGCCCTTCAATTACTCGCGTGTCCTCAGGCCAGGTCCCCCAATTAGCTTAGGAGGTGTACGCCTATCCATAGATTGTGATAGTATGAATGAGTTCACTATCAGATAATAACTAGCAATGCAGTTTTACATTAATCTCATTCACTGTTTTAACTTAAAATGAATTGTAAAGCGGGCACCCAACCAATTTCTACATAGATCATTTAACAATATAGGAATGCATGTACTGAGCTTCGGCTCATAGTTTAAAATATTTTTCATATTTTATTTTAGGCAAATGCTTAGTGAATTGCCCTCATGTTAGTGAACTAGCTGAAGAGAATAAGTTGAGTAAGGGAATCTAGAGGGATCAACAATGATACAGTACATGCATATTTTGGAACTGTATTTTTAAATCTTCAGCGGATGGAGGTGTAGATTTTATGGTGAATTGCTTAATGTGGTGTATAAACCTTATGTTGGTTAATAGTTGATTATACATGGTTTGATCATGTGTGAGTGTGTCTAGTTGAAGCTATGCCTAACCATGTTATTTTTAGTACTCATATTTCAGGCCTTGTCCTTTTGGACAATGGTAATGCCCCTATTGTTGAGTTTATTAGTTTTAATTAAGGGATTTATTAAGGAGAATGCAAAAAGTAAACCATGTGTATTTTGGGGCGTTACATCTAGATTAGTCTATTCACAAATGGTATTCTAGTAATTAACTAATATCCCACATATCAAATAGATCACATAGGGAAAGTACTTATAAATGCATTTAGGTTGGATACACATCATAATGTTGGTTAACTTCTTTTCAAATCAAATTTGGTTAGTTTGCTTTGGTTCCTCTAAGTTTAGCAAGTCATAAAAGATGCCAATCAAGGAGGTTGGAATGAGATAGCACACATTACACACAACAAGTAACAGCAAGGACTTATGCATATTATCATCCAATCATGGAACTTGCTAGTTTTCTGTTTTTCAGCAATTAGCAGTGACCCGATTGCTGGGGTGCCCCATGAATGGCTAGAACCCGAACGCGAGTGCGGTGCCCATGAATGGGTGGACCCCTGCTTGTTAGGTGTACTTTTTTTATTTTTATTTAATTATTTATTCTTATTTTTCACAACTGAATATTTTAAGTTTCAGGCATCTCGGGTATTATTTAGGAACCCATCACAGCTCCTAGCCAAACAACAACTACTCTTCGAACTAGGAGCTTGGACAATGTCTTTAGTTAGGAGAACCCCTTTAGATTCTTGGGCAAAGCATGACCTAGCTGCCTAGCCTATTGCAGATTGCTTGGATTAGGAACCTGATCTCGTTCTTGTCTAACCCGAAATATAAGGTGCAAACATAAAGATAAAATAAATGAACAATATCAAATTTAATAAAGAAAATAGACTTCTGAGTGAGTTTTTAGGAAAATATACAAAACCAATTTCACTCCTAAAGTTTACGAAAGGTCCTCGAATAATCCCTACAGTGGGTACCATCTAACTCCAAAGGTTTAAAACCAAACATTCGAATTTGGGGCGAAGGTATGATAATGTGATTTAGTGCAACACAATATCATCTGTCATCACTGATGACCTTTACTGGTCAAAACAAGAAATAAGAATTAATTTACACTAATGTAAAAAGGATGCAACATATTAGGATTTGGTAAATCAATTTACAATGTCTTAATGCAAAGTTCAGCCAAAATAGAAGTAAAGGGTGAGAATTAAATAGTTACAATGGGTAAGGACTAAACTAATTAAAAACTAAATCTCTACTGAAAATACAAAACTAAACAAAATAAGGAAAATTGGAGAGGAAAAGAAAAAAGAAAAATGGTTAGGTTTGCGCGCTTAGGTTGACCATCTGATCTACTTGGGAACATGGTAAGATTTTGATTGCATGATGCTTTCTCATAAGTTTACATGTTTTCTTCATCAAGTTTCGGTGTTACTTTCATCCCAATTTTTGGCGTGCTTAACCCTAGGGGTTGGCTCCCTTTTTGCACCTAAAAGATAAATTGGGTTGAATTTTGAAAAATGCAAAAATGATAAATCATCATGTACCAAAATTTATCTAATAAGCAAAATCTGATCAGATAAAACTTTATCACACTAGATGTGGTTTGGACATGGAGAAGTAGGCCAGGGACCCAGACCAAATATGGCCATCCCCCAGGAAACCGGATTGGCTCCTGGGTGGTTAGGTGAGACCAATGTAAGGTTCTAGGTAGGTTTGTTCTCTATTGGGATTCCTTCCTTAATTGGTAGGAATTGTCAATAATAATAAAGACAGAGAAAAAAATAGGAAGAAGTTGAAGAACTAATAATGAAAAGAGTGTTTCAAAATTTATTTTTAGAGGATGTTAAAGACTAATAATGCATCTTTAGGAGCAAGGTTTTCTTTGCTAAAAAGCTTCCTTGATCTTATATAAATCGAGACATTATTTGCCCCTACAAACATAATATCTAACCAAGTGAACAAACATAATATCTAACCAAGTGATAGAAACGCTTGAGAGAAAACTACAGTGAATTGGTGAGAATTTTCAACCAAAGAATGGTGAGAGTGATCTTTGGTATACCATCTGAGTGGGCGAGAAGTTTAACATGTACCTTCTAAGTTACTTAGAGTTGATGCTTTTGTAATCCTACTACTATTCACATAGTGGAGTATTTTTTGAACTAATCGTTCATGGTTTTTACTTTCATTTTGGAGGGTTTTCCATGCAAAAATTCTTGTGCCTCCATATATAAGATTTCATTAATTTTTATTGCTTATCTTAACTGTACACATTTGGGAAACATGCTTGCTTTTGTATTAGTAACCCGTCTTTTCCTAATAATGGTATCAGAGCTCTGTTTGAGCAACTATACTCTTGTGTAACCAAGATTGAGGATGTTGTCACTTATGATGGTAACATGATAAAACTTATAGTCGGTAATTACACCTATTAGAAGGCCATGATGGAGAACCATCTAATTTATGAAGACCTTACAGAACCTATTTTGAATAAAATATGCCAAAAGGTAAAAATGAAAACGAGTGAAAGTTGTTAAATCATAAAGCAGTTGTGATAATTCGAAAATATAAAAATAGAAACGTGTTTGAGCATGTGTCAAATTTTGAAAACGCATACAAACTCTGGATGAAACTCGAGTCCTTGATCCAAAAGAAGATGTCGCATAACAAAGCTCTTCTCATAAGACAATTAGTGAAGCTCTAGTGTAGTGACAAACATAATATGATTGAGCACTTGAACAATTTGAATGAACTTATAAATCAATTTGCAAAGATCAAGATGAAACTCAATGACAAGTTATAAGCACATACTATTGCTTCTTAATTCATTTCTAGAGAGTTGGGATACGTTGGTAGTTACATTAAGTGATCCTCCTAGCAGGAAAACTCATTGTGCTGATAGTCTCCTAAATGAAGAAGCAAGATGCAAAGAAAGAGGCATTATAATACAATCTAAAGCTAATTGTGTTGTTAACCATACTAGAAGTGAGAGCCATGGTAGAAATAAGGGACATGATAAGTCAAAGGAGAGATTTAAATCTCAGTCTAGAATAACTTGCTATTATTGTGGCAAGCCAGGTCATGAGAAATCCAACTATTGTAATTTTAAGAGAGATCAAAAGGTTAGAAAAGTCGAGCCATATTAAATTGAACACAAGAAAGAAGATAAAGGCACTGCTACTATAGTAGTAAAAGATGACCATGAAGTGTTCCTCATTGGAGAAGAAAAGTATCTCAATATAGCTGATGATGATTAGTAGTGGATTCTTGATTCTAGTGCCTTCTTCCATGTCACTCCATATAGAAATTTTTCTCATCTTACCAAAGTAGGGACTTTTGGTAAGGTTAATATGCGAAATTAACTTTTGAGCAAAATTGATGGTATTGGTCACATCACATTGATAATTAACACATGATGCAAGCCCATGTTGAAAGATATGAGGCACATTTCATACATGTGACTCATTCTTATATCGGCAAGAAAAACTTGATGATGCTAGTTTGGTTAATCACTTTGGTGTGAGGATATGGAAGCTCACCAAAAGAAGTTTAATCATTGCTAAAGGAAAGAAGGAAGCTCCTAGTACGTTATGCAAGGAAATTTGTACAAGGGAGGGGTAAATGTTCCTAATAATAACTCACAATTTAGAGTTTATAGCACATAAGAATTGGACACATGAGTGAAAAAGAATTGCAGACCCTTATGAGAAAGGAGCTCTTATCTAACATAAAAGGCAAATCAATTAAGCCTCATCTAGATTGTTTGGTTGGCAAGCAACATAGAGTAGTATTTCATAAAAATGTTGACCCTTTACAAGAAAGCATATTCTTTATTTGGAATTGATGTTTGCTCTATGACATAAAATTCACTCAGTGGAGTTTTATGTTTTTTACATTTATTGACAACAACTCGGGAAAGGTTTGGGCCTCTTTGTTGAAAACAAAGGACCAAGTACTTAAAGCATTAAAAGAATTTTATTCTAAGATAGAATAGGAAACTGGACACCACCTAAAGACGTTCGAGCAGATAATGGTGGATAATACTATGGTCATTTGAAATCATATTATAAGATGCATGGGATCAGGTTGGAGAAAACACAACGAAAAACACCTTAGCTAAATGGCCTACTTGAAAAGATGAATTGAGAGTGTTTGATATATGCTTTGCCCATGCCAAACATCCTATGTTCTTTTGAGGAGACGTTATGAAGATCTTTATTGACATAATTAACCTTTCACCATCAGTTCCTTTAGAGGGTGCTATCCCAGAGGAAATTTGGTCAAGAAAGAAAGTCTAATACAGCCACGTGGAAGTTTTTAGCTATTGAGCATTCATCGACATTCCTAAGTACAAGCGAGCTAGACTTGATTCAAAGACAAATGAATGTATTTGTCTCAGCTCATTAAAAGATAAATTTGGCTATCGACTTTTGGATCCAACAAATAGAAAGACTGTTCGAAGTGTAGATGTTGTATACTTTGTGGATCAAATGATCGAAGACTTGATGAAATTAGAGATACCTAAATATAGATTAGTTAGAGATTCTAACCCTAGACCATCCCCTATGGCTCATGATGATTTTGGGAGGAAATAACTGAAAATAATAATGATATTGGCATGAATTACAATATCACCTCTTCATCTAACAATGATAAAAATGAAGGCCAAGAAGAACTGAGCAAATCTAACACTAAATCTTATGAGTGGGAACCTCAAGACAAGCCTCAATTAAGGCGATTTATAACAATAAATTAAAGATCTAGTAGATATACCCCAAACGAATATATAACTCCCACAGATAAGAGAGCTTCAAAGTTAGGTAGAAGCAATAGCTAACAGCCATAAGGCAGAATGAGAGATAAGTGCTTAGAGTTTAATTCATTTTGGGGTCATTTTGTTGTATTTTTAGGGAGAATTATGAACTTCATGTTATAATCCACACTCCTATTCCCATTTTATACTTGAGTATGGTTCTTTTCTGAGAGATGTTTAGAATTAGTTTCTTTTACTTCTATTTCCCATCTCTCTCTCTCTCTTTTTTTTTTAGTTATTTACTAAAGCAATTATGATCTGGAAGTCGATCCAAGGTAAGTGTTCGGATCTATTATGACATACACGTGCGCACTCTACAGACTTTTTAAAAATATTCTAAACCCCTTTTTGGTTTTTGGATTAATGTAAAAGCAGTTTTTTGTGCAACTTAGCCTATTCTTATCTCAATTAGAAGGTATTAGATGGACCTACTTAATGTTTTACTTTTCCATATATTCTATTTTATTCTATTCTAAATAACACTAATCGCACGAACAGTCGTTAGTGATTATTAACAAACATCCCAATCTTTAGTCATTCAAAGATTTTTGATAATATTTTATTCTAGAATAATATCGAATTTTTCAATGTTTTTTATACCTAATTTTTTCAGTTACAAATATTCTATTTTATTATTCTATTTTATTCTATTTTAATATATATTAAAAACAAAAATAAATTTTTTAATTTCTATTATTCATTTTTGAGTTTGAAATATTTAATTCATAAATATTTATCAATTCTAAAATAATTTAGTATTCAAATTCCATTTTTTTCTATTCTAAAAACAATTCTATATTTAGAATAGTAATTTATTTGTTTTAATAAGAAAGAAAAAGATTTTGTACTGTATCTGTGTATTGTTCATTCCAGCGAAACAAACTAGAATGATGTGAGAAGGGATAAAATGAAATTCTTTGATTAGTTCTTCGCAAAAGAATGACTTCATTTTATTTATCTAATGGACCAAGACTAATTTTAACAAATAAAAAAATTCAAAATAATAAAAACTTTTATTCTTTTATTCAAAATGTCCAGTGATCCTCAACCAATTTTGTGCTTCAATATAATTCTCAGGAGTAACGTTATCGCATTTCGAATACTCAATGGCTTGATTAAGCCAAGCCTCCGCAATTTTAGAATCTTCCTGTTGAATGCTCTGTTCTCCCCAGTCGGAATAGGCGGGTCAATTCCTTTCCTTGGAACCATACTTGAGAGTTTCCTACGTCATACTGCTCCGCAGTCAATTCTTTTGATGTCTGTTTTTTACCTATCAAATCAAAGGGAAAAGGGGAATGAGATTTCTTATAGATCTATCCCACTGTTTAGGGTAACCAAAAGAGGTTAATCGCATGAGTTTCAAACTTTCATTTTGATTTAAAATCAGTTTTATCTTTTCTTCCACCTGCGGAAGAATAAAGCATACATAGTATTGACTCCTATCGTTAGTATTTTCTATAGGGCAACTACCTCAGTTTCATATTGAAATTTTTTCATATCTAAACTTATGTAGAATCTTTGAAAAATAATTTCCATAAGTAAGAAAGAAAAGACTTACTATCTTTGGGATCTAATCCTACACTGCTGCTTAATACCTTAGTGCATTGACTCTATTACATAAGTTAATTCCTAACTTCTAAGTATCTTATATACAGGTACAAGTAAGCAGTTCTTAATGTATTGGCCCAAAACCTTGTTACTAGATCTTTATAGTGCTTCCTCTCTATCAATTCTCAATTTTTTTGTTCTTTTATACATAGACATTGAAAAAAGGTATATAGGCATATCTCATTCCATCATGTTTTGACTTCTATGAAGTTTCTTTCTTTGCTATAGCTAATAAAAATCATCGTTTTAGACAATGCAGATGTAATGAGCCTTTTCTTTTTTAGTATTTAGTAGTAGATTTGGTCTTTCTTTTTCTTTCTATAGTGGAGATAGTGGCACGTAATGATAGATCAAGGCCATATTATTAAAATCTTAGGATCGATTACTTGTGTGGATAAGGCTTTTGTATGTTGTCCATTACTTATGTGGATAAGGCCTATATTATAGAGTATATAACTTTGATCGTAGGGATTGACTTCTAGTTGCATAGCTTCATAATAATTCTGTATAATTTCCTTCAGATTGAGCCAACATCTGTTACTGTCGTTCTATTTAAAGAATCGCCTTTAATATGCATAATAAGAATAAGAAATACATGGAATCAGAAAGGGGTGCAGTATTTTCATTATGGACTGAGTGGGGCTAGTGTTTTTACAAAAAATCTCTACCCAACCTTCTTGTGAAAAAGCTTTTACTAACATCTAAATAGAAAGGATAACTCCTGCAATTCTCTTATCCTCAACACCTCCTAATTTCTAGGAAATAGTCAGTTCAACAGCCTTTGATGGTGATATGGGTAACCAAACTACGAGCGAGATGGATATTTGTTGTCCTAACTATTTTTTTAGTCCCAGTCCAGATACGAAAAGGGAATAGGTAGATTAATTTTTGCAAAACATTTGTATTGTCAATTGCTAGGTGTAGTGCTTCTTCCCACATGTCGCCTATTTAGACTATATTATTAAGAAGTAAGATTGACCCATATTACATAACACATCGGTGGAACCCTTCAATCAATACTAAAATTGATAACTGAAGCATAGAATTTAAGGCTACATCCATCAAGGATACACAACAGAAGGAATTATTCTATTTCTAAACTTCACCTTCAACAAGCGTAGGTTTATTTCATAATAGCATAGAATAAGAATATTTTTTCTTTCTATCTCGAATCATGTGCCTTTCTCGTAAAACTAGAAGCAGTAAATTTGAATTAAAAAAAGAACCAAATCACACCATTTTTGTAATAAGTAAATGCCTCATTTTCTCCTGAAGTTGTCGGAATTATTCGTAATAAGATATTGGCCACAATTGTAAAGGTCTTATCAATAAAATTTTCATTTATGTGCGATCTAGGCATAGGTATTAATCTATTCTATAATTCTTCTTGTTACCTTTGGGGGGAAATGATTCCATAAACAAAGGTTTTGTATAGTATGAAATAATATAAAAACATATTCATTTCCAACCAAATTTTATTTTGTGAACCTTCGCCTACTACTTCTATTTTTTTATTCTAATTATTTCAAATACTCAAATTACTCATTTTCAAAATTTAATTACAAGAATTAATAAGAAATAAAATAGTTGAGTCCTATTCAAATTCATACAAATGTAGTAGTATAGGAACTATTCCAAGTTCATCGAAGCAGAAGAATCACGGAATTTTTCGATTAGGTTAAAAATCATTTTAATTGAATTATGATCCAAAGAGTAAGGGAAAAAGAGTTGATCATAATCATTCTATGGTGGAAATCAATAGAATAACTATTCATTTTTGTTGTGTCCATAGCAAGTATACACTATACAATCAATACAAGAGCCAGAGAATTTTAAGATAGAGGAAACCATGGACGCTCCAACGTAAAGGCCACGGTCTATGGTGAGCTTGAAACTGCTTGCCTCTTCGTCTTCCTTCATCCTGTACTTGAGGACGCCCGAGTTCGTGCTTGAAAAGGGTTTTTTAACCGCAAAAGAAAGAGAGCCAAGACATCTATCACTCATCTTTATCTCATTTCTGTCTTTAGTTTTAGGATTTTTAAGTTTTCTTTAGAGCAAGAGACGGAATTGAAGTGAAGGATTGGCACTCGGAGGCTTAAAGATTGGGAAACCATTGAAGACCGGCATTGTTGCTAAGCTTGGATTGGCAGTTGGAGGCTTGAAGATTGGGAAACCATTGAAGGCCAGCATTGTTACTAAGCTTTCTTTCTTTCTAATATCTTCTTAAACTTTTGTTCAGATGTTGTTAATTTCAATTATGTATGAATAGTTTTATTCAACCTAGGGACTTGTTATCCAAAGTATTGATGTTGGATCTTTAATTTTCATTATTTGTGCTTTATCTAAATTGGTGTGATTGAATTCTATCCTGTGAATAAACTGTTGTGAGTAAATTTTTGGCCAGATTTGCTTGCTTATACTAGATAGTTGAGTGCAGTACTAAAAGAAGAAACTCATAATTAGAACAACAAGTTAGAACTTAATTAAACTATTCTTGTAAGAGAGTTGTTTGTTGAGAGGAAATCCTACCAATCAAAATCTATAACCAAGACTAAAAATTAGTGAAAGAATGTTAATTGGATTTGTATAGGCAATTTAGTTTGTTTCGAAAGAAAAGATTGAGCTTTTATCTCAATTGTGCTCCTTTGAGTCATCCAGATATAGGTAAAGTGCAGATTTAAGTCTAATGATCCAACTCTTTACTCGGTGAAACAAATCCCTAGATGTCTTTAATTTGATTGAATTTTCCAATAGTTAAATAGCAATAGTTGAAACAATCAATTGGAATTTGTTTGCTTAGCCTTTTATAATAGATCAAAACTCAATAGATTACATTTGGCCTCTGTGGGAACGATATTAAAACTATACTACAACACTTGTGCATTTGCGGTAGTGTCAAGTTTTTTGCACCGTTGCTAAAGACCAATTTATGGATATTGAGTTCGCCTTTATAAATTGACTAAGTATCTTTTGTGTTTGTCTTTTTCATTGTAATTTTTGGGTTTGCATTGGTAGTGTTTTGTGGCAATCTTTTCAAGATTTCTCCATTTATATGCGAAGTCCCTTTCTATTTGAATTCGATTCGAAAATAGAAAGGACTTTTCGTGCTATGAGGAAGAAGTTGAAGTTGGAGGAGCAAAAGGCTAAAGTTCAAGAAGCCTGTTCAACAATGGCGGGAGGAGGAGATGTCCAAAGAAGGATGCTTCAGGATTTTGTCACCTTGGGAGTCTAAGGCTTTGCCTCTAGTATTGATCGACCAAACATGGAAGCACACAGCTTTGAGCTCAGGTCGGCTCTTATTTCCATGGTGCAACAATCATAATTTGGAGGCACCTCATTAGAAGATCCCAACTTACACATCTCAGTATTCTTAGAGGTGTGCGACACATTGAAGCCCAATGTATTTTCTACCGATGCTGTTCGATTGCGGGTATTTCCCTATTCACTTAGGGACAAAGCGAGAGCAATGGCTTCTTTCTTTACCTTCCGGATGCATCACAACATGGGATAAGCTCACCAAAGTTTTTCTCATAAACTTTTTTTCCTCCTAACAAGATGGCGAATTTGAGAAATCAAATCACCACTTTCACTTAAAGGGAAGACGAGTCGATATATGAAACTTGGGAGTGTTTTAAGGACCTATTGAGGCTATGTCCACATCATGGGCTCCAACGGTGGATCTTAGTGCAAGCCTTCTACAATGGAGTCACTCAACCAGTGAGGTCTACTATAGATGTAGCAGTAGGTGCCACACTCATGAACAAGACGGAAGACAAGGCTTACAACCTTATTAAGGAGATGACGCTTAATAACTGCTAGTGGTCCAATGAGCGGAGCCAACACAAGAGGGTTGGAAGTAAGTTAGAACTTGATACTATCTCTATGCGTTCTGCTAAAGTAGATGCTACGTCTTAAAGATTAGAACAAATGAATGTTAATTCTATTAGTTCAAGTACCCCTTCCCCATCATGTGAAATCTATGTGTCTGTTGACCATTTGACTGTGAATTGTCAAGTCGAGAGTCCATTTGCTAAAGATACTAGTGACTCAATTAACTATGTTAACACCTATAACCCATGACTGACCAATGACCCATTCTTTAACACATACAATCCTGATTGGAGGAATCACCCCAATTTCTCCTATAGTTCTAATGCCCCTCCTATGCCTTAAATGAATTTTAGATCACCCCTTGCATTTCAAAAGCCACCTTACCATTAACAAGCGCCTTAAAAATTCAATTTAGAGACAATGATGGAGAGTATGCTCTTGGCGCAACAAAAGCAAGATGAGTACCTTAAGCAATTAGCCACTATAGTTGATGTGCTTACTACTCATAATAAGATGTTGAAAGCTCAAATCTCCCTACAGGCTACCTCTTCATCGACACCTCTTACAAGACTTACTCCAAAGCCCGAGCCGAATCCTCATAAGCAATGCAACTACGTTACCTTGAAAGGAGGGTTAGAGGGTTCTAAGGGTATGGAGCTTGAGAAGGATGGAAAGGTGCCTATAACCGAGAGTGACGTGAAAAATGCTGGGATTAAGACCTACCCTTTAGAGGGCTGAGTAATGTGGTGGTATCTAAAGCATTTCCCCTAAGCTTCTTTATTCCTTGCATGGTTGGCAAGGTAAGGATTGATAGGGCCATATGTGATCTTGGTGCAAGTACTAGTCTTATGCCCCATTCCATTTTCCAGAAGCTTGGTTTAGGTGAGTTGTAACCAACATTTCACTTCAATTCAGGAATGGTTCCGTAAAGTGACCTTTAGATATTTTGGAGAATCTTCCCGTACAGGTAGTTGATTTCTATGTGCTTGATAACTTTATCATCTTAGATATAGTCATAGATGCGTATGCCTAGATTATTCTAGGGAGACCCTTCTTGGCCACTTCAGGTTGCAAGGTTGATGTGAAAGGAGGACGACTAACATTTGATTCAGGGGAATGTCATGTTGAATTTGCTTTATTTGAAAACCAAAATTTCCGTTCTCCTTCATCTGCTTTTAAATAAGATTCGAATTTTCATAAGATTGGCTCCTTTGATGATTGGTGGCATGTTAGCCGTTTTGTGTTTCAATGTGTTATGCCTAAAGACCTCGGCCTTGATTATGCTAGGGTGGAATTTAATGCACCTTTGCACCTAGTGTAACCACGGATGAGCCTTATGCTACTAATGAAGTTTCCATGAGTGACTATTGCAGGTTTGCTCAAGTAGTGCAATCTATGGCCCGTGTTGATGATGTCAAGTGTGATTTAGACTCAGGAGCCGAGTTTGGTAGTGGGTCGTATAATGGAGCTCAGTACAAGTTCATTTTGCACACGAATCATGCTAGTTGGCGGCACTTGATTGTCTAGAAGGACCTCCATTCTGAGCTCCTGAGATGGTACCTTTTAGTGCAAGAGTACGACTTGAAGGTCAATGATAAAGGAAAGTTGGGAGATGTGGAGGAATCCATTGACAAGCATGCTATTCACACCCTTTCTGACCTAGGCCTTCCTAGAAGAGAGGTCGAGCTCAGACCTTAAAAGAGCGCTTCTTGGGAGGTAAACCAAGTTTTTCCCATTAGGAACTTTTCTTTTCTTTGATTGTACATAGTAAATTTCTTGTTTTTCAAAAAAAAAGCAAAAGAATAACAAAAAAATAAGAGGGAAAAAAAGAGAAAAAAGAGAAACAAACAAAAATTAAAAAATCATCAATAAGAAAACAAAACTAGAGAGGAAAAGAAGAGAACAAGAAAAAAAATTGAAAAAAAAGAGAGTTTTAGAAGCTCCAGCCAGCAGCCACAATGGACCCCTAGTGGTGCCCAACTCAGTCCATGGGGTCTCGGCCTTGAAATTCCAGAAAAATGCTGAACGATAGCTCACCGTAGGTGGTCTGTGGTGGAGCCCATAGTCCGTGATGAGTCTCTCCATCTGCGGTCAAGGTTTTTTCGTGTCCTTTGACCCAAAAACATTTCATCTTCTTCAACCCTTCGACTCTCTCTCTATAAACTCTCACCTTCTCTCTTTAAAACCTCCATACCCACCCATGTCTGAACGTTTAAGTTTTACTCATTTTTCATCACATTTCTCCCCTTTCTTCTTATTTCCTTGACTTTCACTCCAAATCTCCTTTAAATTTCTCTTTTCTTGTCTTTTTTCTCTCACATTCTACTCCTTTTCATACC
Source organism: Carnegiea gigantea (assembly GCA_029747015.1). Classification (NCBI taxonomy): domain Eukaryota; kingdom Viridiplantae; phylum Streptophyta; class Magnoliopsida; order Caryophyllales; family Cactaceae; genus Carnegiea; species Carnegiea gigantea. The sequence continues at coordinate 42,876 of JAKOGI010001552.1, read as the reverse complement.
TAAACCTTCAACAACCCAATTTCACCGTCTATTCTTCCAAATTTTCTCCTATACTTCCATATTTCTTCCCCATTCACCTTTATATTCACAAATTTTTCATTTTTTGCCATTTTTCTTCCCATTTTACCCTAGTTAGTGTTAAAAACTTTCACACTCATCCACTCTCCATTGTCATGGCACCCAAGAAGAAGGCAAGAGCCACTCAAGAGGCAAGGACGTCAAATTAAGCACCACAACGTGCATTTCGAACCTCCTGAACCTCAACCAACGCAAGAAACCGAGGTAATATTCCTAACACCTTAGTTTAACGCATCCTGAGCATATTGCTAGATACAATATTTTAAGTAGCAAGCTGGTTGTTGCTACTCATTATTATGACGAGGACTTATTAACTTAATTGGGTTTGTTAAAAGACATTAAGTGGCTATTTGCTCGGGGAGGTATAGGGCAATTTTTAGAGATTCGGGACCATAGTTATCATGACCTCACTCTTGAGTTTTTGAGCATTGAATGTGGAGGTCACGAGTGGGCCTAATTATCAAGAAGGATACATTTCCTTCTATCTTAATATAGAATTTTATAAGCTTAATTTAAGTGCCTTTAATAGTATATTTGGCTTTCCGACGAGTATGGACTTGCCTTATTGACATGTCCCCAAAGACTTTAACCCGAATGCTTTTTGGAATGAAATTTCTAGGTATTATCGGTATGATACAAGTAATTCTAAAGGCACTATTGTTAGAAACCTCTGTGTTTGAGTGACTGAGAGATTAGTTGCTTATGGTCTGTTTGCTAGGGAGGACAATTTGAATGTGTCTCGTCTATTTGAGTTATATTTCTTATTTAGCATGCTCCAAGGTGACCAACTTGACCCTGGTTCATTTTTGGTCAATCAGTTACATAGTACAGCCACTAGTTCCATACAAAGGATTGTGAATGGGGGCCTCACTATCCCCAATTCTAGGTCTATTAGAATAGAACCGAACCCTAATGATAGAGTTCTCAGCTTCGAGCGGTTGAACTTAGTTGTTTTTGAACAAATGAACTTTCATAAGGTGGAGGTTGGGCATGTTTGTTGGATTTATCCTAGAAACTGTCTCATGACTTTCTCTAATGTTGATCGAACCACTCTCTTAAACCAGGCTAATATTTACTTTTTACCAGGTAATAAAGAGTTGGCACAACCTGTACCACCTCCTATCCCTTCTCACCTAAGGGATTCTAGTATTGTCCAACTATCCTCCTCCTCTGATTACACTACTTTGCATGCTACCCTTCAGTCCATTCAAGAGGAGCATGCCACTGCACTCCGTGACTTTGTTCAGGAGTGGCATGATGAGCTTCGTGGGATGATTGCTTCCTAAAATCAATATTTTTAAGACTTTAGGGCTTGTTTAGAGACTTGGTTTGATTAGCATATCTCTCAACTCCACCCTCCTTCTTCTCCCTCCCCTTCTCCTTTTTAGTTCTTCTTTTTCTTCCCCATTGATTCTCATGTCGTTGCATTAAGGACAATGCTTTGTTTGAGCATAGCGGAGTTGCATGTGACTATGTGCATGTGATGGGGATGCGTGAGTAGTTTACATTTTAGGTTATGCATTTAGGAGTAGTTTGCATTTTTAGTTGATCATTTTATTGTTCATTCTATTTAGGATTTCTTAGCTTTAGCTTTATTTTGATATTTTTAATTTTTAGTTGCATTTTAGGGTTAGCATAAAAAAATAGTTAAAAAAAAAAAGCAATTAAATGCCCAGATGATGAGTTTTTGGACTTAATAGTTTTCTTTAGCTTATGTTGACCCTTTTTGTATGCCCATTTGTGAGTAAAATGTTTGATTCTTAGTTTTTAAAATGTGCTTCATGTTTTGTTTCGTTATGTTGACTGCCATTTGATCACTTAATTATTCTTTGTATGAATATTTGGCACATGTGATCTAATAACCTAGTTGAAAATAGGTAGTTATCCCATGAGATTTTGAGCTTGATTGAACCAATTCATCATCTTAGCCTCATTCTTTTTCATATGTGACTCTTCCTAGCTTTCAAATCTCTAGAACTTGCTTTGACTCTTGTTTAAGATCATGTTTAGCATGCATGTTTAGGCAATATGATTGAGCCATTCTATGAATTTATGAGCTACATTGACGAAATAGCCACCTTTATTATATATGATTTATCCCTTGCTATCCCCTTTGAGCTTTGACAATGTTTTTTTTTTTTTATGCAAACCTATAATAATGGACCTTAGCCAAATAGATATCTTACCTTTTTAGCCAAGACTATAGAGTTTCATTAGTGATTGGGAGTAGTTTATGGATAATGACATTGCTATTCGGTGTGCTTGTTTGTATGGAATAAGGGTTTTATGCAGTATTTCCCTTAGTGTCAATTGTGTTGAATTTATGAGTTGTTAGAAAAAGTATTGAAAAGTGCACAATTTCTCTTGCCATAATCTTTCTCTTTGAAAGAAAAAAAAAGGGAAAAAGACGGATCAACAAAAAAGAGGGAAAAAAAAGGAAAAGAATGCTGAATAAAAAAAAGAAGCAAAATAATACAAGGATTTGGTATAGATTTCATATTAGATATACTTCAACACTTTCTGGCATTATAGACAAACGAGGGGTAATTTTGTCTATTTGAGATGCATTTGTGTGAGGAGTATTTTTGTGAAAAGTTGGCACAATTCCCAACACATTTGTTCCCTTCTTACCTTTACCCATAGTCCTGTTACAACCCTGTCAAAGTCCTCATGATTGCCTAGCATGTTTTTGCATTCTAGTGGTGGTGAATTCGAGAGTTTTGTCAAACTTATGGTAGATTTGATTCTTTGGAATCAGATTTGAGAGAACCGCATTATATTTCGAACACATGAGTGATGAGTGCTTTATTCCTAAAGTAAGGGTCTTCTGGTTCTTTTAGCTCTACCTATTGTATGTGCCAATATGATTGTTTAAGTTGATTTTGGTGGTGGATTCAATATTTGAATGTGATGGAACTTGCGCTTATTTCAAAAAGTTCATTCTCTTATCTATTTTGTAATGTTTTCAGTCACCTTTGGGCTAGCTTCTTGAGTCGAATAGGCCGTTGTGAAAGTTTTTAGTCAAGAAACAAAGTCTGATACAACCACCTGAAAGTTTTTGGTTGTTGAGCATTAGTCTACATTCCTAAGTACAAGGAGCCAAACTTGATTCAAAGACAAATGGATGTGTTTATCTAAGCTCATTAAAAGATGAATTTAGCTACTGACTTTAGGATCCAACAAATAGAAACATTGTTCAAAGTCTAGATATTGTATTCTTTGTGCACCAAACGATCGAAGACTTAAAGAAATTAGAGATACCCAAATATAGAATAGTTAGAGATTCTAACCCTAGACCATTCCCTGTGGCTTGTGATGATTTTGGCAGGAAACAACTGAAATTAATGATGACATGGGCATGAATTACAATATCTCCTTTTCATCTAAAATTGACAAAAATGAAGGCCAAGAAGAACATATCAAATCTAAAATTAAATCCGATGTGCCATAACCTCAAGAGGAGCCCCAATTGAGGCAATCTATAAGTGAAAATTGAAGATCTAGTAGATATACCCCAAGCGAATATACAACTCTCACATATAAGAGAACTTCAAAGTTAGGTAGAAGCAATAGCTGATAGCTATAAGGCAGAATGGGTGATAAGTGCTTAAAGCTTACTTCATTTTGGGGTCATTTGGGATATTTCTAATGAGAATTATGAACGTTATGTTATAATCCACACTCTTATTTTCCCGTTTTACGCTTGGGTATGTGTTCTTTTCTGTGTTTGCAAGTTTTTTTACCTTTTTGTCCTTACTTTGACCCCAATTGAGTATCACTTGACTTCCCATGAATGCCCCCAAGTCACGACGCCTGTGGAGGAAAAGAAGAGCCAAAGAATTTTGAGACAGAGGCAACCATGGACACTCCATAGTGAAGGTCGGTGTGCTTGAAACTGCTTGCCTCTTCATCTTCCTTCATCTTATGGCTGAGGACGCTCGAGTTTGTGCTTAAAAAGGGTTTTTCAGCTACATAAGAAAGAGAGCCAAGACATCTATCACTTATCTTTATCTCATTTCTATCATTAATTTTAGGATTTTAAAGTTTTTTTAGAGCAAGAGAGGGAATTGAAGTGGAAGATTGGCACTTGGAGGCTTGGAGATTGAGAAACCATTAAAGACCACCATTGTGGCTAAGCTTTCTTTCCTTCTAATCTCTTCTTAAACTCCTATTTAGATGTTAATTTTAGTTACGTGTGAGTAGTTTTATTCAATCTAGGGACTTGTTAGCCAAACTATTGATGTTGGATCTTTAATTTTCATTACTTGTGCTTTATCTAAATTGGTATTATTGAATTGTATGTTGCAAATGAACTGTTGTGAGTAAATTTTTAGCCCAATTTGCTTGCTTACACTAGAAATTTGAGTGAAGTACTGAAAGAAGAAACTCACTATTAGAACAACAAGTTAGAACTTAATTCAACGATTCTTAAAAGACAGTTGCTTGTTGAGAGGAAATCCTAGCAATCAAAAACCTATAACCAAGATTAAAAACTAGGACATTTAGAAGAATGTTATTTAGATTAGTTTAGGCATTCGGCACAAAAGATTGAATTTTGAGTTCAATTGCACTCCTTTGAGTCATCCAGATCTAGGTAGAGTGCATATTTAAGTCCAACGATCCAAGTCTTTACTAGGCGAAACAAATCTCTAGATGTTTTTAATTTGATGGAATTTCCCGATAGTTTAATAACGGTATGAAACTACCTATTGGAATTTGTTTGCTTAGTCTTTTGTAAGAGGTCAAAACTCAATAGATTACATTTGGTCTCTGTGAGAACGGTATTAAAACTATATCACAACACCTGTGCACTTGACGTACTATCAATGGGTGAAAGCCATGCAAGAAGGGACTAAGGAGTTCCCCAAGTGGAGAAAAGCCTTGAGAAATAAATAGGTATATAGCCTCAAGACTAAGGAAAATAACCCAAGACCATTGTATAAAGCTCGTTTGATAGTGAAAGGGTCCATTTAGGAGAAAGGGATAGATTTCGCAAAGATATTTTCTCCCATTATGAACATGTCATCAATTCAAGTGGTCCTTGGTTTAACTACTAGTCTAGGCTTAGACATAGAACAATTCGATGTCAATACAACAGTTTTAGAGGGTGACATAGAGGAAGAAATACTTATGGAGATACTCTGAAAGGTTTGAAGTTTCAAGCAAAGTTAATTTGGTGTGCTGATTTCAAAAAAGCTTTTATGGTCTTAAACAAATGCCTAGATAATGTTATAAGAAGTTCGAGTACTTTACGGCTAAACATGATTTGAAGAAGACATTAATTAACAACTGCGCTTTGCAAAGAAATATGATGGTGGCGATTCCATCAAACTATTGCTCTATGTCAATGACATGCTAATTGTTGGGCATGATCCAATGAATATTTTTGCCTTAAAGAAGGCAAATGAGAAAAACATTTCTATGAAGGATTTCGGATCAGTAAAGAAAATGCTTGGGATGAAAATAACTCAAGGTAGACCTAAGAAATTATTATGGCTATCATAAGAGAGCCACATAAAAAAATTGTTGGAAAGGATTATAATCTTCATAACATTAAGTCCAACAAGTTAGAAAGAAAAGGTAGAAATGAAGAATGTTCTTTATTCATTTGTTGTCAGTAGCATAATGAACGCCCTGATATGCAATAGGCTCGATACTGCTTGCATTGTAGGTGTCACAAGTTGATTCTCAACCAATCCAGGAAAAGAATAGTGGACAATGATGAAATGGATATTGCGATATCTTAGGGAAACAACCAAGAAATGTTTGTCCTTTTGTCAATAAAAACCCATGTTAGTGGATTACATAGATGTTGATCTAGCCAATGATACTGAACCAAGGAAATCAACTTCATGCCATTTGATTAATTTTGTAGGGGAGCTCTGTCTTGTTATTCTAAGCTCCGAAAATGTGTTGCGCTATCAACTATTGAAGTTGAATATATTGTAGCTACTAAAGCATGTAAGGACATTTTATGGATGAAAAACTTCTTATATAAATTAGATCATCAGAAAGCAAAGTACTTCTTAAAATGTGATAGCCAAAATGGTATACACTTCGCAAAGAATTCTACTTTTCACTCCTATTCGAAACATATTAATGTTCTACCCTTTGGATCTATGAAGTATGAGAACATCTTACAGCTTGAGAAAATTCACAACAAGGAAAATTGCTAGGACATGATGACCAACTGGCCAAGAAGTTTGAAATTTTTTTCACAGGTGTCGGTATAGTATTCCCTAGTTAGGTTAGAAAGGGGAAAAATTGTTAAGATTCCTTCCTTAATTGGTGGGAGTTCTCAATAAGATAGAGAAAAAGAAATAACAAAGAAGTTGAAGAAGAACTGATCAAGAAAAAAATGTTTCCAAATTTATTTTTAGAGGAAGTTTAAGACTAATAACGCCTCTTTAGAAGTGAAGTTTTCTTTGGTAAAAAGCTTCCTAAACTCTTATAAATAGAGGCATTAGTTGCTTTACGAACACAATACACAATAACACAACCAAGAGAGCGAAATATTGAGTGAAAACCACCATGAGATTGATCTTGACTAGGTGATAATGAGCTTTTGTATAGCATTCAAGTGGGTAAGACATTGAGTATATAACCTATATATTTCTCAGAAGATACTTTTGTGATCCTATTATTCACATGGTGAATGTATTTTTTGGACTGATAGTCCTATAATTTTTACCTTCGTTTTGGAGGTTGTCCATATAAAAAATTGCGTCTCTATCTACAATATTTCAGCAATTTTTACTGGCTATCTTTATTATACAATGAGTGAAAAGAGTTCACTTCTGCAATAGTAACCCATCTTTCGTCAATAGTTTTGTCATTATGCATTAAAAGAATGGAAAACAATTATCAATTTTGGCAAACATGACATCCCAAAGCCACTCCCAAAAACTAAAATTCTCTGCTTATTCCTTCTCTAATAACTTATAAATTAACTCAAAACAACAAATCAGTAATTATCAATATTGGCGAAATTCTTTATATATTCAATCCTAAGCCTCCACACTTCAACTCCTAAGCTACTCAAATGCGAGGGATCCATAATCAACTAAATTCATCTAGGTTTGAAATTCTTAACAGGTTAGAAATGGAGATTACTCACTTTGATTCCTCAAAGTTGGAGGTGATTATACAAAAATTTAGGTAACTTTTGGGCAATTTCTCAATGCTGCCTCCCAATTTCTCATCCTTCCTTATGTTTGCACCTCAACTGTAGCTCGTCTCCACTTCTACTATGACTACTTCTTGTTTCTCCTATCTTTTTTCTCTGCACCACCAACTATTGTTGCCACCACCTTGCCTTCTCTCTCACCCCCTCTCTCTCTTCTCCAGTTGGTGAGGAAAGAGTAAGGGGTTGGGGCTTTTTGCCTCTTTACTCACATATAAGTCACCCCCTTTTCTTGGGGTGTTCAATTTTTTTAGAAATTTTCTTTCTATCTATTGTTTTTTTTTTCCAAGAGGCTATATGTATTAAAGAAAAGAAAAGAAAATAAGACTCAATTGTTAGCCTTAATGACCAAGGTAGGAGTCTCTATAGTTTTATTCTCACTATTAATTTCATGAAATTATGCTATGAAGTTGGATAAGCATTTTCTCTTCACTGGATTAGTTGGGATTCATTTAGTTTCCCTGTTCTAAGCATTCTCTTCTTATATGTTTCATATTCATCATCTGAGTCTGATAGCTTGTTTCACTTTCCTCTTTTAGAACTGAAGACTTTCTTGTGTTGGGATTAATCATTATGATAGGGAGGGCATCATCACATTCTCTTCACCTCAATACAATATTTCAAGCAATGAACAAAATAGTGAGTAACACTAGATTGAGAGTTATCCTTCTCTTTTGTGCTCCTTATTCCAATATCTTTCTCTAGGAGGTTTTTCTTCATTACAACTTTATGTTCTTCTTTTCCCTCTTTTTGCTTCCTGCACACGAGTTTTGAGATTGAGTTGAGAATCTAAAGGTGTGAGTTGCTTCTTCTTCTTCTTCACATTTTAACATTTCATTTTGGTTTGATGGTCTTTTGTGGTTAGTGAGCTCAAAACATCATTCCAGTCAACTGCCCAACACTCTTCTTTCTCCATTAATGGTGAGTCATTAACCTCGTACTTTGGCTTATTAACTTAATACAAAACTTCCTCTTTTCCTCACTTCACATGTAGCTAAATAGTCATGAACTCGTGTCGAGCTACACACAAAAACTTAACTGATGGCCATTGACAAACTTTTGATAAGAATTTTGAGATATCTTGATGTGATAATTTGCTTGATGAGTCCTAAAGTGGGATATTATGCCCTCATTAGCTCTAATTCTTGATGAAACGTAAGAAAACATCATTTGTAGTAGGACCTATTCCTGTCATCGTGTTGGGATTTTCTCCTGAGGATTCTTGAGTGAGAGATGAGATTAAACCTTCGTTGTTAACATTCATAACACTTATATGATTTGGATGCTCTACATGTTGAATTGAATTATTAGGGCCAAGATCCATCACCACACAACTATTGATTTCACCTAATGATGCATTGGCCTTCTACAAACTAGGATTCTCCCGAGGCTCCATTAGTGGCTTAGAGATATTAGAGTAGTCCTTATCCAAATCTTCCAAGTAAGTTGCCTAGTTTGAACTATAAATGACCCTAGCTTAGACATTAAATCAACATCTTGCTTACTCCCAAGCCTAAAAATTAAAGGCCTTTTTCATATATCAAAATAGCTTTAGACAATTCCTAGGCTTTGAAAAGTATATTTCCCATCTCTTTATATAAGCAAACTTCCCATATGGAACGCCTGATTTAATTGTGTGATCTTTACAATATCATGGACATTGTTAAGCAAATATGTGTTTCTCAAATCCTCCAGTGCTTCTTCTAACCTAAGATCCATAATAGCTCTTAATTCAAGCAAAACCATAGTCAAGCATAGCAATTATGTCACTGAAAAATTATAATGAGGGAAAGCAAGCACCAGGTTCAGCAACTAACGCTACGGCCACATTAATCAAATGACCACTCCCAAAAACCAATCAAGAAACAAAACTGACCACATAATGCGAATTCTCCCAACAAAACTAAGAAAACCACTTGGCAAAGTTGAAACATCAACCTTGACAACACAAATCATAAAAATTGTAACACCCGCATTTTATTTAAGCTATCTAACCTGTTTCTTAATATTACAAAATCATATTTCATTATTTTAGTTAAGTTAAATTAATACTAAAATGCTTGCTTAAGTGATAATTTCCTTAAAAAGAATATTTTTATTATTATTAGTTTTGAAATTTTACGATGATCTTAATAAGCATTAATAAAAATTATTATCGATTACTCAATCAAGTAGATTCCTGAGTGTGATTGGATTGACAAACCTTAGAATTTATTTCGTTAAATATTAGACCGAGCCTTATTATTGAGAACAAATAAATTGACAAGTGATTGGATCAATGGGCTGACTTTAGACTAAGACGCACGAGGTTGGGCTAGTAATATAAGTTGAATAGGAAAGCAATAGCACAAAAAGAAAAAAGAAAAAGTCTAAAAAGGGCCACGGCCCCCTTTCTGGTTCAGGAACTGCGATAGGGGGGTTTCTGCTGCCCCCAGTCCCAAGAGCCACCATGCAAAGAGAGAGAGAGAGAGAGAGAGAGAGAGAGAGAGAGAGAGAGAGGGAGGGAGGGAGGGAGGGAGGGAGAATGTGACAGTGGCACACTAGCAGCCAGACACAGCTGGTGAGCTTCTTGCAGCCGGCAACCACCAGTCCATGGCACCTCCGTTGGCCGGGCATGAGCATGCAAAATGGGAGTTAGGGGTTAGTATTTGAAACCTTGTGTGCACCACCACCGCGACCACCACCGTCAGCGGTTGGGCGTGGCTCCGGCGAGGAAGCAGACCAAGACAGAGACCGAAAAATAAGTCCGGGCAGGCAAGTTTGAAGATGGTGCTTGGGCAACGAATTAGGAGTCGAGTTTCGGTTTTGACCTTCTAAATTCAGCCCCAAAAGCACTTAAAACAGGTCCTTTAGCTTGGATTCGAGGTGGGTGGTTCTCGATTCCCTAATTACTATTAAATTTTGCAAAGTTTTTCAATGTTTTTGGATAAATTGTTTAGCTCCCGAATTGCATGTTTTGATTATGAAAATTTGATTGTAGTATGCCCATTTTGGGGTTAAATTAAGTTAGAACTATAATCTAATTTTAGATGTTCTAAAATGATAATCTTTGCATGTTGATTAGTAACTCGCGAATTGGCTAATTGAGAATTGAATGATGATGATGTTGATTTGAACATGTTTGGGGCCATGATTATTTTCCGATGCCAAGTGTGAACTATAATTATCGTTGCATGCTAATTTGGAGTCTCTCGAATTGCCGAATTTGAAAATTGAGTAATGAAGGCATTGAATTAAAGCCGAGTTGTGCGATTAATGTTTGGCTTGAAATATCGAGTGGATTCTGAGGATTATTGTGGTCGATGCTATGCAGAGGGAGCTCGGGTTATTGAATTACTTTTCAGTTATTGAAATGAGCTTATATGTGTTGTAAGGCGGATTTGCTGAATTACTGAAGCTGAACTTAGTTTGAAAATGATTCTACTAAATTACTGAAATTGATATTAGCTATGTTGTTTGAAGATGCTTTTAAACTAAAGTACGATTCAATTGAATCATTCAGCAGAAAAGTTTAACGAGTCAAAACATTTGAAATGGCCATTTGAATAAAGCAACGTAATGTTTAAAGAGTATGAACTTGCTTTTAAGTTTCCCTTATTACTTATCGGAGGTTGAAACAAATTTAGAAACGATTAAAATGTTTAGTGGCTAAATTTAATTACGATATATATATATATATAGATACACACACACACACACACACACACACACACACACACACACACACATATATACATATACCTGAAAAATGGGTCATTCGGTTTGGGCATATAACGCCCCCAACCCTAAGGCCAGGAGTGTTAGCGTTTGTCTTTAAATCCTGGGACGAAACGGACAAAGTTTCCCCTGAAAACTAACCGTTTCCCAGGCTTAAAGCCTTACATTGAATTCCCTGTAATTAAACTCAATAATAAAATCAACTCAACGACTACCCGCCGGAGTTCACGGCTCTACGGGCTACCAGCCCGGAGCATATCAACCGGCGCAGTTTAATACTAAAATGATGGTACAACTCCGCGGACCACACGTCCCGGGTATTGGGGTTACATTCCAATTATAAACAACCATATTGAGTGACTCGACATGATATGCAGCACATGCACACGAGGACTTAAATTACATAGAAATGAACGGTTACATTATACTACATTTCGCAGCTCACATGCAGGCACGTCGCTTTATTCCTAGGACAGCAATAACTCCATTTCGGCTTACTTGGGCCGACCTTTAATGGCTAATTCAGAAACATGGGGGCACAATAACAGATGGAAGTGAGCGATAAATGTGTAATAGATAACCCCCCCTCTAGCAGAATATTATCAAGAAAACCATAACTTACAACCGTCCTTCGTAGGTTCTCTGTTTTAAAGAGTTCTCCTCAGAATAGCTATGCCCAATGAACTTACCAAAAGAAACTCATGTGAACTCATAAACTCAATGAAAAGAAAGGGCTTTAACCCATAAGCACCACTTGCTGGGATTTCTGTTGTGCAAACCATGTATGTTACTCAACAATAGCTAAAACTTAATACGTAATGCTCGGCGCATTACAGCTGATTCCAGTTTATATAATTTATGCTGTATACAATCATGAAACTTCATTGAAGATGCTGTCAGGCAATAGGTGTTATGAGCTTAGCAATTACATTAGAGCAACCAACATGTTCAATGCGAGACAACCTCTACACTGAGGACTTTACTATACTATTCAGTAGCCGGTCAAGTGCACAAATAGGTGTATGTGAGAAAACATGGAAACTATTTACTAAAAAGGTAGCACAATAACCTTTGAACTTCACGTTCGTGTTTCTTAAAAGTGATACATTTTATAAACCTTCATAAGATCGGAGAGTCTCCTTTGCCCTTGGGTCGCCACTAATTGACGAGGTTTTGCAACGTATGGTTTTGATTCTACTGCCTATTGGCAGAGCTATAGGATATGTGGACGTTAAACTTTCTATCTATTGTTAGAGGTATAACCCAATGGACTTGAGTCTCCTGTCTACCAGCAAAACTAGGAAACATTGAGTTTTGAAGCTTCTGCTAAATGGCAGAGCTATGAAAACATTGTGATGCCTTCCTATTGGTAGAGCTATGAAAACATTGAGCTTTTGGTGCCTGCCTATTGGCAGAGCTATGAAATCATTGAGCTTTTGGTGCCTGCCTATTGGCAGAGCTATGAAAACATTGAGCTTTTGGTGCCCGCCTGCTGGTGGGACAATGAAACTCAAGTGGGAGGCTCATATAGCACGTTAATTCAATAGATAAAGCAATTCCCACACTCACTTCGCAATCTATACGATTCCAGGATTCAATCATTTAATTCATCATTGACATCCATACCCTCATCGTTTCTAAATAGTCCATATGAACCATATATGTATAGATTCAATAAGCTTCTGTTCAGTTTACTTCATAATTTCCTCTATTTGAATTATAAACATTCCCATCCATTTAAATGATAGCGATCATATAAACATGTCTATATTCGCTAACGATAATAATTGATAATCAATAACTTGCTATGATTGATAATTAATTTTTTTTTCCATAATCGATCAGCTGTGTACATACTTGCTAAACTTCATATGATCGATAAACTATATCTAGTCACTGAACTGCCCTTACCTGAGCAAACAGCACCATTCAGCGGTGCATTACAACAAGCGTACATATAGCCACATGTGTCCATAAACGATAACACTTTATTCAGTAAATCAAACATAATTTGATTCTAAACATATACAATGCATTTCAAAGTAACTTTCCTAAGCATGAATGTACTAAAAAGAGGTTCGAATGAAAACTAAACATATTTTAATAGCTTCGCATTTCATTCGTGTACATGCATTAGCTAGTTTATCTCGAATCGAACCAAAACAAGTTTATATAACTTCAAAATGAATTCCTTTAACCTGCATTAGCTAATCTACTTGATTCGAAGCTAAACACATTTCATTAACCTCGAAATTAGCTCATTTGCATGCATTGGTTAATTAACTCGAATGGAAGTGATACACGTTAAAAAGGACTTCGCTTTCAATCCTTTAAATAACTTGAATCGATGTTAAACACGTTAAACTAATTTCGTTTTTAATTCTTTTTCATACATAAACTAATTAAGTTGAATCGATGCTAAACATGTTAACCTAACTTCGAATTAACATATCAAGCATGATTTACATTCATTGATTCGAATCGACGTTAAACACAGTTAAATTACTAAATCAATGGGTCGTTGTAAAATCGAATAATTCTCATATAACCGATTATAATTTGATAACTATATATATACAATCGAATGCATTTCACATAATCGATAAACGATATGTATAATGGATAACTTGTTCAATGCGCTCAATATGTATACTAGGCATAAATTATCAGTTCCAATTCAACCTGAATAAACTATAATCGATAAACTTGTATTGAATTTAAAAATAAATAGGAGGAAGAGGAAACCCACCTCGTTTCAAACGTGGGGACCTGTAAAAGGGGTTGAATTCGATGCAGAATTCGGACTCCCGAAGCCCGAACCCACCATGGCCGTACTCGATCAAGCCGCAGTTCGAAGCCCAGAAACCCTAGCTTTCGGACCCTTACTTCGCGTGGCTCCCACTGGTCGCCGGGCTCGAGCCGCCGGTCCTTGCCAGCTCCGGCCGGCCCTCGTCCGCCTGTGATCAGCGTCTGGCCGCACCACTGCGCCCACTCGCTCGACCGCTCTCACTCGCTGACTCTCTCTCTCTGTCTGGCTCGGGTCTGGTCGCGACCGGGGTGGGGGACGGCTGGCGGGTGTTAGCCGATCACCGGCAGCCTCGCCGGTGCCTCCCTCGCCTCTCTCTCTTGGCGTGTATAGGGGTGTGGCACGGGGCAGGGGTCGGGAACCCCCCCCTCGCGATTCTTCTCCCCCTCGCAGAGAAGGGGCTTCGGCCCCTACTTTATTTTTATTTTATTTTGTTTTATTTTTCTTTTGTTCTTGCTACTAACTGATAATAACACCAGCCCACTGTACCATAAATCCAATTTTCCAATCTCCAAACCTTAAGCTGTAACCATTAATATAATCATCGGTCGATTATTCGCTTTTTGATTATATTAAGGTTTGATTCAATAAATTGCAGGATGATTCCCAAGATTCGACATTCTAGTCATACTCGGGAACCTACTCATTCCTTTCAATAAAATCCGCACTTCGGCAGACTTCATTGATATTAGTTCAATTTATAACGATATAAATCGACTTAACGAAGGGGGTAACAAAAAATCCCGGGTGTTATAGCCTTCCCCCCTTAAAAGAATTTCGTCCTCGAAATTCTAGAGTCTATGCTAAGCCACCCACACTGGCGCATACGCTTGGTACACCCTGCATAACCCAGAGGTCCCAGTAAAAATGCCACACAAAGGGCATCTATACGAGTATACTTGATTGTAATTCTCTTGTGCAATCGAGGTCCCAGGCATGTCCTGGGGCTTGGCCAACCATTAAACAATTAATCTCGAATAACGATAATGACTTCAATGGGCTTATAAACATAGGCCGAAGCATTGCAGTGCGTTGGTCACATAAGGTGACCATAAAGGGCCAAGGCATGCTTAGTACGGATGGAAAGGTTCTACCCCTTTCCTATGAGTCATGCTAGCTTCTACACTTGGTGTTGGTACATAAACAGTGTTGAAAAGGCATAAAACTTTGCCTCAGATAGCAGCAAGGTGAGACATGTAGCATAACAATTCCAAAGTCTGTCAGATTCTCTCTTTTATCTCCGTTGTAGGTGTGTCAGGGTTGATATGGCCGGTGTGCTATGAAGCCCACAACAAGTATGACGCTGAGCCGACTCAAGGGTGACAGTGGTTACATGCGAGGATGCAAAGATGCCTTCCCATGTACGTAACTATCCAAGTCAAGGCCATATCCAAATGTCGTTGGCATTCAATCGGACATACGAAACAACACGGTTTAACTATACCAGTGACTAGGCTGCACACTTGAGAGAATGAGTCGTTTGCTAGCTAGACACAATGACGACCACACCAAAGTACATTTGTACACAAAGGCACATCAAATAGCACCTCATCATGTAGCATTCTTAAGCAGCGATATGCAATGCATGGCGTAGGTCGCGACCTGTGGTCACAGGACCCTGCTCTGATACCATCTATAACGCCCCCAACCCTAAGGCCAGGAGTGTTAGCGTTTGCCTTTAAATCCTGGGATGAAATGGACAGAGTTTCCCCTAAAAACTGACTGTTTCCCAGGCTTAAAGCCTTACATTGAATTCCCTGCAATTAAACTCAATAATAAAATCAACTCAACGGCTACCTGCCGGACTTCACGGCTCTACGGGCCACCCACCCGGAGCATATCAACCAGCGCAGTTCAATACTAAAATGATGGTACAACTCCACGGACCACACGTCCGGGGTATTGGGGTTACATTCCAATTGTAAACAACCATACTGAGCGACTCGACATGATATGAAACACATACACACGAGGACTTAAATTACATAGAAATGAACGGTTACATTATACTACATTTCGCAGCTCACATGTAGGCACGTCGCTTTATTCCTAGGATAGCAATAACTCCATTTCGGCTTACTTGGGCCGACCTTTACTGGCTAATTCAGAAACTTGGGGGCACAATAATAGATGGAAGTGAGCGATAAATGCGCAATGGATAACCCCCCTCTAGCAGAATATTATCAAGACAACTATAACTTACAACCGTCGTTCGTAGGTTCTCCGTTTTAAAGAGTCCTCCCCAGAATAGCTGTGCCCAATGAACTTACCAAAAGAAACTCATGTGAACTCATAAACTCAATGAAAAGAAAGGGGTTTAACCCATAAGCACCACTTGCTGGGATTTCTATTGTGCAAACCATGTATGTTACTCAACAATAGCTAAAACTTAATACATAATGCTGAGCGCATTACAACTTATTCCAGTTTATATAATTTATGCCATATACAATCATTAAACTTCATTGAAGATGCTATCAGGCAATAGGCGTTATGAGCTTAGCAATTACATTAGAGCAACCAACATGTTCAATGCGAGGCAACCTCTACACTGAGGACTTTACTATACTATTCAGTAGCCGGTCAAGTGCACGAATAGGTGTATGTGAGAAAACATGGAAACTATTTACTAATAAGGTAGCACAATAACCATTGAACTTCATGTTCGTGTTTCTTAAAAGTGATACATTTTATAAACCTTCATAAGATCTAAGAGTCTCCTTTGCCTTTGGGTCGCTACTAATTGATGAGGTTTTGCAACACATGGTTTTGATTCTACTACCTATCGGCCGAGCTATAGGATATATGGATGTTAAACTTTCTATCTATTGTTAGAGGTATAATCCAATGGACTTGAGTCTCCTGCTTACCAGCAGAACTAAGAAACATTGAGTTTTGAAGCTTCTGTTTAATGGAAGAGCTATGAAAACATTGAGCTTTGATGCTTGCCTATTGGCAGAGTTATGAAAACATTGAGCTTTAGTGCTTGCCTATTAGCAGAGCTATGAAAACATTGAGCTTTTGGTGCCTGCCTATTGGCAGAGCTATGAAATCATTGAGCTTTTGGTGCCTGCCTATTGGCAGAGCTATGAAAACATTGAGCTTTTGGTGCCTGCCTACTGGTGGGACAATGAAACTCAAGTGGGAGGCTCACATAGCACGTTAATTCAATAGATAAAGCAATTCCCACACTCACTTCGCAATCTATACGATTCCAGGATTCAATCATTTAATTCATCATTGACATCCATACCCTCATCATTTCTAAATAGTCAATATAAACCATATATGTATAGATTCAATAAGCTTCTGTTCAGTTTACTTCACAATTTCCTCTATTTGAATTATAAACATTCCTATGCATTTAAATGATAGCAATCATATAAACACATCTATATTCGCTAACGATAATAATTGATAATCAATAACTTGCTATGATTGATAATTAATTTTTTTTTGCATAATCGATCAGCTGTGTACATACTTGCTAAACTTCATATGATCGATAAACTATATCTGGTCACTAAACTGCCCTCACCTGAGCAAACAGCACCATTCAGCGGTGCGTTACAACAAGCGTACATATAGCCACATATGTCCATAAACGACAACACTTTATTCAGTAAATCAAACATAATTTGATTCTAGACATATACAATGCATTTCGAAGTAACTTTCCTAAGCATGAATGTACTAAAAAGAGGTTCGAATGAAAACTAAACATATTTTAATAGCTTCGCATTTCATTCGTGTACATGCATTAGCTAGTTTATCTCGAATCGAACCAAAACAAGTTTATATAACTTCGAAATGAATTCCTTTAACCTGCATTAGCTAATCTACTTGATTCGAAGCTAAACACATTTCATTAACCTCGAAATTAGCTCATTTGCATGCATTGGTTAATTAACTCGAATGGAAGTGATACACGTTAAAAAGGACTTCGCTTTCAATCCTTTAAATAACTTGAATCGATGTTAAACACGTTAAACTAATTTCGTTTTTAATTCTTTTTCATACATAAACTAATTAAGTTGAATCGATGCTAAACATGTTAACCTAACTTCGAATTAACATATCAAGCATGATTTA
>JAKOGI010001552.1:0-20000 GCA_029747015.1 Carnegiea gigantea | reverse complement strand
TTTTGAAGTTATATTAAAATACTCAAGTTATATATACCATTTAATTACTCAATTTCTGTTACACATACTTTTACTTACTCAATTATGTGAGTAAAGATCAGTTGCTAACTACATATACTTACAATGACATTTATGAAACAGAGCTGAGGCCTAGTTATCGTTCCCCGTTATGCATAAGTGTTATCAAGTCAGAACATATTTTTCAAGTCATATGATATTTATGAAACAGCTGACTTTTATCAAGTCAGATGACATTTTTAAAGACTCAAGGTACGTCGATTGGCTGTATCTTCAAAAAGCAGATCATATTTATCAAGTTACAACTCGTAATGAGTTTATTAATGAATCAATTTATACAGTGATTTGTCATTTAACTTGTAGCCCCGTCAGTTATCATCTACAGGGCGTTAGCCTGTCAATCACCCGCGCGGCTTCAGGCCAACTCTTGATTGGATTCGTAGGTATACACCTACGTATAGGTTATATCATTACAAGGGGTTCACATCCAGATAATAATGAGCAATTCAGTTTCATATTACTTTCATTTTCATTGTTATTGCGAACTAAATAAATTGCAAAGGCAAGTACCCATCAACAATGTTTCTACGCTCATTTTACAATATAGAAATACATGTACTGAGTTTTTGCTCACATTTTCGAATTGTTTTCATGTTTTCCATTTTAGGTGTCACATGTTTGTCCTTTTAGCAAGCCCTTTTGGAAGTCATCAGATGCTCATAGTGGATTCAGCATAACATAAACGTTGGAATTGACCTCAAGGTCAAGTTGGGTCTATATTCAATATACTTGTGTAATATGGAGTGCGAGTTAGCTCGTGGTATGATTAAGTTGATGGTATTGAAGTTGAACTATTATAGATTTTGGTCTTAAAGTGTTTCAGTTTAATAGATTTTGTGTTTATGAACATGAGTCACAAGATTAAATAGTTTCAGTGAGTCTTGTCCTTATTAGGACGGCGATAGCGCCTTCTATTATTAAGTCTTCCACTGCAGTTTGTCGTAAATCATGTCATTAGCATTTTGGGGGCATTACAGAATTGGTATAAGAGCTAAGGTTTTAAGGGCCATTGTGAGCTATCAAGTGTTTATAAGTTAGCTATCAAGGTGTGCATG
Source organism: Carnegiea gigantea (assembly GCA_029747015.1). Lineage (NCBI taxonomy): Eukaryota > Viridiplantae > Streptophyta > Magnoliopsida > Caryophyllales > Cactaceae > Carnegiea > Carnegiea gigantea. Next base: position 18,867 of record JAKOGI010001552.1, on the reverse strand, counting down.
AGTTATGTTGGACCAGTTAGATGAGCTACTGCCTATAAGTTCATATGTATGGGCATATATGGAGGAACCATTTTCATTTGGGTGACTTAATTATTTGGTAATGTCTTGAGATTTAAGCATTAGCAAAGTGGAGTGTGGAACCCTTTGGGTCACCTGTTAGTGAGGCATGCTCTCATTTATCTGGGAGCTGTATTGTATGTTTCATTCCTCTTATTTGTTTAGATTTTTACAATTGTGCACTCCGGGTGTGTGACCCATTGAGTTATAAACTCCAACATGTGGCCATTGAGCTATTGAAGTGCTTCTGTTCATTTTAGGTATCTATTGTAAGGCTTTAAGCCTAGGTTTTAGTCAGTTTTTAGGCGGAACTCTGTCCGTTTTGCCCCAGGATTCGATAGTCTTACTAAGGTGTATTAATATTCCTATTTTTGGGTACTGTGATGGTTAAAACCTGATGTAGAGGTGCCATTTGCAACTTCTTAAGGGATTACTACAGTGCCAAGTTAGATGTACATCTGAATGAGGAAATGCCTTGTGAGGCAATATCTTTGAGGTGAGCCAGTATGAGGTGAACACTACAATGAGTGCTTATATGTGGTGATAACAATTAGTAGCTTATGGTGTGCTATTTGGCATTGTGTGGATGGTACAAGTAAGATTAAGCTGCCATGTATCGAAATGATTTGGTCTTGATACTAAGACTTTACATCAGCAATGCTCCCATTACTTCCTGTCACTGACGTATTTCTGCCCTAGTTACCTTAAATTATTCAGATGCATCATTTCTTTAATGCTAACACTCCCTTGAGTTGTAATAGAGTGTATATGAAAAATTTCATGTGTCGTCTGTGGGGAGTTCTTCAAACACATCTGAGCAACCTTTCTTATAGGCGATTCAAATCCTGACAATCACAGTTGTTTAATTCTCTATTTCCATAAAGGAGCCTATAATGACCCCCGGTGTGTATTACTGTGTGATTTGTAGTTCTTCCTAAGCATATTTGATTCATTCTACTTGCAGCTCAGTCATCACTATGTTCATATTTTTACTATCACCTACTTGAACTCCTTACTTCTATTTGGGCACTATTCATTTATTGCTTGCAAAGCCTTTGGTTGCTTTAGACCTAGTCATTGAGTGTCCTTTCAGCAATTAAATGTATCTATATTGTTCGTATTTCTATAGCATCGCAACATCATATTGGCATACTACTCCATGGTCGTGACTGCATGTCATTACTCAAGTTATTTTGGTAATCCTTTCTGTACCAGCACGACCTATCTTATTAATGATAACAATGATTTGTGCTATTTCTATTTGTCAGTAGTTTTGAAGTTTATATGCCTACCTAAGACTTCATTTACTGCAAAATGTGTTATTGATGGATGTCATCATGTTCAGTCATAATGCTTACTCCTTCATCTTGACGTATTATCCTTTCAAACACCAGATGAATAAAATTTTTCTTTTGGTATTGTTGACCCTTATCTTCATTATTTTGCTCACATACCGATACCGTATGACTTTTCAACAGCCGCTTTAGTAATCTATTACATTTCTTCACCTTCATTACTTAATACTCCCTCTCAACTTCATAACATCGTTCATTTACTTTACGATCATGACCATCATGAATAAACTGCATGTCTTGTATATGCAGGACATTTATATCCTTATCTTTCATTACGAATCTTTGTCCTTTCATTCATTCAGCTTACATGCCTATCCTTCATAACCAATAAAGAAATATCTTTGCAAGAGTTCATGGTGTGGTTGCAGCCCTTTACACTTTAGATCATCCCCTTATCTTTTAAATTTACTGAGACCAGTAGGCAGTTGAATGTGTTATCTTTTATAAAAATGCCTCTATTAGTATTGCTAGACACATATTCATTAGGTATTCAACCCAGTTTGATTGGCAGACCTTGTTGTCATTATGGGGATGCACTGATTGTGTACTTATAGAAGATGACTTGCAAAGATCTTAAGGCTAGTTTGAGAAATGTGGAAAGATTAGATGTGTGTTTCTATGGACTGAGAGAAGAAAACCCTTATTTCCGCCCTAATTACACTGTGCAAGCAAGTGAGTTATCATGTCAGTAATGCATTAAATATTAGTGATATGCCAACCACAGTCGATATATACAAATCCATAATTACAGTTTATGAATTTAGAGATGTTCCATCTGAGGACTATCAAGACAATCTCTCCTAAAGAAACATTGATTTTCATATCGACCTAACTCTTGATTGCTCAACCCATTTTTAAAACCCCTATCATATGACCCATAACAGAGTCCAAAGAATTAAAGATTCAGTTGATGAGTTGTAAAGGATTTATTTGACAAAGTGTGTCCTCGTGGGGAACCTCAGGTTTATATGAAGAAGAAAGACAGAACCTTATGATTGTGTACTGTGTACAGAGAGTTGTACAAGATCACTATCAAAATAAGTGCCCTATACCTTGAACAAATGATTTATGGGATTAACTGTCAACAACAGATGTCTTTTCCAAGAATGATTTAAGGTTCGGATATCACATCTAAACCATGCAACCACAGTTTATTTTTTGCAAGAATACCCATTTATAGTAATTCTTGTTTGCTTGTCTCACCTTCAAAACTTGATACTATCCAATATTGTTTAATGTCCCTTGTATTTTAACCCAATGTTTCCTATTAGCGTGATCTTCCATGTCTTTGCAAACCTATTGTTAAATATACAATACATTTTTTGTTCAACCTTATATGATTGTCAACATTCCAGTGCTCTCGACCTTCACCATCTTTATTTCATGATCATGAGTTGTAGTTCATTCCATTGAGAGCTGATTCACACATCTACCTTACATCTCATTTATTTATAATGATAAGCTTGTATAACTTGTTTTGAATTCATAATGTAATTCAACTCTCATTAGTGTGGGTGATTGCAATGGTCATAATCCCCTTACTCTCTTTATTTTGAACTTCAACTCCCACACATATATCTTACATTCTGATAAATAAACTTTTGCATTCTCAATTTAATCTTATTGTTGTACACGAATTGACTTCATATAAGTAAAAGCATGTTCCTATTGTAGCTTGCTCAATCCATTTATCTATCCATTACACTTCGCTTGTCTAATCTATTTGTCTGTCTATTGCACTTTGCTTATCCAATCTATTTATCTATTTATTGCACATTTCTTTTTCCATCTATCTATTGCACTTATCCTGTTGCTTTTGGCTATAAAGTCACCTAGTTGAAGCTCCGTTGCTTATCATCTTGTTTTCAATTCATCAGTTAGACCCGAGTATAACCGGACCATCTTTCTCCTTAGCTGATTATTTATCGGACCACTTATGATCCATATTTATAAACCACAATTCTTGTGGCATTATATTTCAGAATTCATGATACACTTATGGTTGTCTTTATTCTAACCATCCCATGATAATCTCTCCTTTCTTAGCCTTTTCTAGTCTCATTGTTCCTTGCTTTTGTATGTAATGATTCACTTGGCTAAGAATTTCATCACTCTTATCCCTAATCATGGTCATTTCATTTCTCGTTATCGATTAGAAGCAGATCATTGAGTAGTCTGAAGAGGGGAGATCATGTGATGCATTGGGAATATCAAATGAGGATATTTTGATAAGAGCATAATATTAAGCACTATCTAATTATATTGGAGTGAGCCAGAAGAAACATTGAGTATAAGATCAGAGCTAACCCAATCAAGCATTAAGAGGGAAACTTCAAGTACATGTTGAGGTGCTACAAGTCAACAAAAGAGTTGTGTTGGCAAAACAAAGAAATAACCAAAGTCTTAGATGGGTTATGAACTATTTCAAAAGGTTTCTCTACTCAAAGGACTACTTCTATGGGGCCTTATGATTCATTGAAAGGGTAAATCCTGTAGCTTGTTGATTGCACCTGCCTGTTGAACCCGAACACATATATGACGTGTTTTATTGCTCGTAATAGTATCAGAGTACTTATCAGCGTATACAATAGTTTTCATTAGTGGACAAGGTGATGAACCAGTAGTGAGCACTTCCTTACTAGTAACACGGTTCTTTTCTTTCAAAGAGAACATCAATTTTGAGTCATAGGAATTGAGTTCATTGTGGCTATTGTATGAGAAGTATTTGGATCTACTACTGAAATATGAGATTAAGCAGTTATACAACATGTAGACACCCTTAGTCGGAGTATATTAGGCAAGTTATACCTCTTCAAAGGGAAGCAATGGGAACCAATAGCCCATGTGTTTTTAAACCAGCATTGCATACATTTGGCAAATGTCATAAGTTTTGAGGACAAAACTCTTTAAGAGGGGAAGGCTGTAATAACTCGACCCTAATCCATATTTATTTTTAATCATGTTTATTCATTTATTTTATTGTGTTTATGGATTTAATCACTCATGGTTATTTGCTTAACCAAATCATGTTTATTAATTCAATTGCACTCAATTTATATATTTACCGAATTATCTTATGTCATTCAAATTTTCCACTTTCATTTATCATATTTAATCATCCTGGTTAGAGGATATTTCATTTGAGTCCCATTTGCAATTCAAGTTTCATTGATTGTTAAATCAAGTTTTGTTGATTAATTAAATATCGGGTGAATCGATAGTAGGCCTCGATAATTATGCTTTAAGAAATTATTATTATCATTATTATTATTATTATTATTATTGTTGTTGTTATTATTATTATTATTATTATTGTTATTGTTATTATTATTTTTACAACATTACAAAAATTAAATTTTGAGTTACGCAAAAACGTTATCGTTACGAAGCGTTTTATTCCCGAATCCAATTTTTTTGGGCCCAATTTGAAGCTCAACAAGTTTGCTTATTAACCTAACTAACTACCATGATTACATTTAACCATGGTTAGCTAAATAGTAACTTTTCTAGATAAAATCTCAGCTAAGAGTTAGATTAGTCAAAACAAACACAAATTAACCCAAAAACTCCATTTTCTCTCTCCTCTCTTTTTCCCCCATGGCAGCAGCTCCAGCCACTATTCTGGCTGATTTCCAGCCAGCTCCGTTGTTCTCCAACCCCTCCTGATATCCTAATACCTCAAGCTACCATCTTGTATCATCAAAACCACTAAACCTCATCTCCATCTCTACTCGTTTTCAATCAAAGTGAGTAACCTTGAAACTTGATCTTATTGGTTTTGATTTTTATTTTAGTTTTGATTCTTTTTTTGATGTTTGTGATCATTGATCATGATAATTTGATAAGAAATAAGAGTTATTTTGGTGTTGATCATGATGAAGTTGCGCCAGAATCATGCTAGGGTTTAGGGATGATCATGTTCATGCAAACTTAAGTTAAAATCGTGTTTATGGATTGATTTGTATTTGATTTTATAATTTAGTTTTATTGATGATTATGATGATATTTTTGGTGATTTGGAATGATTTCAAGTGAGGATTTATATGAAAAAGAGAGGGAAAAGTCAAAACAGTGAGGCTGGAAATTTTAGCAAAACAGGGCAGAGTTGACAATTAAACTGGTAATGATTGGCCCATTGCAAAATTATGATTTTTAGTGGGTAGGTATTTCAGTGTGTTAGCTTTCAAATGCCTCTTGAATTGCCTTAATTCGAGGTCTGTGGAAAAAGTTATGGTCGTTTTACCGAAACTGCACAGAATGGACTAAAAACTGACACACATGTATTTTAGCCCCATTTTGGGAACCCTATTGCAGGAATTATATTTTGTGTTGTAAATGAAAGTTTTTTGGGACTTCTTAATATTTTCATATTAGGGTTTTAGGTCTTCATTTGAGGTCTATAATGAAAGTTATGAATTTTTGAAGTGAACTGACTTGCTTTGGGGTAAATTAGACCGTTATTGCAATTTCTATACAGCGTATACTTGGAGGAAAATTTTAAAAATTGTACTGTGGATTGTCCATATCATTTTTGAATTTTCTATAAGATTTCATGAATTTTGGTTGAGTATTTTGAGTTTGGTGATTTTTGGAAGTATTTTGAGTAATTGTGTAAAAAGTAATAATAAAGATTAAGTGAGATTGATCATGCACTCATTTTGTATATTTTGGGCCAAGCAAGGTTATTTAAGAGGGGGAAATGAATATTCACGGACTTTTATGGAGCTTTTAGCTTGATTAAGGAGAAAGAAGAAGACAAATATACAATTTGAGAGCTTGTTTATGAGCTTTGAATCAATTATGAATTTTACAAAGAAAATACCAAGCTTAGTGAGCTTAATAGCTTCTATTGAGTTCAATGATTTATTTGGGGTGGAATTCTATATCTAATGCATTTATGAATGAAATATGAGAAGTGGAGAGAGTTGCGACTTAGAAACCATATTTATCAGATCAAGTTATTGCAGTTTATGCAATTTTAAGCCAAGATATATCTCTCTTGACCTCAAACGTCTATTACTTACTCAATTCAGAATGTATCAAGTGTATTTATCAAGCCAATCTAGTGTACTCACTGTTATCTTGAACCAAGCTATACATCAGCGAGTCTTAAACCCGTATCAGCAACCTATCTCAGAAAAAGCCACAACTACTCCCTCATTCGTCACCATCAAGGCCTTTTCCTATGCAATCTTATTTATCTCACTGTTGTCTATTTTACTTTCATTTACTTTATATCAAATTTAATTACTTTTATCAATTTAGTTTTGAAGTTATATTAAAATACTCAAGTTATGTATACCATTTAATTACTCAATTTCTGTTACACATACTTTTACTTGCTCAATTATGTGAGTAAAGATCATTTACTGACTACATATACTTGCAATGACATTTATGAATCAGAGTCGACGCCTAGTTATCATTCCCCGTTATGCATAAGTGTTATCAAGTCAGAACATATTTTTCAAATCATATGATATTATGAAACAGCTGATTTTTATCAAGTCAGATGACATTTTTAAAGACTCAAGGTACGTCTATTGGCTGTATCTTCAGAAAGCAGATCATGTTTATCAAATTACAACTCTGAATGAGTTTATCACTGAATCAGTTTATACAGTGATTTGCCACTTTACTTGTGGCCCCATCAGTTATCATCTATGGAGTGTTAGCCTGTCATTTACCCGCACGACTTCAGGCCAACTTTTGATCGGATTGGCAGGTGTACACCTGTGTATAGATTATATCATTGTAGGGGGTTCACATCCAGCTAATAATGAGCAATTTAGTTTCATGTTACTTTCATTTTCATTGTTATTGCAAACTAAATGTATTGTAAAGCCGGGTATCCATCAACAGTGTTTCTACACTCATTTTACAATATAGGAATGCATGTACTGAGTTTTTGCTCACATTTTCGAATTATTTTCATGTTTTCCATTTTAGGTGACGAAGCATCACATGTTTCTCCTTTTAGCAAGCCTTTTTAGAAGTCATCAGATGCTCACAGTGGATTCAGCATAACATGAACATTGGAATCGATCTCAGGGTCAAGTTGGGTCTATATTCAATATACTTGTGTAATATAAAGTGTAAGTTAGCTCATGGTATGATTAAGTTGATGGTATTGAAGTTGAACTATTATAGATTTTGGTCTTAAAGTGTTTCAGTTTAATAGATTTTGTGTTTGTGAACATGAGTTACAAGATTAAATAGTTTTAGTGAGCCTTGTCCTTATCAGGACGGCAACAACGCCTTCTATTATTAAGTCTTCCACTACAGTGTTCCGTAAATCACATCATTAGCATTTTGGGGGCGTTACAAGTAGACCCACAAGTGGGAACCCTAGAAGACCCGGACGAGGGTAACGTTCAATAATATGTGACATGTGGTAAAGCCTTGAGGTTGGGGACTGGACGCAAGATAAAGTATGAGCTGCTTCCCCCACTGTGATGCATGATAAAACCTTGAGCGTGTGGACTGGATGCAGGATAAGGTGTGAGTTGCTTTCTCCAAAGTGGACAATATCGAGGTTAGTGACTGTCCTTGGCTACTCTACCAAGATGCGTATAACCAAATGTTTTGTTATGTTATGCGCAGGGGATAATGCTATTTGTTAGTGACGATCTCACATAGGCCGAGTGATGATCTCCCCTAAATAGCACGTTATGAACTCTTACGCCAAAATGAATGATCTTTTCACGATATGTGAATGAAATGTTTAAAGTCCTTACTTTATTTGTTCCAGAATTTAGAAAAGAGCAAAAATCCTTGAATGAACCAAGTTAGTGCATGAACTTCTCGTTTTAAGGCGAAATAGGTTATTTGGTTTTAAACACGCTGTTGAGATTTGCTTTTTCCTTCCTTAACCTTAGTGGGTTGCTTTACTTGAATATAAGTTCAAATGAAAACTCGACGAGTTATGGATGCTTGAATGTAATTATTAGCCTTGGTGGATTTTTTAATGAAAGAATGAAGTTTTCTTTTAAATCCTCTTTGTCTAATATGATGATAGTAGTATGTATATGTGATGTACTTGCTACTTACAACTATTTTGCTTTTCTTGGGGTTGAGGACCACTCACTAAGCGTGTGGTATCTCATCCTCTCTCTATTTCCCTTTTTCCCAGGTTTTCAATATGACATATAGAAGTTAAATTGCATAAGTCTAATTAGAGTCTTCCCCTTACTTTGAAAAAGGTGTTACGTGTATGCATATATAAGTAGCTTTATGAGCTAATGATGTAAGATGATGTATCCCCAGAGTTGTAGAGGTATATAAGCAAAGTACTTTGCTTTATGTAATGCATATTGTTTAGAAGTCGCTCTGTATGGCCATGTGAGCCAACCATCTTATTAGTCAGCCACCTTTTGTTGGAGTTGTTTAGTTCTGGAATGTAAACCCTGGTACTTCAAATGTGTGATCCGTTGAGTTGTATCTTTTTTTTCCTTCCTCATTATTGAACTTTATTGTTTGGTATACTCCAGGCGAGTGGCCCGTAGAGTTGTGGACTCCAACGTATAACCGTTGAGCTTGTTTTGGTATTCTTTTATACTTCTATTCATTACAGGCATTCAATGTAAGGCTTTAAGCATAGGAAATGGTCCATTTTTAGGCAAAACTCCGTCTATTTCGTCCCAGAATTTAAGAAAATGTTAACGGCACTAGCCCTAGGATTAGGGGTGTTATAGATAGTATCAACGCAACGTCCTGCGACCACAAGCAGTGGCCTAAATCTTGCACTTCATACAGTTATCTAGGAACGCATTTATAATGATGTAATATATGTCATGCTTTTATGTGCAAGTGGGGTTTTGGCATAAACATTGGTGCGTTTAGTTAGCTATGTGTGGCTTGGGTGAGCTGATTTATTGAATGAATGAACCATTTGTTAGATTATAAGCTGAATGACTTGTATTCTCGTGAATGAGCTAAGTGTTAGCTCAATCAATGATTGTTTTGCGTATGCACCTTAGTGGTTTAAATGGAAAGTGTAAAGTATGCTTGGTTTGAACTCAAATGATTGGAAAAGTCTTAACTCTAAGCTCATTGTTGCCCCTAAAGTACGATTTGCTCCTTGGTCCCCATAATGGACTAAGCAGACGTATTCAATGGTTGGTAGAGAAAGAGCTAGAAGCAGTTAAACTATTCTCCTTTTGAACCCTACAAACTTTGAAAGTTAAGGTCCTTCTTAAATAGCGAGGTAAGATTTTTCTTTTGCATTAAATGAGCTTTCTAATTATGTAGTTAGGCCTTATTGTTGCATCTGAAGACTTGAATTTTCTTTACAATGATGTTTGAACCTCGTTTTATGAGCACAAGTTTCTATGTGTAAGTAAATGTTTCGGATGTCTACAAGCCAAGATGCATACGTTGCTTGACATGTTAATGACAAGTTATTAGTAAGTGATTAAGGATTACTTTTCATAACTGAAAGTTCTTTTGGACGGTACACCTTTTTTGTAAATTCTCAATTGCTAAGGGGACTAAGTGAGAACTTCGTATACATGCATGTTAATGTGGGTAGTTATGATAAGGTCTTGTTGATTGTTTCCTAAGTGTTATTCCAAGCCTTCTGTATATGTGCCATTGATCCTTAGTTGTGGCCTCAATCTGGATTGTCGATTACATAGGGAGTCTTCCTTGCTTCCCAACATGTAACTATTGTTACTTACGAGTCAGCTAGGCATTATGCTCATCGTGGTATGCAATGCTTATTATAGGATTGTTAGTGTCCTAGCTACATCAACCCTAATGCACCTAGAGCAGAGATAAAAGAAAGAACCTGATAGACTTTGGAATTGTTATACCACATGCATCACCTTGTTACCTCCTAGGGCAACGAACTATACCTTTACAACATCTCTGTAAACTTTAACACCAATTGCAGAAACCAAGAATCTCCGTAGTAGGTTGAACCGTCCTTTTCATACCACGAGCTACTAAGACTCCTACAAACACCCTATAAGAAACTAGTGTCATAATGCCTTAATATATGTCTTTGAAGCCATTAATGCCATTGCTAGCTTATCGATGGCTAGATCCTAATAATTTGGATAAATTTCAAGGCATACCCTGATCCTAGGTTTTAAATAGGGGTTGCACTCATATATGCTCGTCTAGATGTCCTTTCATGGGATGCTACCGTGAACCTGTGAGTTTTGAAGCATAAGTATAAAATTATGCATAATGTAAAGGTCATGGAAGCACATATAGTTACTTAGGTTCATTATGCATGGTCATTCAGGTGTCTTGTGAATAACTTGTTAAGTAAATGCACTTCTTCGGGTTTGCTTGACTTGAGTTTGGTTAGGCATGTGACTGAATTAGCCAAATGATTTGACTTATGTAATTCGTAGCATGATATGACCTCTAAGGCATTATTTGCATTCCATGAATTCTTTGATCTCATACAACTTGAATAACTGTATACGCACGTATTTTAAGCATGATGCGGTGACCAGAGGAACTTGCATTCACATAGTCTTGCCTTATATTCTATGTTTGATTGGATGGCATACTAGCGTACCACGCTTATAGTTGAATTATTAACTCTACACTTGTTAGAGAACTTATATTAGACAATGACTGACATAGATCGTAGCAGTCCAAGGACATGACATGGTTAAGTTACCTTGTACTATACCCTTTGTGATGAGTTTCATATATTATATGGTAGTTTTCATGGAAAACCCTTAGAATTATACCTTCGTTGGGTACTATATTCATTAATATTGTTTTCTTGTTATCTTAAGGCTATCCTGCATAGGCGTTTCCATTATGGGCTTTCTGGTTGCTGTGTTATCATTCTATCATGCTTTGGTATTAGAAATCACAATTGTGTATCTAAGTGTTTGTTATGAACCACGCAAGGTGAATGATAACGCACTAGTATACTCATAGTCATATCGAAATATATGATGACAATCGAGTTATGAGCTATGTGTGCCCATGTGATTAATAGAAATACATGTCGCCATGCGGCCTAGTTGCATTGGGAGTGTGTATCTCGGACACTCTAATGGGGATACTAAGGGGCCTAAATTTAAGTCTCTGAGCCCGACATCATATTGCATATTTCTATGATTCAGAAATAACCAGTTCTAAATGAGACTCAAAGGTAGAACATTATGTTAGCCAGGATATAAGTGCGATACTTGATGTATGAACTTGGCATTAAATCTACCATCACCAAGAAAACACCTCCCCACCTTCGCTAGCCAGCTAATGTGTGAAATGTACTGGAGTTTCCCGTGCCTTTGCTACCATTAGATAAATTTCTACCATGCCATAAATCGCTCGAGTTGCTCCCTTAATCATCAATGATAGCTCTACTTTTTAACTGCTCATAGCTATTTACATACCTGCTAAAACGAGTGCCTATTGCTTGGTCTTGGCTTCAAGATGCTGAGTTGTTATGCCTACGTAATGTCAATACGGCGTTGAATGACATTTGAGGTTCGTTGCTATTGATGCAATGCTTTGTGAGACTATATGATAAGTGTCATGTGCCTTGACCACCACCGTAAGCGCACGGGCAGTCGTAGTATAGATAAAAAGATCACTCTTCAAGGACTAATGTAATATATCGAATTTTGCCTAACAAAATATGCTAAGTAAAATTCTACTTCAAGAGGGTTTGATTTAACAACTTCTAATACACTAATTTTTAAATCAATTGAGGAAACATGCCTAGAAATTCATGTAGTTATGAAAGTTGATTGGATCAAAATCATAAGGATGTGCTTTTCTCTAACCGGTTAATTCCGAGAATTTGCAATGCATCCAAAAATTTAGTCTATTCTTTCAAACTCAGCAAAATTGGCGTAAAATAAGCAAAAGTCGTTCTTTCAAACTAATTTGTCTTAATCCAAGTTAAACATCTTCGATTATACTCTATGTCCTCCTAACATGCAAATTTCTCTTTGAGACAACGTTACGTCAGGTTTTATCAAGCAGTCTAACAATCAAATCTCACCTTTCAGTTTTTCACTCAATTATTTTAAGTGTGCAAGTAAATTTTGGCCAAAAATTCACTCGCAACATGATAATCACTCGATAGAATGAAATCAAACCAATCATAAAAATAAGCATAATTCTTTAAACTAAAACATGATCTAACTATACTTTTATAAACTACTAAATCCCTAGACAAAATAAAAACTACTCACTCATGATTAAGGATTAAACAACTAACCAATAATTTGCGAAATCTGATCGAAAAGGCTTGACTGAGAATAGCCTTCAGCCAAGGGCTTCAAAACGCCTTAAAATCAAACACTCACGCTCAAGATTTCCCACCAATACAAATACCAAACTAAAAATCTAAACTAAAAAGAACCAAAAATTTAGGGACGAAGATAAACTATGCTACTCTTGCTTGCTTTCTATCTATATTTCTATGCATATGCCCTTCTCCTCTGCTGCTAATCTAAGCCCTTTTATAGGAGAGCTCAGACATTTTCAGCCTCTCATTCGACGGAAGACGAAGTGGCAACAGTTTCTCAACTCACCATGGACCGTTGCAGACACCACGGTCCGACCATAGTCTTGGCTGGAACCAGTTTTCTGCTCTTTTCTTGCTCCATGGTCATAGCATCACATGGTTATCCATGGGAGGTCAAAATACGTCCATTAAGGGTCAAATGCTGGGTAAAAAGGCCTAAAATCCTACAAAACATATCAAACAACCATACCCAAGCATAAATTGAGAATTAGAAGTATAAATAATAACATTAAGCGCATAATTCTCCTAAAAATGTGGCAAATTAGCCCTAAAAATGATGTATACATTAAGCACTTATCAAACTCTCCCATGCTTAAACTGTTGCTTGTCCTCAAGCAATGCTAAAAACCAAAAATATACAGAACCTCCTCAGGATAGATATAAGTAACATTCAAATAACAAAGTTGATCCAATGGTAGCCCAAAAAAGATACAAAAATCATTAACAAACATATTAGGGAATGAAATTTTCAAAAATCTTTTGATAGACCACAATGTGAAACTTGAATCAATTTCCCTAAATAATCAAATACAGTCATTTCAACATATGAAACAAGTAAGGCAAGGCCAGTAGAATCTTACTATAGTTATGTGGCACTTATCACTCATGTGTTTAATAATAATGAAGATTCTCTCAATTCTCATTCCTTGGACTCAAATCTACCATAAGCTTGACAAGACTCTCAAATTCGCCATCATTAATATGCAAATATACTAGACAATCATAAGAACTTTCATAGGGTTGTAATAGGGACATGGTTAAAGGTAAGAGGGGAACAACTGCTTTGGAAATGAGGAGCTAGAAGCCAGAGGCTAAGAGCTCAGCAATTCCAATGCATCATATTATATCCTTCTTAGACCATTACAATTTATCAATAAAATACATCCCCTATTGAAGAGAGAAAGAGTCGAAAATTACAAATAACTTACAATCCCAATAAGGCTAACACTTTCTTCTGTTTTTTTCTTCTTTTTTTTTTCCTATTGTTTCCCCCTTTTTTCATGTTCCTTTCTTTTTTTTTCGCTTTCATTTTTGTTTTCAAAAAGGATAGTCAAGGGGAAATCCATAACGAACTTTAAATTCTAACTCTTCTCCAAACTTTATATAGTGAAACAAGGGATTTATCAAAATCTCACATCCCTTCACCAAACAACCAAAATTCACTAAAAGATAAGAATCCACCGTACTAGTGCCCTATTAAAGTTGATGCAAAGGAATGAAATACTCCTCTAGTCCTGGCTTAAGGGTAAGACAAGTATTTGGCCATGGGCTATAATAGGAGGTTCAAATTAAGAAATTCGGATATAGGCTTAAACGGGCTAGCAAGAGATACAATATACAACAAAGGTGGCTATATGGCTGTTGGGTTTAACAAATCAAACAAAAATGCCTCAATCATATTGGCTAAGTGCCGATGCGAAATGTGATCTTGTATGAGAATCAAAGCAAGTTCTAGAGAAATGATATCAAGGAAGAGTCATACATGAAAGAAAATATGAGACTAAATTGATAAATAACCTCTAAAAGTTTAAAGCCTCATGGGACATCTACTAAGGTCATGACTAGCTCATTAGTAAACACATGCCAAAAATCATGTAAAGACTCATAGGGTAATCAACTCGCACTCGACATGTAGTCAAAACATGGTGCTCATTTTGAAAACTCATTCACAAACATTTTTGTCCACAATTTGGCCGAATCAAAGGATCAAACTAAACCAACACTATAAGAAAATTGATTTTTTGTAGCAATTTAGTTGTAGCAAATTTAAATTTGCTACAATAATGTAAAAGCAGTAAAATAATTGTAGCATATTTGATATTGCCACAAAAGGTTGAGTGTATTGTGGCAATTGGACAAAATTGCCACAAAAAGCATGTACGTTTTTTTACGAAAAGCGTGTCAGTTTTAGAGGGAAATTTTCATGCATTAAAAAGAATTCCCACCTTCCTTTTTACTATAATTTTACTGTGAAAAATATTTCCCTCCCAATCAAATGAAACCTGCTTTTAGTTTTTTGAAATTTATTTTAAATTTCACATCCAAATAACCACTAAACTAATTTTTGTACTGAATTAGTTTTTGTAAAAGAAAATAATTAACAGTTCGAATTGGCTGCTGTTCGTGCCAAAATTATGCTATTTTTACAGTACCTTTATACCTGATTTATACTCAAAATAATTGTTATTTTTAGATTTTTATTTGATTTTATTTTGTTTGTAGGTATTGAATAATTTAGGGAAAATGCAAGAAAGAGATGAAGAAATGTTGAAAAATGAAGAATTGAACCGAATTGATTCAAACCCAAACTCCCAAAAAAAAAAAAAAAAAAAAATTAAGCCTGCCCAACCAGCACACGTGTTGGGCACATGACCCCTTACCCTGCGCTCCCTTCCCCCTCCAATTGCTCGATCCTCTCTCTTCTCTTTGGCACTCAAGACTCAAGAGAACCCCAACCCCCATTTTCATTTTCTCTCTCCTTACCAACCCAAAAACCCCGAAAACCCTCACTCACTCTTGGGTCATCTTTCTTCTTCTTCTTCCCATCTCTCTCTCTCTTCACACTCGATCTCGCTCTCAACCATGCTCAACACCACACAACCATCTACATCATCCTCGCCCACCACCACGATTCATGCACTATCACCATCAGCACCGTCCACAGCCACCACGAATCGAACGGTAGAAAAGAGGTGAAGGTCGAGTATAAATTAGGAGTTGCGGCGCAAATGAAGCTAGGTATCAATTTAGGTTTTAGTTTAAGTTTATTAGGTTTAATTGAGGGTTCCTACCAGTTTCAATTCGAATTTTTTAGATAATTTTTAGGCTTTTAATTTTTGAGTTTCATTTTAGGTTTAGGGTTTTAATTCGGAATTTATCTGGTTTGGTTCTCAAATTTCAGATCTGTTTTTGGATTGCAATATCATGTTTTTGCAGCTTGGTTTGTGGAATTGGGGTAGATAGTCATAATTTTCAGCATGTTTACTCTTTGTCATTAATGGAGGTTACAGAATCTGGGTTTGATGGTTCAATTTCGTGTTGCAATTTATGCTTTGATTTAATCGATTTTCCTTTCTGCTCTATTTTCAGTTCTGCTTGTCGTTCCCTTGTTGCTGTGTTTCACTAGCTATGCATTTCTGTCCCTATTGATTTGCCCTTTTTTTGCTCTATTTCTCTATGTTTGTTTCTCCTCGCTGCTCTGTTTCGTTTCACGTTTAGATTTCTGCATACTATGTTTCTGGTTTAGTTAAATGTGGATAACCTCCATGAGTCGAGATTGAAGCTGGGCAGCAAGAAAGCCCTGAGCTCTGTTCACCCTTTCCCTATGCTGGTTATTGCATTAAACTTGATGTATGTTATCTTTGTTTTTTTTTTTTTTTGCTTCTATGCAACTTTGATTTAGGTTACATAATTTGGTTTGAGCAAGATGCTGTTCCGCATAACGAATCTTCCGATCAGGTTTTGCTTTGTTCTCTCTCTCTCTCTCTCTCTCTCTCCTCTTTTCGTTTAGATTTAGAGCTTTATGGTTGTAATTTTTGGATGTTCAATGAGAAATTATGGTGGTACTGAACTGCTTATTTTTGATAACTGGGAGAAAACTTTCATGATCTTGCATAGTTGATAGAAATTTTTGGAGTATTTCAATGATGTTAAGTTTTTTGATTCGCTGTGTTATGGGATCTAAATCTAATTGCAGGCTCGTTAATAGAGTAATGAGGGGTTGAGCATATCGTGAATTTTTATGTTGTGGCTTATGCTTAGTCCTAAAAATTGGACTGTTTCTTGTTGTTGAGAGAATTATGGCCGAATTCACTGCTTAAATTAGTTAGGTGGTTCAAAGACTCTAACTTTAGAGGACAACAGTGAGTGAACAACTATTTCAGCACTTATTTGGCTATGTGATGGCGTGGGTTCATCACTGCTTGAATTAGTTTAGGTGGTTCAAAGACAGTAACTTTAGAGCAGATTAGTTGCTGGACAACTGTGTGGGCACTTATTGGGCTATGTGATTGAATTGTTGCTGCTTCAAGTGTAGTTACTGTAATTTTGCATTATTTGAATATGTCTGGGAGTTTTTGATGCATGATTGAAGAATCTGTGAGGCATTACTTTCTAAGAAGGTGATGTGTAGTGTTTCAGATTTTAATGCTCACCCCTATTTGATGTTGTTCCAAAATATAATATAATGCCTAGCTTTGTGGCTTGGAGTAATGGTGCGGTGATAATCTGGGAAAAGTTCCTGGTTACAAATGCTTTTCTAATTTCTCTTTTACCTTCTCCAGACATAGGCAGGTATCTATTGTCGATCTTATGGTAGACTGCTGAATGTCTCGAAAAGAAATGGATTACGTAGGACATTCATTGCCCAGTAATATGTGTTCTATTATCTGGAGTACAATTGGATTCTACATCTTCCCATGACATGTTACTGCTTTATACCCTTCTTAAATAATGCACTTGTTGGCTTAGTGTTTGTCCTAATAACTAATAGGTTTAATGATCAATTATTGTTGTTGTTGGTAATATGATATCCATGTCCTATTGATGGATCTTGCCTTTTTTCTAACAATGCTGCAGGCTGCGTTAGATGTTGATTACCACCACAGTATGCTAGTGCCGCACCAAAAAGTGAATCCAAGGGAGGCCATTGTTGGATGGTATTTATTCAACCACCTTTATTTTATTTTTTTTGATTCTTGCTCAAGCTCTTCTCCTCCATCATTTTTTTTTTAACTCCATGCCCTCACCAAAAAGTGAAAAAATGCAGTACTATAATTGTTTTGCTTTTTCGTTAATTGCGTATTGCACTGTGTTTGATGTTGCTGCTACCTGCTATAGTAAATTTATTTCATTAGTTGTTTGGAATTCTTGAGGTGGTATTGCCATGTTGGTTCCCTAGCCGCATTTTTCTTTGTAGAAACCTTCTGTTTGTTGTCAAGGACATGGGGATACGAGATTCTCTACCTATTTTTTAAATCTGAGCAGAATAATCTGGAGTAGGTTTGCCTGAAGTTATTGGCTTCCTTTTATTGCATTTCTCCATTGTCATTTTCCAACAATTGAATCCTTTATAGTCATGACTTTTCATTATCCTTGTTTTTTCTAGGAGAGCAGCCGCCTGCTGCTCAATTCCAGGAAATTCCAGTAGAGCTCCGGATGTCAGAAGCTGAGCGGGTTGGATGTATGCACATTCTCTCATTTTTTTTTGTTTGATAGTTAATGCATGGAGTGAATGCCTCCGGTTAAAATCAACTCCAAATTTTGTGCCAGCGCCTTGCTAAATGGTTTATCTAATTATATTATTGTGGGCAGATGAGCTTTTGAAATCAACCATGGCAGACAAGATCACCGGTGATTTGGAGGGCATGGAGAGTTGATTCCGGCAGTTCGGCGGCGCTTCTACTCGACTGCGTGGGTTCTAACGTCATCTATGCTTCGTTTGTCTCCGTCTCTACTAGCGCAGTTCATTCTAATCCAGCGTCATCTCTGTCATGAAGTCCTCGTTTAATTTTTCACTTCGCTTTCTTAAATAGTCATCACAATCTATGGTTCTCGAATTTGAGTACTTATGGGAATGTTCAGTTTATTAGAAATTCTAAACAAAGTACACTTATGAAGAATAATACTATGTGATTCCACTTTTGATTTATAAAATGAATTCCCATTTTCTAGTTTTGTCTTCCACTTCCTTTATTTTTTTTTATTTATTAAGTATATTTATGTACATTATTTAACTTCATTACTAATTGCAAAGTTAATTATATCATAATATTACCAATTGCAAAAGTCAATTATATTATAACATACATCCATAAAATTTAAAACAAAATTCAAACACACAAAAGTGTATGATAGAACAATTCTACAGTAGTAGTGGCATAATAGGATTTGCCACTAAATGTGTTCAAATTAGACACCAATAGCCAAATTTGTAGCTAATTATGT